>OY720679.1:97396442-97571380 GCA_963170755.1 Amphimallon solstitiale | reverse complement strand
CCTCAAATAAAAAATGTCAATCACAAGGACACAGTCAAATTCTTAGGTCTCTCGGTAAATAATACTTTAGACTGGTCCATTCACTGTGATGAACTTGCCAATAAAATAGCTTCGAGATGTTACCTTCTTCGGTCGCTGCGTAATCAGGTCTCTGTCTATATTTTACTTAATGTGTACTATGCAGAAATTCAGTCTCGCCTATCGTATGGAATTATCTTTTGGGGACTTTCACCAGCTGCAGAGAGAGTATTTCTTGCACAAAAAAGACTGATTAGAGCCATAGCTGGTATCCGTCCCATGGATTCATGTAAACCATATTTCAGAAAGCACAGAATTTTAACACTGCCTTCATTATTTATTTTAGAAAGTGTTTGTTATATACACAGGAGGACGATTTGCGTCTTCCTAACTTTCTTATGAAATTAACATCATCCTCAGTTGATTGGGAGGGAGTCAAGTACTATAATCATATACCTGCAGATATAAGAAATTCTAATAAAAAAGCGTTTAGGAACAAAATCAAACAAATTCTCTTAAATACATGTTTGTACAAAGTCAGAGACTTCCTAAATGTCACAGACAATACTTATATATAACATAAATATATTAGTGCAATAGATTTTTTTAGCTGAGATTTTCAGTTTAATACCCCCGCTTCTTTTCTCTCCATTGCCTGCATAATTATTTCATTATATTACTATTTCTGTATTCTCTTATATTGACGTATTCTACACATATTTTTATATATGTTAATAGAATAAAGACATTATTATTATTATAATTATTATTATTAAATAAAATACAGAAAAACATCTTACAGTATCATTTATTGAACACACCAAGAAATTTACCTAAAAATACTGTTCTAAATTGTGTATTGATATACAAAAACAAAAGAAATTAGCATTCAATATACATATAATGAATATATAAAAAGATAATTATGTATAACGCACTTGTACATGTTCAGTTTAAGGTTTCAAATACAAAAATCAAGTCAAGAAATATATCATTGGTAATGCTACTGAACAGCTTCTGAAGTGCTACACTATGTGCTGTTCGAACAGTTACGCAGCAAGCTGTTCAAAAGAGCTACAAACAGCTTTTGAACAGCTGACAGCTGTTTAGCTGTTCAAAAGCTGTTTGTAGCCCTTCAGAAGCTGTTCAGTAGCTGTCCAAATCTGTTTGTAGTACTTCAGGATACTCGACATGTACTTCCAAAAAATAGCCAATCTGCGAATCATCAGCGACCCCAACAGTAATAGACACAAAATAAATTTTAAATAATACAATGAACAAATAGTGCGCAAGAATACATGCGCATATATGACTACAATGTTGCACCATTCAATTATTATAGAAATTATATCGTTAAATATATTATCTTCAAACTTTAAAAAAATATTGTTTATTACAACGTCACCAAGTACCATAATGTATTTCTTTTGAGACACCCCGTATATAAATTTTAAATTGGCGCACAGACATCTCTAAAACCTCGGTGGTGAAACTGCAATACAACGTATGACGGACGCCCCCATACGACATACGCCCACTCGTCAAACGGCGCCGTTTGGTCGTATCTAATTTTTGAATGACAGGCGGGCGCGTTTTTTGGTTGAAACTTTTGAATAATCCTGTATTTTTAATTGTCTGTGACTTTTCAAACATCCTGTATATTCATATTTTATTACTACGTCACCAAGTACCATACTGTATATATATTTATTTTATAATTTTGAGACACCTGTAAATTAATTTTAAATTAGCGCGCCGGCATCAGCGGCATCTACAAATCATCGGTGGTGGCGTTTGAAACTAAAAAAAATATTTTGTGGCAGTGGTGGGGGGTGGTGGATCCAGAACTGTCCAATTCTATCTACTACTAATCCTATCCAAATGCATTTTCTCACTTCTGGATAACATTCCCTAGACAAATTCACGATAATAAGTCAGTCAATCTCCCATCCTATCTTTTAAAACTTATTAAATGCACCCTTGACTCACGCCACAATGTGTCCAATGTTCAAAAGAAAGAATGAAAAATTATAATAAACGTGTTTAGATAGGTATGCATTAAAACGCCGACTCCGTGCTGATATTAATCTCATTCAAATGCATTTTCTCACTTTTGAATGACATTCTCAACACAAATTCATGTCAGAGAATCAATTAGGACTCCCTATTACAAACTCCAGAATCTTTTACCGTAACATGTTGCGCATACCCATCATGTCTTAAAATAAAATATTCCGGCCTTTAATTAACATAATGACATCCCCTAAATATAAATCAAATGTACTTATTTGCTTTTGAAACTATTCTAAGTTCGAAATAATTACTTCTTAAAAATTTTGCAAAGTCCCACAAAAATGATTTTTAAAAATTAAAAGTTTAAAATTAAAATTTTTAATTTCAAAAATATTCCTTATAAAATATTGATCGAGAAATTATTTCAAGTCCTGTAAATTACTACTTTCAAATTATTATTTTATTTTAATACAGACACCGAATGATTTGTATTCTAGAGCAATATTTCACCTGCTATAGAATTCTTCGAAAATTCTCGGGCAATGCCTTTTATAAGGACCATTATTAATAAAAAAATTTAAGCATGCTTAGTCGGTACGTTATTCCCACTCTTAAAGATGTATGTTATTACTAACATCGCCACTAGCGACGTGTAAATACATTACTGCTTGAAAATGTAAACAAACAAATGCAACTTTAAATCGATGTGATTGTCTCAATTTTATATACAAAAATTTTCACGCTAAAGTTCTCGGCAAACGTCAAAACCTTACAGAAATTTGACAAAAAATATGTGCGATTATCAGTTGTTTTCATCATGGCTAGGTATATAACATAAAAATCTGCTTTCGTACAACAAACATTCAAGAATAGTCTGTGCGTAAACTGTAGAAAACATAGAAATGTGAAAATCAATCTAACATATAAAATTCTCATGTTACAGTGTTTGTCCCAAAACTCCTCCGAAACGGCTTGACCGATTCTTATGAAATTTTGTGTGTATATTCAGCAGGTCTGAGAATCGGACTATTTTTCATACCCCTAAGTGATAAGGGTGGTCCACCCCAAAGATTTTTAGTTTGTTTTTTGAACAAAATTTTGTATTTTATTTTTTTATGATTCGGCATTAAATAATACATACAACCCTAAATTTTCACCCTTCTACCACCAACCCCAATTTTTTAATAGCGATATTAGTACTTTAATAATTTTCTACTCTCGGCGGTCGATAATTGATCAGTTACCACTCGATCAGTTATTCCCGCCAGGCGTCTACCGGTGTCACTTCTCACCCCGTAAACAGCACAGATTAGGGATGAGAACGAAGCCGTTCTTCTGTCTTTCTCACACAATAAGCTTTCTCTCACTCACTAAAGTTTAGGGCCTAAGCCGTTTTCGGCCATTATTATTATTGATTGTGCGTCGATCGTAGCAGTGACGCTTATACTTATCATTTTACTTTCTCAGTGCAACCTTCATATTAAGTATATTCTCATCAAGGCCAAACGATGTCTGTTTGTGGCTTAGATTTGGGCACACCGTGTTTTAGACACGTGGCATGTTCTCGCGTGGGTAAACAATCCAGTTTGTTTGTGTGGGCCAAAGATGGACTCACTAAAAATATCGTACACTCCATTGCACTAAGAGACTGATAAAGTTTTTTTTTAATTGTCATTATTTGTGATAGAGATGTAATTAGAAATTTATTAGTTAAGATAATAACAGTACAATGAATTATATATATACCACATCCCCACACACACTTACAATAAGTTACTTATTTTTTATTAGACTACCAAAATATTCACTAGAAATAATTTATATGGCAAAACAACGTTTTCCGGGTCAGTGAGTTTTATTATAAAATGTAGGCATTTAATTTTTCATTAAATTTTAGATTGAATTTCAAACTAAAACTTGTTATATTTATTGCAATATTCTCCATGGCCATATCCTTTTTATACCTACCTCCATTTCCTTACATATCCTACGTTTTCGCAATTATTACAAAAAAGTCTTCTTTTATAGACAAATTAAATTCTTATTTGCTTCATAAACCCTTATTTATGTGGGGGCAGGCGTGCATTCCCTGACAGCATTACATATTAAATATAATTTTTATTTATACCCACATCCGATCACTAATGGACATAAACCTTATAGTTAAGGAATAATATTATTTTATACACAACCTACAAATACACATCAAGCTGTACGAGTGGTCTTCAATTACATTTGGAGCCGCACAATTATTGTGGTAACTTTGTCAACTGCTAATGATTCGATTTAAACATCCGGTTAGGTCCAATGACATGTTTATTGCATTTTCTACGGAGACCACATTTAAGTATAGGTTTGCTCTATGATATTTCTTTTCCAATTTTTTTTATCCTCCAACATTTATCATAGACATAGAGAGGAATATATCACGGTATGTATTTCGTGAGAAACATGGAATTACCGACAAAAGAAAGACGGTGCCTAACATTTTCCCGATCGGTTATTTGCTTATTATTCTGTTTGAGGTTAAATTGCCTGCATGCTTTTTTCTTTTTTTCTGCTATCTTTGATCCGAGCGTATTTATGTATCTATTTAATGTCTTCCGTCTGTAACATGACATAGGTATGTATAACGTGCCACCAATTAGAATCGTTTATATCCCCTGGTTGGTTCCGCATTTACATTTTTGATATGCATTGCGTGTTACAAATTGGTTTATTAGATAGTCTGCGTAAAAACTATTATTAAGCTGTTTCATGGTTCCGCTGACTAGAACTAATAAATTTAAGTTATGATTCTAATAAAAAAGAAGACCACAGGTGTTAAACTGGGTTATTGGTTTATTTATTTTTGGGCACATTTACCAAAAAAGCAGATCAAAGGTCTTGTAAATCACTAATTTTCATGCAATACATCTTATTAGCCGGGCAAGAACTCATTGTTCCCATTATTAGTGCAACCTTAAAAAAATAGATACCTAATTGTAATATACGAAGAAAAACCTTAATCAATACCTTACTGTTGTTGCAAGGTATTTTTCGCCTGATGCTTTAGTAAAAAAAATCATTCATGTTTTCTCTAGAGAAAGTACTAGCTTTTTTAGGTTGAAAACCACTTTTTCGCTTTAATAATGCTCCACAGTGTATTTAAAATCAATGAATGTGTTATTGCATTATTAAGTAGATATTAGTCATAGGTTTTGTATATATTTATGAGTTAAAAAGGGTGACGCCGAAAGTTATATTAACGAGATAAACACTCCAGTAGCAATATACAATCCCGCGGCTAAATGAACGTGTATGTGCGTGTAAGTGTGAATAGGAACCACTGAACTTTGTGGGAAGCGGGGAACCCCAGACATTCTGATATAAAAGGGAAATACGCGTGAGAAAAGAGATAGTCGACAGCAAGATACGTTCAATATCGTATCAAAAGGCTAACTCCTAACATTATACTACGCATAAGAGTCATTGTTACTATAACTCAATAAATAATTTACTACCGAGGAAACGTAGTAAAGTAGTGGTCAAAGTTGCACCTAAGAAGTATTGTGCAACGTGCTATATTGTTAAAATAAATATTGTATTTCGAGTAACAGAACAAGCAGATGATGCCATTGAAAACATCGTAGAAATAAAGAAGATTTCGTCGATAATAAGCAACCCGAAGTTCCTGCTGGAAACAGTACAAAAAAGCAGATGAATAAGAAGAATTTAGAAAGGTATTATTTAAATGATTATTGTTTAATGACTGTAATGTTTTATGTAATAAAAGAGGAGAGACTGTAAAAATAAAAGTTGAAACAGAAAGTAATTAAATAAATATCGTCTAACAAATATATGTGTACAGTAACTTGATATGTTCACAAGTATCGATATAATCACGTATAATATAGAATGTGCATTGTATGCAATAAATTCTGGCGTTTAGAGCTTACGATTGAATCGAACAAAGAACCTACAGAAATTTTTGTGTTAGTTTAATGTTTATAAAAAAAAATTATTAGAATTGCTTTTTAAATATATGTCACTTCTTGTGTTGTTTGTAAAATTATAGATACAGGATTCATTGATTTTAATATAAGAATTATTAAAATTTTAAATAGTATTTTTTATTAATGTACAGGAAACCCTTTTACTTAATCATTTCAATTAACTCGAATCGCCCTGAGATAATTTGAGTTGAGCTGGCAAAACAAATAATTTTACATTTTATTTCTAAACTTTAACTTTAAATTAAATATCTTAATTTAGAGATAGGGGTTTCTCTACATTGTCTCACCCAACCTTGGAGTGGTACCTATACAACATATTATAGAAACTATTTCTGACATACACAAGGCCAAGACAAGACGGGAGACAAAACAAATATAAGACTAATCATCCGAGTCTTCACTTGCGTCTTCCCTATACATTTTGCTTTCGACGGCATACTCTCACCCCTGAAGATTAAGTTTGTCTTCGTCTCTAAGGTTAAGCAACAGAATCATGCTCTGGATTAATATGAGATCAGAAGAGGATCTGAGTTCATTAGAAGCCTATTAATATATTAACTGATTTTAACGGGGTTGATATTTTGCGTATGCCTACTTCCTTACGTTCTTATTTTTTGACTCTTGAGCTTCTTCTGATAATTCACCAATAGGCAACAGAACTTCCTTAATAATTGCAGCACCATAAATAGGAATTTTGTGTACTGCAGATAGTGTAGAGTACCAATTGTACAGAGATACATATAATTCTGCAGTGGCCTTGCAATATTCGTCACACTTGTCAATATTAATAGAATATCCATTATTTAAAATACGCAAAATGACACCACTTTGTAAGGTATGGCGGAAAAAACGATTACCTCGTAAAATTCTCGAGCGCACTAGTTGTAATTTCATGCACATCTGTTTGAAAGTATTCTCTGAAATAGTCCAAAACGTAGAAACTACTTCCATCATTTCCTGATGTAGATCCAGATGTGTAACTTCCATAACGGCTAAACGCTGAAAATGCCCCAAAAACAATAACTCAAAATACACTAACTCAAAAACACTAATTCAAAATAATTACACACTAATTGCAAAAACAGCTATGCGAAATTAGGAAGTTTTCTGAGGACACCAAGAAAACAATAAACTATACTTACGAATGCACTTCATGACTTGTAATAAAAGACACATACGGCACTCATCGCACATTTATATACATTAGGTCCTGTTTCGCACCTTCCCGCAGATAAAATAATAATTGTTTTAATTACCTACACTCTAATCTTTCATTTCATGAAAAAATCACTGACTAGCAAGTATTAGCAAGAAAGCATTTTGAGTATCCTGAAATAAAAATGATTTCAAGACCGCGTGTTTTGTGATGTCTTCAATAACATTGTTTTTAATTAGATTACGTTCCCTTAAAACTATTGATAACGTCCATTTGACTGGTTGATATATTTTCAATAAAATTAATGACTCAATAGGTCTTGCAAGACGTAAATTACAAACTTCATAGTTTTAAAAACTTAAACGTTCATTTTCTTTGTTTGTGGATTTATTAAGATAAATCCACAAACTTTCATTCATATGTTGCAATATCATGCCATAGAAGTTATTACCGTTTAAGTGTGTGATTCATAAGATATGATTCAATATATCTTGAAAGCCGTAAGTTACATGTGCAAACAAAATATATAATCAAGATTAATAGTTTTAAAAATTTAAATGCTCATTTTCTTTCTTAATAAATCCACAAACTAAAAAAAGGAGAGTATTATTGTATTATACGAAAGGTATTGAAAATCAAGCTTTAAATACTTTTATACTCGTAATGTATGTACCTACCTAGAAAGCATTATATGCGAGATATTTACAAAAAACTGATTTTCGATAAGAGTAAAAGACCTACTTCCGGTAGGAATTTAGAAAAAAAAATTAAATAAAATTCTTATGAATATTTAATTTTGAGTATATTTGAATTCCTAAATATACTCATTTAAATAAATTTCTTTAAATTTATTAGTTACTTAGAGAGAGGGAGGAAGAGAGAAATTTTTTAAAAACCAATTTTTCGGTATCAGGGGACTTCAAAACGTGGACATCTGCAAACATCTCGAAGTCAAAAATGTTCATCATCACAATACTTCGTTATACTTCATATAAGAAAGCACAAACAATTAAGATAGCCAGCATTTTAATCGACATTGAAAACACCGGTTCTTACTTTAATTAGAGATAAAGCTTCTATTGTTTAATTATCGTTTTCAACTCAAAAAAGTAAGCAATGGTTATGCGTAACCTATTTTCTTTTAGTTTAGTAGCAAATAACGCCAATTATGCTTGTCCACTCCACCCTCCTATATGAAACTCCTGGAAATATTTTTAAATAATTGTTAACTTAATAACCGTGCTGCATTATTTCGTTTGTATTTTGATCAGATATCACTTTATATAATAGTTCAGTTGAGTTAAATAATAATAATTTTCTTTATACATGGAATTCTAAGAAAATGTATGTAACTTGTAATCATTTATATAGTTAGTTATACCTCTAACGTTTCCCTCATAGAGAAATTCCTATTCTCTACCGGCATGGCTTAATTCCATTTTAATAATGCCATATTAAAGTAATTTCTATAATTAACTAAAGTGTTTCCGCACGTGAGAATTATTAACTTTTGAATAATTACCTAAGTACGTTCTGTTTAAATTTTAATTGTCATTTTGTTTTACCTTGTTGAATAATTGTACGAAAGGAAGTCTTTTTTATTTATTTATCTATTCCCTGCATTAAATTCACAGTAGATATATATGTGTGTTTCTATTGTCTTCATAAAAGGAATATGTAATTAGTGGACAACGAATTTGCCTCGTTATTTCATTAAATTATGTTTCTTTAGTATAATTATTTATGTGTTAGTTAGTTTGTCATTGTTGTTGTTATGATTCTTATCTTTGTGGTCTATCATAATTGGAAGAGCGGGGAAATTAACTTAATCGTATATAAATTTCTGCACTGAACCAGAACTTGTATGACAAATTTGTTGTAGAGGACAAGAGAACCAAACTCTTAAAGTGCATTCTCTCTTATCAATAATTGACGGTTAACTGTAAAAGTTGACTGAGTGAATATTTAATTCAGTAAAGTTTCGATGTTTCAAACTGTGTCGTTTAACCAATGAGTCATCAGCAATTATCGGCGTCTTCAATGCCATGATTGGTTTGCTTCCTAGCATCGATCATCAAATACTATTAGCAAAAGGATCTTTCCCAGATAGCCTTGTATTTAAGTGATCATTTATAAACAGTTAGGTTAAATTATGACGATATCAGGCCACGGTCTAACCCTATAAAGTATATCTGGAGTTCCTCAAGGTACTATCCTTGGTCCTCTCTTATTCGTATTATATTTCAATGACATTTATGACAAAGTTAATATAAATGCTTGTCTTAATAATAATACTAATATGCCTTTATTATCCAAGATATACTTTATTTACAGGATAATTACTACAAAAAATAAAATAATTTTGAGCACCAGCTCTCTACAATGTAACTCGATGCACAAAAAAAGTATAACAAATGTGCTGAAGAAAACAACAACATAGGCTATATACTATATCTATATAAATAAAAATGAAATGTTGCTCGTTGGTAAGCGCATCACTTGAGAACAGTTGGACCGATTAGGCTATTTTATTAAAGTGTTCCTAATATTCCGAATAAGGTTTTTAGGATAAGAAAAATTGGAAAGCTTCCCGAAAAACTTAGTGTTTTTTTCTGCAGGATTTTTGTATGAACTCAAGGCTCGCGATTCAAACGATGGATATGCGTAATTCTTTTTTGTTTTGTTTGTTATGGTTCTGGAAAAGGTTTCAGGGAAAAAATTGGTGAAAATTACAAAGGAAAGTCGAAAAATTTGGAAAAACCAAGGAAGCTATAAAATAAGGAGATAGCATTTTTGACAAAAAGTGAAGGTGAGACGGGTATGTTTATATCAACCATTGGTGGGTCATTACCTGCTTATTAGTCTAATATATATTTTGTATTTTATTCTTATTATCGTGAATTACAAACTCCTTATAAGCAACCGTTGTGTTTTTGGCTAAGGTGTAGAAAATATGCTCTTCACCAAATCACCAGTAGGAGAACACTAGAGTACAAAAACACTACGTTTAACACTCTTTTCTGTTTTTCTATAGGATTCTACTGAAGATGGCAACTTAGTTGCCGAAATAGGTATATAGATTTTTTTTTATATCTTATTAATTTTTGTGGTAAGGAATATTTGCATTTGCTATTTACAGTTATGGCATATACACACGTATGCATGTTTGAATAAATTGCACAACTGTGGTTTATAAACAAAGTGGAAATTTTAAATGGCTGTTTCTTCTGAACAAGAAAAGTATAGTTTTGTAGGTCTTCACAAAGTCGTTCATAAAGTACTGTTCATTTTAATCCAATATATATACCCCTCACGCTACTACCTACGCCGATGAAGAAACGAATTTTATGAGGAAAGACGACTTTTTTTGCTGTCGTTTTGGAACAATAACAAATGTTGCAGTTTACCATATGAATAGTGCTATTCAGTAACTGCGTGTTGTTTGCATTATTTCTTTGCTCAGTCGTAATTTAAACCTGGCACGTCCGCTGCTAATTATTAATACAAGTCAATGTACGGTAAGGGTTTAGACTTATGCCCGCATAACCATATTAAAATATACATCATTTTCTTCTTTATATTAGTATCTATATATCTGATCAATTAATTTATTTCCATAAGGGCTTTAACATATAATAAAGTTAGGACATACGATTTTTTGTTCAACACAGAATTTTTTTGAACACCAGATATAGCGCCACCTACCGGATAGGGCAGAACAACGTCTACCGGGCCAGCCAGTTCTAAATAGTGATGAACATAACACTAAGGAAACCTATACATACCAACTAAAGAAATGATTTTTATATATACATATATATACGAAATAAGAAATATTTGAATAAATACATATAACATTTTGTTGTAGTACACTCTGAAACAATACCATTAAATTGCATTGAAGAATGAAATCGTTCCTAATACATATTATTTTAAATTTGAAACGTCAAATGTAAATACAAGATAAAGTGGAATGGAATTAAATTAATGTCAAGTTGGTAGTAATACCTAACTCCATTTACATACAATTTCTTATCTACGGATAACATCTCTTCCCGCCACGAGGGAACTTATTTATTTTTAGAGACAAGTTTAATTGACTGTTAAATAAATATCAGTAAGAACTACTAATTACTTACTTTGTGTAATATATCAGTACAGTTTGATCAGCAGGTAGTATCTAATTGAGAAATAAATCTTCGTCTGTTAGAACAATTGCTTAATCGTGAGGTATGTAGGTATAGTTATTTAAATATCACCGTAAAACACCTTGTACTAGTGAAAGATAATACAGACTCAGTGCTATACAGTGTTAAAAATAAGCAAAGGATTAATTTGTTAAATTCATTATATAATATATTTTTGATAACGACCTATCCTGAGACTTAAAAAGGAACCACTCAAAATAAAATTAATAAATTTAATGTATTGTTAAATTCTAAAATAGAATGTAAATAAAGTTGCCTGCTAAGCTCAGATCGGATTATCGAGGGCGATTCAGATTACTAGAGATGATTAACTAAAAGGTTCCCAAATCATTTATTAGATGTTAATATAAAAAAAAACATTTTAAAATTTAAACAATAATTATAATCAAAATCAATGATTTTATATGTTTTACAGACACAGAAAAATCTGATACAATATACTACTTTTATACAACAAAGAAACAAAATAACACATTTGTTAAATACTTTTATAATGGAAACTTTGAATAATATTTTCATGTAACATTCGTTATATTAAAATGACAACTCAGCTAAAACAACGTGTGCCACATGATTCATGTATATTTATATACATAAAACACATATCTAAGACATATCGAATTACATTTCAATTGATACAATGAAAACGTTATTCATTTATTGAACATATTTAGCTCACCTAGATAAATATATTTACTGTCTCTACTTGAAAATTGATTTATAATATTTAATTCTTTATTATCAAAATACATTCACATACAATAATCGTTTAAATAATACTATATATTAAAACTTTTTTCAGTCTTCTTTCTTCTACGCTGCTTTGTAGCGGAATCTTCTTTGTTCACCCGCAAGACGTGAAGAATCGGCCTACTCTGCCAATTGGAGCACAATATCTTTATCACAAAGATGTAACACTTTGCACATTTAATATGTATATGCAATTTATTAAATTACAATTAACAACAACACTTCTGGATGTTGCCGACCCACTACAGGAGTCTTTATTTAAATTATAATTAACAACAATATTTATATGATAAAATTATAATATTAATATGTTCAAATAGGCTGTACCATTACAGACTCATTCATTTCTATACGGTATGTCAGGGGCGGCAACTTAAAGAACATATTGGGCGAGGACAAAGAAATAAATACGCAATGAATATCAATTTTTGTTAAGTTCATCCTTTTGTTTATTATACTGCTTTATTGTAGATAAAAACAGAATTTTTACTGTAAAAGTTGATTTACGTATGTCTGCCCTAGAAATAAACTCATTTGCTATCGAATCCATGTCCAAAGAGTTGGACTCCTCAAGATGCACATTCAAGATTTAAAGATGGTTTAGGCGTTTTTGAGTCTGTTGACCTCAGATAGTTTTTCAATCTTCTCAGTCTCGAAAATAACCTTTCTCCGTAGAAGTTGCTGTAGAGATCGTTAGTAGTTGTCGAACGAACTGCAACAGCTCTAGAAGCACTGCCTTCAATTACGGGTTCCTCTGGAGAACATCAACCACAGATGACATACTGCGAATGCTTTCATTCCTCGTTTTTAGAATATCTAAGAACATGTCTTGATGTAATATTACCCTTTCTTCATCAACTTTATCAATGAAAGTTCACTGAGCTTCTGAAATTCGGTTTTTGCACCAATGAGAAATTGTATTGCATTAACCATAAATTCAAGTGTCTTAGACTGGAATAGAATCCTGACACACTCTATGACAGTATCAACAACTTCAGTGAAAGCTTGGCTGTAGAACAAGGAATGGGAAAACATCTCTGTTTTTCGCGTCATATATTCGGTGGGGAATCCTTCTTTGCCATGGTAGGATGGGCTGAGAAACACACACACTCTATTCTGTTTACTTCATCCAAGAAAGAGTGATTCTCTGCTCTGAGATTGCTTAGAATTTTCAACAACGAAGAAATAATTTCTGTGGCCTGTTGAAAGTTAAGTGATTTTGCTTGGAGTGCAAGCTGACGGTGTCTACAAGGCTGAAAAGTTTGCAAGAGCAGAGAGAGATGGAATAAGATGCCAAGATGTTTCATTTGTGTGTTGAAATTGTCAGCTTTGTCACCAGCAACTGAATTTTTTGAATCTGCTAATTCTGCCTTAGAGGATAAATGACCGAGAATGATGTCTGAGTGTCCACCAAGTCGTACAAAAAGGACGTAAACAATTCGCGGATCAGCCAGCGTCAAAATCACGTTGAACTTGGAAGTCTTTAAATTTGCTCAAACTTTTTGGTGAATCTCGAACAAAACTGATTATATCTCACATTAGGTTCAGTACTCTGCGGCATCGGCTAACTTGCCTTGTTCAGTCTTACACAAGAAGACTCAAAGAATGAGCCATGCAATGAACGAATAAAGCTCTTGGTTCCTCCCTCTTTATTCTAGTCTGTACGCCATCTGAGATTCTTTCCATATTCTGGGCTCCGTCGAAACACTGATCTCTAAAGTCAGTGAACGGTAAGTTGAATTTGCGAAGTACGTCCATAATTATATGAAATAATGTCTCAGACTATGTATGTACATATTTACTATTTGTAGGTCATCTGTGACTAACCTAAAGCAGATTGACACTTGTTCTTTGATAGAAAAGTGAGAATTCTTGTCCACCATTATTGCATACAAAGCCTGAATGCTTCGAGACACGAAAGAATGTGTTACATGATGGCTCATGATTTCCAACATCTCGTTGCTAGTTCCATGGCACCACCATTTAAATAAATCTCAGTCCAACCACTTCTTTAAAATTGGGGAATCTTCACACCGTAGTTTCAAAAAGTTGCTTGACTCATCTGTGTGCCCACAAATCGCAAATCCTTGGATGACGAGGAATTTCAGTGAAGACAGTATCTTCATCAAAACCAGTCTGTTCTCTTCCATCTCAATTTTTTTAGCATTCGAGAGCTGACAAATAACTCTCACCTTTGCCTTCATTGTTCAAATTTTAAGACTGCTTCTCTGTGACATTCCGATTTTTCATGTGTTAAATTTCTGAATAGCTTTTTCCAGTTTTGGAAACCATGTTCAATAAACTTTAATTCTAGTTTAGTAGAGAAGGTCATTTGCTATGGAATGCTGATCTACAGAGTCGTCAGAAAACTGCAACTTTTGCCTTTTCATATCCCAGCCAAGGATGTGTCTTCAACCAATGGGTTTGGAAATTTCTTTTATGTAACCTGCTTCGATTTCCTTTTATATCAACTTCTTTCGTTTTAGGTTGAGGCGGAAGCTGCTGTTGATTCGATAACTTGGCTTTGTTACCCCCAATTAAGCCTATGCTGGTAAATTAAATTATTTTCTTCTAATAAAACTATATTCAACTTATTTGCTTAACGCATTTATTATACTATCCGCGTACAATAAATAGCAAACTTCACAAAAACCAAAATTATACCAACACCATGTTATAAATTCATTTATTGTACATAACTAATAATAATCATTATTAATCCACATTAATTTGATCCTAACGTGCTGTCGACACGAACCACCCTTTTCGGATACCGATTTCCGCCCCCGCCTATTAATATTGACAAAATAAATCTAATTTTACTCGTTCATTCGTGAAAAAAAAATGAAAACGGGAAATATACTTTTTCCAACAAACCGATACACGTTTATTATACAACGAAGAGATAAAGGCAAATTGCCAGTATTTTATATCCGTATCATATAATGGCGACTGACACGCGACCGTATTTGTTTTTCCTCATTATTTAAACTTAATAAAATTTATATTTTGCATGCACAATGCGGTCGAACAGACGGAAAATATCCATAAATTACCGGTGCTGTCCCTCGCATTATTTAATAAATTCTGGTTCGTCATGATTGCACGAGCAAATATTAACTATTTCAAGTTGAAGAACGATAAATATCTAGCGGAGTAAGTGTTTTTTATCTTCTCTTGTATGTTCCTTTTAATATTAATGGTTAGGTATGAAGTACCGTACCTACTAGGAAACATATTCGTGATTGTATTTCATATAAATTACTTTGTTAAGCACGTTAATTTAATCCGGTTCTAATTTTAATAATATTATTCTTTATTGCCCAACGGAATATTAGAAATTCCAATTTTGGACTATTTTTAAAATAATATAATATAGTGAGTACGTGTACAAAAAAAAAATATTAACAAAAAATAAAGAACAAGTAAGTGCCCTAGATGTAAAATTTGCTTATTGCGTTAAGAGGCGCCTGTACGCTCGTGCGAATCGTGCGTAGAGAGAGCGCATTTTCGTCTAAATAGTGCAGCTTGCTAGGACGTATAGACAAAACCACTAGGAAGCGGACGTGCAGAAAACGAAAGGAGCGACAGAGTCTACCCGATATTGTTGTATTTTTGTGCCGTACGCCGTAAAAATGTCGACACACGTGTTTGCCTTAGTTTATCTCAGCCAGTTTTGATTTTTTCTTTGTAATAGTTAGGGAGCGGAATCGAGCGAGCTAAACTACCACGGAGCCACAGCCGTGAAAAGATATAACGTAAACAACTACGTGTTGTTTACATTATATCTGAATAGCACTAATTCGTAGCGCGAACTGTAACATCTGTTTACTCCAGAGAATCAGAGAAAAAACTGCCATAAAATAAGGAATTTTATGAATAAAATCCTTTCTTCATCGGCGTAGGTACAAGGGTGACGAGTTTTTAAAATTTATTATATTTACCTTATATTTCGCAATATAATGTGTGTGTTTCAATAACATACGCGTACATTTTTAGTTATCATTTATTTAGATCTAGAACGTTGTTTATGTTACTTTTTCTGAGATAAAAATTAATTGTCAGTGATTCCGAAATTTATTGCAAAGTCTGTAAAATATCGTCACTTAGCTTTGCTAAAACATACACAGAAATAGTTTTCATGCAAAGAATTTCGATAGTTTACAAAATTTCGTTACATGTTTAAATGACGATGCTCGAAGTATTTCTGAGTGCAAGGAACTAACACAAATCCCAAATTTAAAAAATCAGTTGTACTTGCTTGAGTAACACTTTGGATAATTTCAAAAGTATTCCAAGTGACTTCGGATGTGGCCTTCGGCAAAAGTTAGACGCAGTTTTTAATAGAAATCCAGATTTAATAACATTGCCGCAATTGTGTATGGGGACAATGACACAAAATGTAACTGCTAATTACCCTGAAATAAAAGAATATTTCCAGTACGCACCTATAACCAGTTGCGATGTAGAAAGGACGTTCCTTCAGGAACACTTTGGAAATTTGCCTAAACTAATGACATATTTTGAAAATCGAATCTCAAATTTAAAAATGAGGTGTGGCCACCACACGACTTTCTTATACGTATGAGCGTTTCAAACTATACTATATTTTTTTTACACAAAAATTATTCAAAATCCTATTCTAAGTATTTCTGTTCTCTTAATAAATCGCCATAGAATGCATACTTAGCAAGATACTCGAAAAAAGGACTACTCCCTAAGAGTAAAAGTGTTATTTCCGGTCCGAATTTTGAAATTTCATGTATTCAAAAAATATTGCAAATCTAGCACTAAATACTTTTGTATTCTTGATAAATACATATAGAATGCATAATTTACGACATATTCGCAAAAAATCGCTATTCGATAAGAGTAAAAGTGGTAATTCCGGTCTGAATTTTGAAATTGTTTTTATGCAAAAGATATTGAAAATTACGTTTTAAATACTTTTATACCCGTAACGTACCTGTCTAAAAAGCATGACATGCGAAATATTCGCAAAAAACTGATTTTCGATAGGAGTAAAAGACCTACTTCCGGTAGCAGCTTCGAAAAACTTTTTAAATAAAATTGTTCTCAATTTTAATTTCAAGTACATATGAATTCTTTATAAATTTGTTTAAATTTAGTAGTTGACGAAATATTGGCAAAATTTAATTTTTTCACTGAAGAAAACTGCTACTTCCGGTCTACCGATTTTACTGAAAAACTACTCAGATTTCAAGAGGGAGATTAGACACGTAAATACAAAATTTGGAATTGATATCTACAGCGGTTATCGTGGTCACATAGAGACACACAGACATTTTTTAAAAACATCCTTTTCGGTATCAGGGGACTTCAAAACGTGGACATCTGCAAAAATCTTGAAGTCGAAAATTTCACATTACTTCCTTATACTACGTATAAGAAAGTAAAAATGGATTAACCACATTAGATGTGGCTATTAATAATTCCAAGTGACTTAGACGCAGTTTTTAATAGAAATCCAGGTTTAATAACATTGCGGCAATTGTGTATGCTAATGTAGAAGGGACGTTTTCTATCTACAAGGATGTACTTAATTCAAAGAAAACAAGTCTTACAGAAGAGAAAATGAACAAATAGTAGGGTATTTTGTATTTTGTAATCACCAGTCACTTGTTATTCAATTATATAAATAAAATTAAAATCTCTTCAATAGCACGCCCATGGGCGATGAGTCATGACTCGCTCGATTCCGCTCCCTAGTAATAGTTTATCAGTATTTGGTAACAATATCGTTTTGTAATAATAGAACATTATATTACTTGAGAAAATATATATTTAATATTTCCTGCTTATATTAGTTGTTTATTATAAATCACAATAGAGTATTGTTATTGAACTGCTTCATACAAAAACTTCCTTGAACACTCAAATTGAGAAAATCGCAAAAGATTATATTTGAATTAAATTGGAAAAGAAACCCAAAAAATGTTTTCATTCCCTTGAATTTGCTTACTACCAACTGCTTCCAGAATTTATTCTAAAAAATATGTCGGGTTTATTCGTAAAAAAGAAACAGAAAGCATATAGCTAGAACTATTACAAGTTTAGCGAAATTATATAAACATATCTACTTCACATTGTTTTAAACTACTTAATACATTCAGCCTCAATGTTATTTTCATTACTATTGTTACAGTTTTCATCAATAAAAAGTGTTGGGTATAAAAGCTTAAGTCAGGATTATTCTTCCTGGTATCACCGTCATGTTTTTTCAAAAGGATTTAACATCCTTTAACAGACAACCAACACGAAGTTCTTTGGAATTATAGGATATTAACTGCTTTCCTTTCTTACAAACAGACTTACCCTCACCTATGTTGACATAGTAATGTGGTTCACCTCGCACCAAGATATTGCTATTATTAGTTTTTCCTCCTGAAAAAATAAACCTCTTTGTCAGGGCGAACTGAAAATGTCACAATTCTGGAGCTTTGTGATTCATTTTCATTTTCCAAGTCGTATATAAACAGTGTCTTTATTCAAAAGTCCTTTGGAACATCCATGGGCTACCGTAAAATTGTAGTAATTAATTTGTTGGCTAAAATAGCTAGCGTGATCAGGCAGTTTTGGTAACACCAAATTCTTTTGGCAATCTAGAGAAAATACTGCGATATTTTCTAACGGCTCTTTCATTAATGCAAACAAGAAATTGGGTGTGCTTAAAACCACACAGCAGAAGTGTAAACTTCATCAAGGCGAGGTTAATAATACGAAATACAACTTCTTTTTTTTCGTTCTATATTACATTTAAATAATCGTCTGCGAAGTTACCAATTCGCGAACGCAACACAGTTCGCGAAATACAATTTCGCGGCCGTTGCTATGACAGCGGCCGTTAAAGTAAATACACATTTTGACACATGTTTAATCACACATTCTGCGACTTATTTTGACAACTATCAAGTATTTGTAGTTTATTATATTCGTCTCATTTCCATAGTAACGCATGTAAAGCAAGTAAACCACTTTAATTTAGCACCTTTAGAACTAAATTAAATTAAATTGTGTCCCAATTTAAATTAAATCGATTGAAAAATTTAACGGTTGACCAAAAAATTGTGTGTATATCTTGTCCGCGAAAAACTTTAACTTACTCGAGATTGTCTTGCCTCGGCCGCGAGCATTATTAAGGAGATTTTCGGACGCATGTATCTATATATAAATAGACGATATAAATACTAGCTTTCGACTTCCGCCTTTGGTCTAATAGTTAAGTGCTGGCCTCTCACCCATGCGGCTCGGTTCACATCTGCTCTGGGACATGAATTTATTTATTCATTTAAATTTCAATTCAATTGAAATTAAATACCTCTATATGATATATTTATTTATCTTGTTCCCTTAGCCGACTTTACCCGAAGAGCGTTACATATCCGAGCGTTGCAGGTCAGTCTTGTTCACTGCCTACAATCAGCGCAACGCGCCTAAAGAAGTTTACACTTCAAAATGCTTTTGCTTTTGAGTTATACAATCGTTGTTGGCTTATAATGTTTCGCTTTTCGGAGCTGCGCATACGTATAATCAATCTATAAAATATAAAATTATAGAATTGTATTTCATTTAAAAGTTACTTAAAAAAAACATCGACACATAAAACACACCTGTATTATTATTTTAAATAAATATTCTGTATAGTTCATTTATGCATAATTAAATTATGCAAACATGTAGTACAGGAAGCGTCGTGAATAAGAAAAATATCAATTACGACATTAATGTAACGACAATATAGCAAAAAGATACGGGCGACTACAATCATTTAATAAATGAAATTTACAGTGAACTTTTTATTTAATTTCTATAAAATTGCAATATAATTGCGACCCGCAGTGCACATTCATATAGAGACTTCACATTAATACAATTTTGATTTATGGTACGATTATACAAATTAATTGTTGATTAAGAAAGGAAACGTTAACGGCTATTTTGTTATTATGCGGAATATTTTAATTATTATGGTAACGACGTTGAATACATATCGACTAAATGACACTGTGTACTGAAGAATACTTATTAGTTTGTCGCACAACATGTATTATGTACATACTTACGTATTTATGAAGAGAATCTGTAAAATATTACTTGCATACACGTTCTATAGTACCTTAATTAACTCTCGATCCTTATAAGTAACTTTACACCATTTTCATATAAATACACAAATTATATTAAAGACATGAATGGTTGTGAATGCTGTACATGTATGTACACATATATTTATTTAATAAACATGTCATAACAGTATAAATAAGTAGTTCCATTACATGTTTTTACCGTAATATTTTCCACATATAGTGAATAGTTTTCTTCCAAATTCTTTACTACTGTTATGTTGCCGAGTAATCTTTTAATAAATTACTTTTATCGGTCGATTAATGCCCATTTTCTTCACTTCTAGATGTTCTAGATAAAGTTATCTATGTCCCTTAGAAACGGACAAAAATAGATTTCTTCGCTTCTAGATAGATTGTATCTTGAAGATAAATTTGTCAAGCAGTTGAAGTACTCGATAAAAATTATCCTACAGATATTCGGTTGCGCGCGCATTTTGTTGACGCGGTATAAATGGACAGTTGTCATTAAAAAAAAAATTGTGCTTTGGATGATTTTAAAAATGCTCAGCGATTACCAAGTAGTTTATAATGCTTTGGATAGATAGCGCCACTTAAGAATAGATATCCTGAGGTTATCAGAATCAGAAAAATCTCGTTATATGACGGCCTTATATCGCGCAGCGATAGCGAGATATAGTTGGCCTTGATAAACCCAGCCCTATCCACCCTGACACGTTTTCACCTATCATCTTTTATGTTTTGTGACTCGTGTGTCATTTAACATAAAGGTCGGCTATATCTACATTGTAGTGAAGTTGGTTCTTGTCCCTTATAAATAAAGAATCTTCTGATAGGAGCTACAAATATAAGCCTGTCTTAGTATGTCTGTTATTAGTTTACTATATTTGTCAATGAAGCCTTTAGTTGAGATGATAGTTTAGATTAGTTTTATGTGTTTCTATATGCATATACTTGTATACCGGGTGTCCCGTAAAAAACGCCAACAATAATAACTCCGTTATTTATTGTCCGATTTTATTGAAACAAAAAGTCAGTTAATTAGCATCAAAAATACGACACGAAAGTAGTGTTTTAGTTGTTTTCAGTTGTTTTCATTAATGTCAAACGATAGTCAACTTTTTTATTTTAAATGGAAACATATATTTTTGGCAATATTCGGATTGGATTTTCTTTTCTGAATTCATCGATGTATAACATGTCTATTTTTTTATAAACGATTATTGAAAGAAAACCATTTATTAAAATTGACCATGTTTTTAATAAATTATGTATAACATTTCGAATGTGCTATGAAACATTGAAAACGTAAGTATTATAAGTATTATTCTAAAAAACAAAACAAAACACTTCACAAAAATTGTTCAAATTGCCCGCCACCTTGTTCAATACATAACACACATCTCCTAATTACTCCACGAGTCGCATTTAAAAGACAAACGGCAGGTATTTCTTGACAAGTGTTAATAATTCTTTGTCTTAAAATGTCAACATTTTCTGGAGGTGTGAAATAAACTCGATCTTGTAGATAAGCCCACAACCAAAAATCTAGTGGCGAAAGATCGGGTGAACGCGCAGGCCACTCGATAGGACCGGATGTTCCTATCCACCTATTTCCAAATTGGGTGTTCAACCAATCAGTATTTACTCTGGCGTTGTGAGCGGGGTCCCCATCTTGTTGATAAAATATTCTATTTAAATTTGCCAAAGGTAATTCATCTAAAAAGTTTTGGAAATTTTCGTTTAATGAAGTGTGATACTGTTCTTGATTTAAGCAACCATCTATGAAAAACAGCCCAATTAATTGATCGCCTAAAATACCACACCAAACATTTACGCTGAAACGTCTTTGAAAATTATTTTCAATGACAAATCTCGGATTGTCTTGGCTCCATTGTCGATGTATGTTTCTATTAAAAATACCATTATTGCTAAAAGTGCATTCATCAGACCAAATTATCATTCTGTAAAAACTCCGGGCTTGTTCTAATGCATTTAAAAAAGTCGACAAACCTGTATTCTTCGGCGTTGATCATTTTGTTCTAATGCATTAACTTTTGGAGCTGTGTACGGTTTAAATTTGTGTTTTCTTAAAATACTATGGACTGTAGTTTTTGATACCCCAATATTATGTGCAATTTCGCGAGTCGAAGTTCGTGAATTTTCTTGTAGTGCAAGAAGAACATCATATTCCGTATCTTCGGCGAATCTACGTCGCTGTATTTTAGGTTTTTTAAATGATCCATAATTCCTCAAATTCGTTTCAATTCTCTGAAATATTTTCGAATCTGGAACTTCTCTGTCCGGAAAACGAACGCTGTAACGCCGAACTGCTTGAAGACGATTTTTATTACATTCAAAAAACACTTGCAACATGTCTGTTAACTCATTGTTATTCATTTTTATGAATATACTTTTTTTTGTGGCAAAACGTTGAAGCAGAACAATAAATAAGACTTAATAGACACTCACACTGATGTTTATTGACGTTTATCGCAGTTTTGTTTTTTCATGGCACATTCCAAAATTTATAAATAATGGAATACAACGATGAAATTTATTAAGTGTTTTATATTTTTTTTCAATAATTGTTTATCAAAAATAGACATTTTATACATTGTTGAATTCAGAAAAAAAATCCAATCTGAATATAGCCAAAAATATATCTGTTTCCATTTAAAATAAAAAAGTTGACTATCGTTTGACATTAATAAAAACAACTGAAAACAAACAAAACACTGCTTTTTTGTAGCATTTTTGATGCAAATTAACTTTCTTTTTGTTTGAATAAAATCGGACAATAAATAACAGTTATTATTGTTGGCGTTTTTTACGGGACACCCGGTATACATGCTTGCTCATTAGTGCGTCAAAGTCCAATATAGGCGTTATTAAATAGTACTGAAGAAATTTATTTTATTAAAAGTGGCACAGTAACAAAAAACACCCATTTTGAAAATAATTTGAATTATACAGGGTGATGCGTTAAAATGACACACATTCGAAATTTTTTTTTATGAAACACCCTGTATATATTTTGTTTTCCGTATCTACTTTAATTTGTGTTTTCATCGATATCTGGGGTTTTGGTTTTGGATGACGCATTGTTGAATTACTAACGAAAATTATAAAAAAAATGGTCGCGACAATGTTTACCATAATAATTCTATGCGGTCGTATTACGATTATCTAAGACAAAATTATTTAGTAAGTATGCAGCCAAGGGATGTGTTGAACCTACAAAATAATCAAACATTCATTTTATTATACAGGGTGTTTGTTACGATGCAATCAATTTGGCTATCGTCAAAAAGCGTTTACTGATTTTTTCAAATGGAACACCCCGTATATTATTAAATTTTTGGAATGATGCGTTAATTGCGCTTAATTTTTGTTAATAATGTCCTATACCCAAGCTCAATAATTTCGGAGTTATTTTTAATTTTTCATTACAAACCGCTAAATTATTTGCTTTCGGTTCGATTTAGTGTACTGGGTAAACGATTTGACAAACAAAAACAAATAAACGTCAACAAACATCAAAAATTAAAATCTTATTGTTGCTGTTAATTAGGTGTAATATTAGTGATTTCTTAAGTTTCTGCGTTTAATATTGTCATTGTGTTATTTATTGATTGGATTAGTGGGTAGGTACGTACTTTTCTTGTATATTTGTTGTTGGCCACATAATATTATTACGGTTTTTAGTTAAGTCAATATGCAGTTTGCAAGCAACGAACTCGTTCACATGATTTTCATTATGCGATCTGCCCAAAAGAATTGTCTATTAACCAAGAGAATTTATGCGCAAAGATATCCTGACACAAAACAACCTTCAGTTACGAGTTTGGAAAGACTTAAGGAAAGATTCATTAGAACAGGAAATGTGAGATATGAAAAGCTTGAAAGGACAACGAGGACAAGCGACGAAGATAAATTGAAAGTCTTGTTATCAGTAATTGAGAAGCCCTCTACTAGCTCGACCAAAATATCAACAGAAACTAATATACCACGATCTACTGTTAGCAAGATTTTAAAAAAAAATATCATCACTACAGTATTTTCTTTCATCAAGAACTATTGAGGCCTGATTTAGAGACTAGAAGGACGTTTTGCGAATGGGGATTAGAAATTGAAAGGATAACACCTAACTTCTTCCAAAAGGTATTACTTACTGACGAATCGACCTTTACTCAGAGTGGTAGCGCAAACCGTCATTATCTTCATCATTATGCAATAGACAACCCAAGAATATTAAGAGCGATTGATAAGCAGAGGCAATGGACTATAAATGTTTGGGCTGGTACTATAGGCAACTTTATAATTATTGGATCACATTTCTTTCACGGACATTTAAATGGTGCGCAATATTTGAATTTCTTGCAATATGACTTGCCTCAGCTTCTGCAAAACGTTCCTCCAGGTCTATAAGAGAAAATATGTGGCTTCAGCACGACGGTGCTCCAGCACATTTTGCACTAAATGTCCGACACTATTTGAATCAAGAATTCGAAGGTAGATGGATCGGCCGCGGTGGTCCCATTAGTTGGTCACCTAGATCGCCAGATTTGACCAAACTTGATTTTTCTGTCAAGACTGCAAATGTGTTCTATTCTAAATGGGGGTCACTTTAAAAATTTATTATAAATATTGCTTCTAACAAAATTACAGTTTGATACTTTTAGTCGTTTATTTGTTTTTGTTTGTCAAATCGTTTACCCGGTATACTAAATCGAACCGAAAACAAATAATTTAGCGGTTTGTAATGAAAAATTAAAAATAACTCCGAAATTATTGGGTTGGACATTATTAATAAAAATTAAGCGCAATTAAAGAACGCATTCCAAAAATTTAATAATATACGGGGTGTTCCATTCGAAAAAAATCAGTAAACGTTCTTTGACGATACCCAAATTGATTGCATCGTAACACCCTGTATAATAAAATGAATGTTTGATTATTTTGTAGGTTCAACACATCCCTTGGCTGCATACTTACTAAATAATTTTGTCTTAGATAATCGTAATACTATCGCATAGAATTATTATGGTAAGCATTGTCGCGACCATTTTTTTTATAATTTTCATTAATAACTCAACAATGCGTCATCCAAAACCAAAACCCCAGATATCGATGAAAACACAAATTAAAGTAGATAAGGAAAAACAAAAGATATACAGGATGTTTCGTTTAAAAAAGAATTTCGAATGTGTGCCATTTTAACGCATCACCCTGTATAATTCAAATTATTTTCGAAATGTGTGTTTTTTGTTATTCTACCACTTTTTATAAAAATAAATTTCTTCAGTACTATTTAATAACGCCTATATTGAACTTTGACGCACTAATTTGCAACCCTTATATTATGTATTTGTATATATAATATCGGTTTAACCAGTTATCTAAATTAACATCGATTCGTTTAATATAGATCCTATATAATTTATTGTTTTAGACCTTTTGTATTACATTTACTGTACATTTTGGTTTAATTACTTATTGGAAATATAAAACATTCAGTTAATAAAGTTATTGTTAGCATTAGAAATGAGGTTAATGACACATTTTTCGCTGTTAAAGTAAAATATGTAAGAACATAAAGTTATAATTCATTAATGTTATTTATTATACTTGAATACGAAACATACAATTTGACATACCTTGTATAAAGTATGAAATGTCAATCATTATAATCATTTATATTAACATAAACTTCCTTTCACAATATAAAACGTAAACGTAATTACAATTCAACTTTAAGCGAGCTATTAATAATTAATAATTACCGGAAAATACACAAACTGTTATGAATACAATGTAACAGTTCCTAATTTAATTCCTTGTTAAAATGTAATTAAAACATACATTAATTATTCTAATGAAAACATAATAGACAATCAAATTTCCCCGAAATAAAAGCAAGAGATTATTGTAGAATCAGAATGTTAGTATTTCCGGAAAAAATATTCATTTACTGTTACATTTAGTATAGTAAGAAGGTTTGGGTTAAATTTTTATTAAAAATTAATTATACAGAGCATACTTATATAAGTTAGTGGACATATTTTCTATTTAAATACATTAGCAGATATATTTAAATTAGAATCAAACCATTCGCACGAAACCTTTGAGATAAGAGAAAGATTAGAGTCGAAAGGTATGTATAAATTATTTAAAACATGTAATAACGATATTGAGCATAATTTAGTTTTATATTTAAAACATAATTCTAAAATTATAAATATATAAAAATATATTTAAAATTTGACAGGACCTTCCGATGAAACTACGTGGATAATAGCGGGTGCATAAATGTCTATATTATTACAAAACATCGATATAGAAAACATGGCGGATGCCAGCCGATAGTAATAATGTGAAAAAAAATAGGTAAGAACAAGTATTAAAATATTACATTAATATAGCAAGAAAAAATACATAATTAATTGTCAGGTCAAAACATAAATAAATGTCGAAACGTTGCCAAAAACAAAGGTAGTTTTATTTCCCGTATAATTCTTAGTCAAAAAGTAATAAGATAGTATAGACCTAAAATCTAAAGTTTTTGATTTATTACGATTTTTCTAAAAAATTCACTGTTTTTAAAAAATTATTTATCTCGAGAACGACGTATTAGATGGCCAAAATTTTTAGTAGTTCTGTTCGCAATCTTCCACGTGGAAATGGGACAGCCTATTTATCGCTTAATTTTTGAATTGCCTGCTAAATTTTATACCAAAATTATTACTACGTGATCATTTTGAACTGTACTGAGTTGGCCATACTGATTTTAATATGGGAACACAATGTAATTGCCAAGCCTTATTCATTTATTTTTGTGGTTAGGTTTACTATTTAAAATTTTCCTGTGATAAATGTCAATGAAATAGGGTTAGTTTTAAGTTGAATTATATGAAAGAATTTAGTGATTGCACTTTATTTTTTATCATAACCAATAATAAATATATTACAACTTAATTACTTTAAAACATTATCCCATAATTATGTCACCAAATGAATACATTTTATAAAAGTTGTTCGAAATGTCCACCGTTATTCTTAATGCATAGACTGACACGTTTTCTCATGTTATTGAACACATTGTTGAGTGTTTCCGGTGTAATATTTTGCAATTCTATTGTAATTGCCTCTTCAAGTTCATCGAGATTATGCAGTCTGTTATGAAAAAGAAAAAAGTCGAGTGGGGTTAAATCAGGAGAATTGGCTGGCCATCGATTTCGACTAATCAATTGGTCACCATAGTATCTTTGCAAATAATTAATAGTTTGTTGCGCAGTTGCCCCATCTTGTTGGAAGTACCCCAAGGTTAATTCATCTTCGTGAAGGCTGTTAAAAAAGGGTTCCAATATTTGTTCTCGGTATAGTCTTGCATTAATTGTATCATGAAAAAAAAATTGGTCCAATAATCCGTCTTTTCGACATTGCAACGCAAACACCAACTTTGATAGGATGGAGACTATTTTCAACAAAAACATGTGGATTCTCTGTTCACCAGGTACGGTAATTATCAGAGTTGATATACTCCGACAAATGAATCCAAGCTTCATTCGAAAAGAAAGTGCAATTCAAGTCTTCATCATGTAATACTTCATGAAACCAGTTGCAATAATTCAATCTATGCTCAAAGTGATTGCCCCGTCAATGTTGTAGTACAGAAACTTTATATGAGTGCATATCTAAGTTTATTTTCACTGCCTTATGAGTACCTCCGACATTGCATTGTAAATTTAGTATGGCAATTCAAGGAAGTAAATATTTCCTAGTTTTTGGTAATACTGGGACTTTTTTGTTGCCAACCCAGGACAGTTCAAAATGATCTCTTTATATAAGACGTTATTACCTTAAAAGTGACCAATGCTGAGCTATTATCTTTTTTTTTTATAAAATTTTGCCAATTTTGTTTCCTAATTAAATACAGTATTTTGATACTGGAGGAATGACAAAGAAATAATTAATTAGCCCAGAGAATTCACCAACAGTGTTACCCTAGAAGAAGATTCCCAGGACAGATTCCTTTTGACGAGTAATGAGCACTTTCATTACTACTGTTAGTGTTGCTTATTCAAAACCTAAATATGTGAAAATAAATTATGAAAATCAATTACGAATTCTTATGACAACAGAAAATCCTCACGTCAGTACCCGTGAATTAAGTCATTTGCAGGATACTAGCCAAACTAGCGCTGCAGGGAGCTCAAAATAAAAAAAAAGTCATCCGTAATGACTACATTTAAGTGTTCAATATTAAGTTACGCACAAATCATTTTAAAGCTAGAAGAGTGTTCTACCAATGGGTAACAGCTAAAGTTAATGCCAAAGCAATTTCTTTTGATAACATTTCATTTACGCGTGAAAACTTTCCATACTAGAAGAATTTTCCATTATTATTCAAATGAATACCCTTATTCTATAGTAAATAGATCATCAGCATAGGTGGAGCAAAAATGTATGGGGAGGCATTTTTGTTGTTCGGTTGATAGGCCCGCACATAATACTTTAATTTAAATGTTTCCAGGGAAGTGGCTAGCTCGTGGAAGCCCTATTTACTAGCCTGCTAGGTCTTCAAACATCACAAAATTAGATTTTTGTTTATAGACGCAATTGCTAGTCAGGTGTGCTACCACTACTCTACCTGGGCGAGTCTTCTTAATCGTTTTGAAACAATTTTTTAAATTCGTTTCCTCAGCGTAGTAATATCTAATATGATTGTTTCTGAATAAATTACCTAGTTAATCACTCAGTGCAAAGCAGAAAAATCATATTAGATATTTCTACGCTGAGAAAAAGAAATTTTAAAAATTATTTAAAACCAATACTATCTTATTACTTTTTGACTAAGAATTATAGGAGGAATACAAAAATATAATTATATATAGGGTGTTCTATTAAGAAAACTATAACTGTGGTGACCCACCTAGTTATGGAACACTCTGTATAATACAAAATAAATTAAAAAGGTGCTCCTAATGAGTGGCTATGTTAGGAAGAAAGCAGCCTCGATATTTTTTTCATAAAGTCATAATCGGCTTTCCCCGCGCAAATGCCTCACCCTGTTTAATGTACCTATATATCTTAGGATATTCTCGAGGGCGTTTGTTCAAACGTTGTTCTTTGGTATACTTCGTCGCGTACGGATGATTTCATTTTGATAAGGACGATCTTTCTTCTTGGAAGATGCATATAGATGAAAAACAACTACTCACTGATACAGATGTTTTCTTATATGTATTTGAAAAACACTTCTACGTTGCTGCATCTTTTAAGATGAATTTCTGAGT
This sequence comes from Amphimallon solstitiale, assembly GCA_963170755.1. Classification (NCBI taxonomy): domain Eukaryota; kingdom Metazoa; phylum Arthropoda; class Insecta; order Coleoptera; family Scarabaeidae; genus Amphimallon; species Amphimallon solstitiale. The sequence goes on along the minus strand of OY720679.1, from coordinate 97,541,836 downwards.
ATTTATTATATATATCCATCAAAATCGTTTCCTTGCATAAAGTGTTTCTACATAATAAGTTATATAATTGATTGAAGACGGAGATACGTGTTGAAACTCCATAATTTACAAGTAAAAATTGAAATATTTATAATTATTTTAATTTAATTTATTTTAATTTATAAATTTTTACTTATAATAAGTTATATTTGTGGTTTATTTATTTATTTATTTATTTTTTAAAATTGTTTGTTAAATTTGCTTTAAATTTAAGTAAATTGAAGCTAATTACGAATTCCAACATGCAATGCGTTTCTTATTTTTAGTAATTTTCAAGTGTTGCTAATTGACAAAATGGAACACCAAATTTACTAATCCGCATGTGATGTAAGTAACAAAATATTTAACCATCCATCATTACATACACAGTCCATTATTGGTATCTAAGAATGTAGATAGCGAATAATGTTTAATACAAAAATTGTAGATAATCATAAGCTTTACAATTTAACAATATTTTCATTTATACAGAGTGTTCGACAACGATGAACCAACACAAACTTATATTTTTTTAAATGGAATGCTATACATTTTTTTACAATTTTTATGATAGCCATTGAAGGGCTGATTAAACTGACATAACCTGTATTTGTCGATTTTCAACTATTTCTGAGATATGGGGATTTTTCGTTCAAAATTGTACATATGAAAAGTTGCTATGAAATAACGATTGATGATAAAATACCTATTATAGGTTCGATTAGTAGAGATATCTTTTCAGTACGTGAAATTAATGTTATTTCGACATATCGACACATGTTCTTTAGAATTAAATACTATTCGCTAAAGTTAAAAATTCTTAAAGAAAAATAAATGGAACATTTCGACACATGTTCTTTAGAATTAAATACCATTCGCTAAAGTTAAAAATTCTTAAAAAAAATAAATTGAACACCCTGTATATTTTTATGTCATTGAAAAGTACTTAAAATTTACTAAATAAAAATATATACTTTCTTCCACCTCTGGGCGATATTGCAAGAGTTATAAGATATTACACCTAAACCCGATTACGACTTAAAAAATGAGTTGCCGTGACTTGCACTACGAGTATAACTAAAATTAATCCAGAAAAAGTTACTTCTATTTGCCTTTTACAAATAATTAATTTATACTAACATTTTAAAACACATGAAAAGTTTGGAAGTTCGTGAATTTAGCAATAATATGAAAAATATCGCAGACGTTGTGTGTAAGAAATTGTTTAAACGTTAATCTTAGATTTATAGCTTCAGTTTAAAGAGAAGTATGGTGGAAACGCGTTACATTCCGTTGCACGTCATACTAGATCCATGACGACTCACCTTGTATATGTTGACGGATCTATTTTTATTTCTGTCAGTGACATTTGATATAACCAAAGAAAAAAATTATTCACAATACAATAACTAAAACGTAATATATTTAGTAATTGAAATGCTCTAAGACTTCAGTCTTTCTCAACTTAATTATTATATTGATTTAGATTGTCGAAAAACCTTAAATGTTTCATCCATAATATAATTTAAAATAAGCAATACTTACGCTATTCACATTTAATTTAACACATAATTATAGAAAAGTTTGTGAAAAGCCTCGACTGTTTACAGAAACCTTTCGCCATTATATTCAATGGATGCAAATAAATAGTAAATACACTTCTAAGAAACACTGTTTTTAAACAATTTATATCAAAGCAAAAATAAACATGAAAAATTTGACAGGCAAAATATACACAACGCACGTCTTTTTGACAGATATGATTTATCTGCCAACACCGAATTGAACTATTAGTCTATTAAAAATATGTAATAAAGAAATTTAATATTGAAACGCAAATTATGTGTTTATTTGCCATGAATGCGTATATTACGATCAATTTATAAATCTTCTATTTAAGCTAATTAAATAAATGCCCTCAAATAAAATTTAACAAAGTAACTGTTTTAGTTTCTCTAATACAGTTATGACATGTAAACGTCATCGATGACGTGCAATGGAACTTAACGCGTCTCCAGTATAAGTACATGAATTTATCATTAAGTGCGAAATGAAGTATTTAAAATTGGAATTAATAGATATGTTGGTCTATGTTTTGGGGGAAAGTGATTGTTTTCTGCCACAAAGATACAACCAAAAATATCCAAATATGGGACTGCCATCGATGGGTGCTTTTCAAAAATTGTTAACGGTTTGAAGAAACTGGTAGTATTCCATATGAAAAAGGAGCCGTGTTACTGCCGTAGAAAGCGAAGATGCGCAAAGGATTCTTTTGTTATGCGTTCACGAAAATTCTCATACAAGCGTATGTAAACTATCTAGAGGCCTTGATGTTAGCAAAAACTGTATAGGGGAAATGCACGAAATGTAGATGGCGCTATAAAACTGACAAGATGGCCGTGTAATATGGAAAACATTTATACCTTCCATAGTAGCACGTGTTGTTAGTATTTTTGATTCAGGTGACCTTTAACCGAGGGAGAAGCTGTTTTTTAAGGTATATAGTACAATGTTTAATATCTGAAATATACGAAGAAAAATTAATTGTTAACGTTTTAGCTAACCGTGTGAGAATGTGTGGCATGAAAAGTGAAACACGAGAAATAATAGGTTTGTGTTTGCAAACCTCCAAATTAACTGAATCACCACACATCATAACTTTAAGAATATGTAATGATCCAAAAAATTGGATTTGCAAATGTTCGTGTAAAGCAGGAAAAGGAGCAATGTGTAAACATATTATTTCAGTTCTTATTCATGTGAATACGTATATGATCTTGAAAGAATGCCATACTTACTATTACTATGCTCAAGTACAATTAGGCATGTGCTTACTGAACTTGCAACTGTGTCATTTTATAATATACCTATTCATCATATGATGATAGTTGCATATTATTATTGATATAATTTTTAATTAAACATATTAATAAATTGTTAATGGTATTTAGTGAAGTGTATTTTAAAGAAATATTAGCAAGAATAAAAGAATATGAATGAATTTTGTGTATTATTTTTATTAGTGCAGAAATAATGCATCAGTAAATAGTTTGGTTAGATTTACAATACAACAAATAAGAGTGAAACAGTCGTCCACATATGGTGTTAAAGTCCATGAAATTTCATTTTTAAAGACTTTAAAAATTTTTTTTTCTTTGTATACTTTGTTCTACATGAACTCGAGCTCTAGCTATATTTGCTGTTTCAATAGCTTCCTCACGAGTTAACTGTTTCTTTAGTTTCAAAAATGGTGGACTAATTAATTTTGTACCATTTCTTAAACATTCTTCCTCAATTAAAACACCTTTATCTACCATAACTGCATCATGAAATGGTTCCAAATATTAAACATTTTTATTATTAAAAATGTTTTTGTCTAAAGTAAAATAGTCTGAACAGATGTTCATAACAGTTGATCCAGGTTTTCCAATTTTTAATTCTATACCCCATTGTTTCCGTAAATTCGCATTTTTTGGGAAAGTAATGAAGAGAAATATTCGCAGATTTATAATTATTGCACTGAGGCACTGAACAATATCTCTTGCAAATACTTTTTGAAGTGTAAACTTCTTTAGGCGCGTTGCGCTGATTGTAGGCAGTGAACAAGAGTGACCTGCAACGCTCGGATATGTAACGCTCTTCGGGTAAAGTCAGTTAAGGGAACAAGATAAATAAATATATCATATAGAGGTATTTAATTTCAATTAAATTGAAATTTAAATGAATAAATAAATTCATGTAAATAAATAAATAAATTCATGTCCCAGAACAGATTCGATCCCGAGACCGCACGGTTATGAAGCCGATACGTTACCATCAGACCAAGCGAGGGACCGTAAGCAAGTATTTATATCGTGTATTTATACATACACATACGTCCGAACCGACCAAACGAAACGGACGCTCGCGTAAATGTAATAAATGTGCGAATATGTTTTATTTAATACGTTACTGAATATTATATGCGTGTATTTAGTATTATCTACGGTATTATTAACCTCGCCTTGATGAAGTTTACACTTCCGCCGTGTGGTTTTAAGCACACTCATTCTTCTTGTTTCCATGATTTTTATCGATGTGTGTATTATAAAGACAACGTGGATCTACAATGTTCTCCCTAGAACTATAATTTAAAGTTTCTCCGCCAGGCGTCAGCCACTTCGTTGAATGTTCCCTATTAAGAGAACCTTAAAAAAAAATTTCTAATTTATTATATTATATGATACCTTATAATTACTGTAATGCTTGAAATTAGTAACATGTATGTTCTTCAAGATATTGCGAAAATTATAGACGATATCAATAACGTACATTTAAATACTTGTATTGACGGTTGGCTTTTCAAGTTATAAATCTAAGTAAGACTTCTTTAATTTTAAAGTAATTTAAAATTTAGTCTAAGTATGACGATAAACAGTTTTATGACACAGAGCGACTGCGATATTTTAGCTACTATTAATTCATGAACTTCCAAACTTCTCATTTTTTGAGTTTTAAAATTTTAACAAAAATTACTTATTTGTACAAAGAAAATATTAGAAATAACTGTTTTCTATTAATTTTAATTATGCTATGTGTAATTAAGTCGGGTTTATTCAGATATAATACCCTATAACTTTTACAATATCGTCCACAGACACTAGAAAGTATATAATTTTGATTAGTAAATTTTAAGTATTTTTCAATGACATATAAATATACAAGATTCCATTTAATTTATGCTGAAATAAACGTCAATTTTACGTACTGAAAATATATATCTACTAATTGAGCTCATAATAGGTATTTCATCATCAATCGTTATTTCATGGCAACTTTTCAAATGTTGTACAATTTTTAACGAAAAATCGACATATCTCAGAAACGGTTGAAAATCGACAAATACAAATTCATGCCAATTTAATCAGCCCTGCAAGGGCTATCATCAAATGTAAAAAAATGCATAGCATTCCATTAAAAAAAAACATAAGTTTGTGTTGGTTCGTCGTTGTCGAACACTCTGTATAAATGTAAATATTTTTAAATTGTAGAGCTTATGATTATTTACAACTATTGTATTAAAAATTATTCGCTATCTACATTATTAGATATCAATAATGTACTTTACCGCTCCGCTGGGACACCCGGTAAAAAAGAATACGAATCGATCAGATTTCGAAATTGTAAGCACAAACAATTCAGAGACGAATGGTGGTAGAGACAGAAGAAGTGTAATGAGTATACGTGAGCGAGTTCGAATAGAAATACGATTGCCTAAGTGATCGTAATGACCGGTTTAACTCGACCGCATTGTACATAAAACAAATCATCACTAATTTTCTGTAACTATACATCACGGTTAACACATTCGGGCCGCGTAAATATTGCTTCAAATTATTGTAGCCTGGCGTTCCAGACCGCAACCATTAACAATTATCGAAAATGACTCGGATCATTTTACAGTTCATTACGAATATTAGTGCCCAATTTCTTATCATATCACTTATCAAATTACACGAAATTGGACGGTAAATTAACCACGGCGCGACAAAACAAAAAGAAAAACAAGGGAAAATCGTATTGAAGTATTTGCCAAATTGGAGCGTAGATTAAGCACGGCGGGACAAGAAAAAAAGAAAAAACGTAATGCGGAATTCTCGAAATCGCAAATATAAAAACAATAAGGAGTCGGTTCAACTCTTTTTACTGCTTATACGTGGGTACATCAAAACATAACTTCTTTCACAACTACAATTTTATAACACCATGAATAATAGTACATGAAACCCCCATCTCTAATATACTTACCCGCAAGTAGGCTTTGATTTAACCTATGACGTTTATTACAGATTAATTGCTGAATTGTCAGTGTTCGACGTACCCATCAAAAAAATGAGGTGTGGCCACCACACGACTTTCTTATACGTATGAGCGTTTCAAACTATACAATTTTAAGAATTTTTTTACACAAAAATTATTCGAAATCCTATTCTAAGTACTTCTATTCTCTAAACCGTTATAGAATGCGTACTTTGCAAGATATTCGAAAAAAAGTGCTACTCCCTAAATGTAAAAGTGTTACTTCCGGTCCAAATTTTGAAATTTCATTTATACAAAAAATATTGCAAAATTTAGCAATAAATACTTTTGTACTCTTGATAAATATATATAAAATGCATAATTTACGACATATTGCCGTGATCCCTACATTGGTCAGGCATTGTAAAATAAATAAATAATTATGTAATTGAATAAGTAAATAATTTATTAGTAGTAAGTGTAGGTATAGAAAAATGTATCATAAGTTGCATAACCGCAACGGCGTAACATTATAATGTAAGATGTATGAAAAATAAAATTGAAATAAAATTTATTTGAAAGGTACAAAAATAAAACTGAAATAAAATTTATTTGAAAGGTACAGAAATAAATACCAAAAGCAAACGTCTGCAAAAGAAAGATACGAATAGTGTTAAAAAAATAGTAAAAGAATATATTTAAATAATGATGTCAGAAGCAACGAATTCATTTATAAACATAATGAAGGATGGCGTTAATGAAAAGGAATGTACCTACCAAGATAAGAATATCGCAAATGTGCATTGACATTAACAATAACAAACAATTTAAGTGCGTGCATAATTTTGTGTAATTTCGAGAATAATTGGTGCAGGTCAGTTTAGGGAGAACGTCAAGAAAATAAATCTGAGCAGGACAATGCCAACATAAACGTTAGTGTGGAGTGTGTGGCGCTGCGAACGATGTATGGTTTTTTCGGGCGACCGAAAATGATAAGAAGGCAAGTACGAGAGAGGTACGGGAGAGTCATCGTCGATCCATGGGCGAAGCAGTCTGATTTTAAAACACGCGGTGAATCTTCGATCTTCATATTTTGATGATTGCAGATGTATTATACACTGCACAGAAATCATCCTTAGCAAATGTATTAAGTTATTTTATTTTAAATAAGTATTTTTCATTTCACAATTAATTTTTTGTCATTTAGTTTAATTTCATTTTTTTTTTATTAACTATCAATATGACCGAACAATATAAAGAGGAATTTGATGAAATATATGAGCATCATAAGTAAGTTATACTTTAATAATAAATTATGCTAAAGATGCTACGTGGAAATGTTCATCTTTAGCAAAGCGTTTAATGAATTTATTTAATATTTTAGATGGGATTAGTATCTTCTTTGTTATAAGTAAAAATAAATAAATAAATAAAGGGAGTCTTGTTCACAATGGAGAGAGGCATCAATAACACAACGTGTGAATGTTTGTTGGCGATGTTATCTATACTTTGTTAATAAGTTTTTTTTTGATGCAAAAATTTTTATAGGGAATTCAAATATTATACGTAAAGATAGGTGCATTTTTGATAAACGATAGCCAATTTGTGATATGTACAACGTGCAAATATTTGCATATGATAATTGGTGACAGTATTATCAAGGTGTTTTCCTGTTCAGCGGAATTTTGTATTTTTCAAAGACACTTCGTGGGAATGAATGCCTTTGTGGAAGCAAAATCTAGCATAGTATAAGAAAACTATTATTTCTTTGAAATTACACAATGTTAAGATATTAATATAACAAAGAGCGATATTTATTCTAAATCTACATGTTATATTCGTAATGTAATGTGTTTACGTATTTATAAAATACGTTTTTTTTTTACTTGTTATTGGAATGTAAAAGGACAATTTCTTTTGCGGCCACATGTGGCAAGAAATTATTTTCATCGACACTATTATTATACGATGTTAAAAATAGAATATAAATATTTTATGAGATTTAGTTTTTTATTAGTAACCTTATCCTATAAATTTTAAATAAGAAATGTTGTTAGAAAAACAAAAGGAACATCACTGCTAGAACCTACAAGAAATACACGAATGTTAATAGAGATTGAATTAACAAATTTAATAAAGAAATTTTTCACATGACAACGTTATCTCTACATTCGTTTAAATTATGCAGCTTTGTATTATTGTAATTTGATTGAGTTATGCTGGTACAAGATTATCAATTTTTTTTCAATACAGAGTTATAGCATATAGAATTTGATGGCGATGCCTAACGTATAGCAATAACACATTTATTATAAATAAAGAATAATAAAATTTGTCATCAAATATAATGTATGTTATTATAGCAATATGTATTTGCAAAAAATCGTTATTCGATAAGAGTAAAAGTGGTACTTCCGGTCTGAATTTTCAATTTTTTTTTTATACAAAAGATATTGAAAATTATGTGTTAAATACTTTTATACCCGTAACATACCTGTCTAAAAAGCATGACTTGCGAAATATTCGCAAAAAAACGGTTTTTTAAATAAAATTGTTCTCAATTTTAATTTTAAGTACATTTGCATTCTTTATAAAGTTATTTAAACTTAGTAGTTAGTTAAATATTGGCAAAATTCGATTTTTTCACTGAAGTAACCTGCTACTTCCGGTCTACCGATTTTACTGAAAAACTAATCAGGTCTAAAGAGGGATATTACACACGTAAATACAAAATATGGAATTGATATCTACAGCGGTTTGACCGCTATCGTGGGCACACGATTTGAAGTTAAATCTAATAGACCTACGTGGTTTGTATTAGAAGTAATTATATGAAAAATCGACAAAAATCGCCAACCACAATAAAAATAAGAAAAACTGGACACTTCTTTGGACAATTATATTGTTATCTTTAGTAGAAATATAATAACAAAAAGAAAACAATTATACGCCGCGTTGTTGGCTAAGAACAGAAGCTAAATATGAAATCAATTTTTCTCTATCTGCTCTACTTTTGTGGATAAAGGTTTTTAGCGGGCACTTTTAACACCAATTTGGGCAGTTCTAAATTACATATACATGGATTGTTTCCTGTACATTTGCCCTACTGTCAGTCTGCCGTCTAGTTAGTTCTATAAAAATCCATTAGATGCAAGCTGCATCTTAAAATTAGTTTGTAAATGTATAGATTCAAGTTTATATTTTACTGCATTATGTAAAACGAGTCTATTAATGATTCTCAAATAATATAATTTTTTCAAACTGTTTTCATTACAATATTAGCGATTGGTTTCTCTTCTATAGATACATATTAAGTGCAAATTATATAAAATAAACAAGTAATGTAGAAGAGAATATTTCGCTATAACTTCCGTTAGTAATTAAATCGCTGATTAAGTAAAGGAGCCGTTTAAAATGGTTTAAAAATATCAAACTCGTTAGAATAGTGTTCGGATTTAATTACGTACCACGCAATGTAACAAACGATCTGCAAAGATGTCGTAAACATGTACATTTAATAACAAAAACATAACTCGTTTTACATACATTAAAATAACTTGACGTTTCAATTTCAATTCGTATCCCAGACGCAAGCTGTTTTATTGATATTATTTCACTCATCTTATGTTTAACGTTACGCTATAATTTTGGTGCGAGTTTTATGGAAATGGTCGTTCACGGCTGGACATATTTTATTGGTCACAATTGATGTCCCTTTTTGTGTCAATCTTCTCCACATTAGCATTCTTAATCCTGGGTTAGCCGTTATTGTATTTAAATTTCTTCCATGTATATATTCTACCTCCTAAATTTTAAATATCCAGTCATGCATATTTCATCTCTTTCTTACTTTTGATTTTGATGTAATATTTGCAATATCAAAGGTGAGTTATCCGTATTTGAAAAATGGTATTTCCGGAAATCCAAATTACGCGATTAGTAGTAGTTTTTGATTATAGTTGTTTATTTAATAATACAAGTAATTATTGAAGTACTCAGGCAAAGTGGTATTTCTAAATGCAATCATTAAGCTGTTTTAACATTTTTTCCATGTGTTTGAATTACATTTTCAATACACAAAGCAAAACAGTTTATTCTGTGAGTTTTTGTAGTGTGCTGTCTAGAGGCTAGAGTTAGGCATTAATGATCTGTGTAAATATAAACTGAAAATTGTAAATGAGGTATTGATAAATGTTTCATTTAGTGAATAAAATCATTGCCAAAATGTCAATAAAGAATTTTATTTAACATATATTGTGAAGATTATAATATTTTCTTTTGCACAAATGTAAATCCTATTTAGTGAATCGTATAAATCTGAGGTATTGTAGGAAGGCCCGGACTATTTAGAAAGCGGAGAATCACAGGCGTCCAACTATAAGAACGAAAATATATGTTGTAATCGTGTGAGTCGGAAGGCAAACTCTGATATAGACCCCTGTAGTGGATCGGCAACAGCCATAAGTGTTGTTGTTAATTATAATTTTAATTAATAGACTCCTGGAGTGGGTCGGCAACAGCCAGAAGTATTGTTGTTAATTGTAATTTAAATAATAATCGACAAATCAGTTTCAAAAAAGTGTATAGATTCCAATAATTAATAAGACAGCGGTTGAATAAAAGTATTGTTACAAGTAAAAACTTGGTAAAGTTAACCGCATATTGCATATACATATTAAATGTGCAAAATATTATATCTTTTGTGATAAAGATACTGTGCTCCAATTAGCAGAGTAGGCCGATTCTTCACGTTTTGTTCGTGAACAAAGAAGATTCCACTGGAAAGCAGCGAAAAAGAAAGAAGACAGAAAGAAGCCTTAAAATAAGGTATTTAAACGATTATTGTATGTGAAAGTATTTTGATAATAAAGAATTAAATATTAAAAATCAATTTCGAATAGAAACAGTAAACATATTTATCAATATGTTCAGTAAATGAATAACGTCTTCAATGTATAAACTAAAATGTAACCTGATACATTTTGACGTTGTGTTTTGTGTTTATAAATATATACATATAAATCTTGTATGTAGCCGAAGTTGTTATTTCTTGCTATGTTTGTTCTCATTTGAATATAATGAAACATACACGTAAATTTTCTTCAATGTAACCTTTGTAAAAGTGTATTTAACCAGTCTATTAATGTGTTTTTGTTTCTTCTTATGTTAAAAGCAGTATATTGTGTAAGAATTTTCTTTGTCCGTAAAATATATAAAATCATTTGAATATAATTATTATTTAAATTGAACAATGGAAGTTTATTATATCAACACCCAATAATGTTTTAGGAACCTTTTAATTAATCATCTCTGTTGATCTGAATCGCCCTCGAGATCACGAATTGAGCTTAGCAGGCAAAATAATCTGTTTTATTTTATTTTAGAATTTTATATTATTTTTTTTAAATTCAATTTTAGAGGTTCTATACATCACTTTTAATAGAAGGGTCTCGGGCAACTGAAGAGAAGATAAACCAACATTTGAATGAAGCAAATACAACCTGGCTAGAGTTTGTTATGTTTAATATACATATTTACAATAATTATAAATTGCCCACTGAAATACAAGAGCATAAAACTGACTACACTGACTTGAAGCCATAAATTAATTAGAATATTGTTTCTTGATTAGACTATAATTGTAGTCACGTATTTCAGAATTTTAAGAGGCTTTGCATTAATAACATTATGTTAAAATAAAATTGCCAAACATAACTTTTATTTCGTGTTTTTCCTGCCATACAAAATTTCTAATTTGAAGAGATTTTATCAAGTCGTTTTTGTGTTTGATAAAAACACTGTGTATTTGAACAAAATACAAATATGTATATAAGGCAGGTACCTAATGTATTACATGTTCCTTAAGAAAGATACCATGGAGGTTATGGATAAACGGTTGTAAAAGGTAGGAATATTAAGCAAATATAAATAACAACTTTGATAGTTCAAGAAGTTTATTTCAATTCAGTTTGAGTCAATGTTTTTAACACATTAAAGAAAAAGGTAGCCAGGTTTGTTCAAACTGATATACAAATACTATTCTCATATATTAACGGAAAGCAACCTGAAATAGTATTAGAAATTCTTAATAAGCAAAAAAAAAATTACATATTGCAGTGATCTTGAGTTGGGTTGTAAATTATAAATAAGTATAATCAAGATCACTTCAAGATTTATTTTAATTAATTTTTATTTTATTTATTTTTATCATGATGTGTATATAAATATCCATTATATCAATAATTTGCCAAAATTTTATTTTTATTTAAGTAAAATAATAAAAGAATGTTATTATAATTTTTATAAAAGTCATAATATTAAAATAAGCATAAAATGTTACGTGAAGTATAACGAGAAAGTGTTTTCCCGCACGAAGAATACTGGTACCGGGAGAGATCGATAGTGTGGCTCGGCGAAAACAATATTTTTCGGTAGATGCATCGGATGAGTCATGAACGTGTAAACAAGTTTATATTTACATATTTGTTTACCTTTTTCAAAGATTGTTAATACGCTGCTTTCCTGAGTGGTGCAGCACTGCAGCTATGTATTTCTGGAAGTGGAAACGTATCATACCGAACTGAACCGGACGTTTTTGTGAAGAAAAATATCTATATAAGACTGGGACCGTGAAGAAAACGGCAGAGTTGCTTGGTGTAAACCGCACTCAAAAGAGGAAAAAAGGAGAAGGTGGAAACCTCTTCTTCCTCTTAAATGTTAAATGTTAACTTAGAAGTTTATTCTTGAATCTGAACTTAGAATATTTTTAAAGAGATTTTTCGATACTTATAAAATTTTCAACAAGATTTAAAACTTGTAATATTTTTCGTAATAGTCGTGCTGCACAATTTACATTGAGATTTGTAATTATTTTAGAAACAATTATTTATGTACGGGACAATTTTATTTTAATTCGAACTTTGAATTTATTTATTTTTATTTATTTTTCTGGAATGTTTTGTTTTGTATGTAGGGTTACTACGCCATGCATTATGATAAAACATTTTAGTGACTGTAATGATTAAGTTGAATAGCGTAATAATTTTATTTTAGTGTAAAAATTTTCTTTACTACTTTATTTATCAGATTAAAGGATTTGTGACTAATAATTTTGTTTTATGTATATACAGAATAATTGAACTGTGATCAATATTTAAATCATGGATGAATTTGAAGTGATGTATGAAGAATTACGGTGATTTGATAATGTTTGTTATAAATGTGTGTATAGTGTTGTACCAATTTTTTTTTGAGTGGTGGTTTGTATTGGAATCTCAAAGAAGGTAAAGTTTTATTTTAATGCATATATTTTCTTGTATGTATATCAAGTATATTTTGTAGTACTTGTGTGTTTGATGTTAACGTGTTGGGTAATACATCAGGGATGTGTGAAATGAATTAAGTAGTTATTTAATTCATAGCATGGAGTCCTGGTGAATCCTTAAAACACGAATTAGTCTTGGTGGTACTGTGTTGGGAGCGAGAAAAGGCGCCAGGCAGAACTAATCAGGGCTGAGTTAATTAATTGAATACACAAAGACTTTTATTTTATTTCATTTTATTTTTTTATTAAATTTAAAATTTATATATATACCTTAAGGGGTGAGCACATTGTGGTGTATGTTCGGGTTGTGTCCGACGAGTTAAAAAGACATACTCGTAGGGTGGAACTTTGGGGTACCTACCAGTGTGAATTTGCTTTCTGATGGTACTGTGTTGGGAGCGAGAAAAGGCGCCAGGCAGGACTAATTAGGGCAAAGCCATTCCCTTAATGTTTATATTTTGTTCGTAAATAATAAATCGTGTAAATTTTTGGTTATTCATATTCCAGTAGAATTCATCATATGCGATAAAATTTTATTTTATTAAAGATGTTGATTGTTTACATGTATCTATGACAAATATAAATCATGATAATCACGTTCACATTTAAAATATAAATTGTTCTCGACGTTATGCTTTCATTTATTTTAATTTCTTTATTATATTGACTTGTTGATTATGATATGTGTAGTTTTAGATGATGTTTTGAAATATTAATTTTTTTTCTGTAAATATATATATATTTGTGTAATTAAAAATTTCTCATTCCTTAATATTTATTTTTAATAAATTAGATGATAAGATTTATTTTGCATTTTATTTTCTTTACCTGACCTGGACATAATTAAAGAGCATTCAAGTTGAATGGAGAATTTATTTATATTTTCTGCCCCTAAGAGAACATTTTCTTTAATCATTCTAAACTGAGCTAGTTAAATGTAAAATTGCCTAACCTACTATCTAGCAGAAAATTTGTTGTATCTTAGTCTAGCATAAGGCCTAGCACTAGGATGCGTGCTTGATTCTTACCTACTCATTGATTGAATAATTTAAATTATTTTATATAAACCTCAATTTGTAAGAGTCACAGCAATATGTTGCTACGATGCCTCAAAATACTTTTTGAACTCACCCCTTGTAAAGTGACATTTGGCGCATGTGTAGTTCGACTAGGAAAGAGGTTTTCCCGGTCGAGGCGACTGCCAAAAATGAAAAAAACACTGGCACTTTGGAACAAATCTATCTTGATGGTAATAAAATTTAGTCTACAAAATACTACTTCCCTCGACTATTCTTCACTAAAAGTTGGGATAATAGGAGTAATAATTAAAAATTCTTCTAATAAATTTGTGGCGCCATCTATTTGACAACATTTTAAGCGACATTCAAGCGCCATCTGTTTGACCACATCGACATTCATATGGCAGTTCAGAATTGTTTGTATTTAAACCAAAAAAAGCAATAAATGTACTATAAATTTATAAATATAAGAATAAATACGTCATGTTTGCCATGTGTAAGAATATAATAACTTAATTTTAGGGAAAGGTTAAAAGTAATAGTTACGTAGATGAAATGCTTAAATTAATTAGGTAATCTATCTTAGGTTAGGTATAATACTAATGACATTAATCAATAATATTTTTTTAATTTAATGTTCGTACAAAAAATATTGTTTCGGTATGTTCTACCATTCTCAAAGAAATGGTAGAGATATTCTAATAAATTAAGTGAAACGAAATCAAGTGTTTTTTTAATTTTATCTACCTTAAAGTATATATAAATTATGTTTCACCAAGAACCGACAGCTATATCTATAAATAGAATACTATCAGCCAAGAAAGGCATATTAGCAGCAATGTATAGAAAAAAAAAATATTGTACGAACCACTTGCGTGAAGACATCTTCCACGCATTCGCGCAATTAGAAGCACTCGCTTCCTGAGTGCGCTCATGCCGGAAAATAATCTTCCCGCACTTAGTTCGTAAATAACTATTATGAATGTTCGCATAATTACAAATGAGCTGCTCTTAATGTGACAATCTTGGAAAAAGTATGGAACCAAATAATTTACTTTCATAGGTTATTAGTAAGCATCGGACACTTTAAAGAATCAAAATTAGTCTATGTCGATGTTTCACAAATTTTATAGCTTGAACCTAAAGTACTTTGAGCATCTGTATATGTTTTAACAAAGCATCTATTTTTTTGCTTCTGCGTCCCTTTCTTCCAATTCTGCCCTCAACTCGGAGACCTTTAATTCTTCCAAACGTTTGGTAGCCATTTATTTATTTATTTATTTATTTATTTATTTATTTGCACTTATATTGTTTACCCCACACCTGACACCAATTGTAACGTTTTCGGGTTCCAATAAACAACTCGTGCAATTATTTATTTAAAACAGTCTGTATATTTATGTACTTAAAATTATATAACAATATAAAAATATATAAACCAACGTATCACACTTAAACTACTATAATAAATTAAAATTAACACTTGTATTTATTTACTACTACTATGTCCGTATTTATTTACATATCACTTCTATTTATATCACTTAAAGAACTATTTCTACCGTACGCCGTATATTTATTTTCTTATATTTATTTCTAGTCGCGTCGGCTACCACGCACTCGAGACTACTTATCCCGCAATGAATCCCGCAATTAATGAATCCATCGGTGACCCAGTCGCCTTATATACACATGCATGAAATGTTCTCGAAAAGTACCAGTAAATTCGGCAATATACCAGTGGAAATCTGGACTCTTCCTTGCTTACGTCGTACATCTGTGAGATGACTCACTGCATTTACGATATTTACCGGTCGCGCCGAGATGATTTATAATGATGTGTAAATAAGAGCGTTTTTATACGTTGCCCGGTCTGCCTCTTTTTTGCGTGTGACAATTTCGTTTTTATCGCGCCGAGAGATCTGACATTTCGTTACAATATTATATGAAGCACGTAGAAACGTCGAATACTAAAATGAGAAAATCTGTAATACATGTAGACACTAAAATGTTGACGTTTAGAGTCCAGTAGCGTTACAGCTTCTCTTAACTTTCGACGATGGCACGCCTTGTATAATACATTAACTTTGTTGTCAAACCTACTCCATAATTAAAACGGTTCACGGAACAGATTTTGCGAAGAAGATTAATAATGTCATTTCATGTGACGTTAAGTTCATGTCAATAGAAAACATGTCGAAAACCAATCACCAGCAAGGCCAATTGTATCAATATCGCTGTGCGATATAAGGCCGTCACATAACGAGATATTTCTGATTCTTATAACCTCAAAATATTGATCCTCATGTGGCGCCATCTATTCAAAGCACAATAAACTGCTTGGTAATCGCTGAGCATTTTTAAAAGCACGTGATAAAAATAGGCAATATGATTGGATTATATCAAGCCTACTATTTTTGACATTTGACTGATTTGACATTTATTTTGTCTATTCCATGTTCTTTTCAACTTGAATTATTCTAATACTACACATATTCAGTCGTTTTATTTAATGTGTGCCACATATTTACTATAATATATTTTGGAGTTACATCGAGTACCTATAGAAAACTGTATATCCAGTTTTTTCACGGAAAAAAACGTGGTTGTTCTGGGTCATTTAGTTCTTATCAGAATAGTCTGCGATAGAAGGCAAATAATTCGTAAGGTACTTCGGAAAATGGGTATTGATTATTCGAAATGTAGGGTAAGGAAAATTCTTGGTAAATAGCTATAATTTTTTGCATTTTTAGGTTAAATTTATATCCTAATATTTGTAGATGTATAAAATTCTAATGGAAAAATTTCCGGGCTGAAATGAAGCAGCTTTGCTAGACGTTGGTCATTAATATTATTAAGTCTGAATAAGTGAATTCGAAGGTATTTGAGGGATGATGTCGTACAATTTTAAAAAGGATACAAGTTGATTTATTATGAATGTTTGAACATTGTCAATTTTTGTTCTGTAATTAGACTTGCGCCTGTTGGATAAATAAAAATGCTATAGAAATTTTAAAATGCTCTAATTATTACTAATAATGCTCCTTGTTATCATTGTAAGGTTTAGAAGTGTCCTCAAGAAGCTGATTAGTGTTATAAAGCAAATTTCGGTCTCTATTGAAATGTGTGCATAGAAAGACAATAGATTTGGTGTAGGCAGCACCAAAGAGTACAATCACTATAAGTAACTAAATTAGCAAATTGTAATAGTGCCAAAATGGAAAAAAAAGTACATCAAATATGTATCGAAATACACAGAAAGAAAGAGTTTAGTGAATATTAGTATTGTAATATTTGAGTATACTGTACAACAAATTTATTTTGTCTTAAGGGTGTTGTATAGGTACATTTTCAAATATTTACAGATTACAGGCTACCTTTAAACTTTATGCAAAAATGATTTAGATGAAATATTCTTATAATGTTTATCTACACGTCCTTTGGCATTTTGTTTTTTCAATTTTTTATTAATTGTTATAAAAAATTAAATATAAATAGACAATCGAAAAATAAAATGCGTATCGACGTATAACATATTATTGTGAACATTAATTTCTAGCAAAATTTTTTCGTATTTATTAAAATAAATGTGTAATTTGATAAGAAAGAAATGGATTTTTGGCACTGCTTTAGTACGCCACCTGCAGTCAAATATTTGATATATCCTTGCAATCCAAGACAGGGCGGAGTTACTTTGTTTAGGTGGGGATTCACTTTACGAGCGATATTCGGAATACAGAAATCCTTGTTACGGTTTTGAGTAGGTATTTGATTAAACATTTTTTATATTATTTTACATTTCATAAAATTGAAAACATTATCGCCTAACCTTGATTTAACTTTATAAAATTAATGTATATTTTCTTTTTGTTAAATTTACTTATATTATTTTGTATTACATTTCATAAAATTGTACACATTTTCTGGTAGGCTTTGATAACTTTTACATAAATACAAACTTAAACAAAAGTATTACATATGATTCATAAATAATACTAGCTTTTTTAGTTCTTCCACTATTTTACATTTATCAAGATAAAATACTACTGACATTTATAAGTGAGTTAAAAATAATGTAAAACTAATATCGAAAATGAGATGGATATAGATGGTGCGTACTTCATCTGTACAGATCGTCAGATATTGTAGCAGACTGGTAGACGTTCAAAAGAGTTAATTTACGACCTAGTAAAAAATTACTCTCAAATGATTCAGTGTTCGGACAGTTATAAAAAGATTTGAAGTAAACCAGAAATTGCTCCAAAAGGATATCTTCTATTTTAAAAATTTAACTAGATTACTTTTCCTGTTATGGTAAATAAAGAACAGACAGAAATAGGACTTATTATTTTACAGATGTAGTTACATAATAATAATGAATAAACATTAAATTTTAAATAATTTATATATAATAATAAAACAATGAAATTCGATTCAATACATGATATTATAGTAGTCATTCTATATTTTTTTTTGGAAGAAAATATGGGAGACTATTTTATTTGATTAATCGTTAGTGGGGCATGCGGCGACTCTAAAACCAAAAAGTTGGAACTCCTTGTGGGTTTTTGGTAATCTCAAAAAGTTTTTGAATGGATTCTCGGCGTAAATGGTTGGTCGACCAAAAAGTTTTTTTAACAAAAAAAAACAATATCTACAAATTATCTAATGTACTCGCTGCGCAACAGCCAAAAGCGGAAAAAGCAGAGGGCGCCAAAATTTTCAAAAATGGGTTTTCACTATTTTTCGGCGCGAAAAATTTTTTTAGCGTTTGATGCAAATGTAAAGTTGCAGAGAATTCCTCAATTTGTCTGAAGGGCAGTAGAGAGATGACCGTTTCTACGTTAGAACTTATCTTTTCTGGCTCTTTGGAAATAAGCGTTTGCTTCATTTGCGAAGAAAAATTTCGGAGACGAAGAATACTGTGCGTTGAAGCCGCGGGACAGGTCATCTTCATGGCATTGTACGATGGTGCCACTTGCAAATACACACTGTCTCAACTTCGCTTCAAGGAATTCACGCAATCCGCGATCAAAAGCAAAGTGAATCTCCCTTATTTACCGCCTTCGCCCGGACTTCTCGAACGTTGTTTCCATGGAATATGTGTTCATTTGGTTGTTCAATAATTTCTGGAGTAAGCAAAACCGAAGTAACTGCAAAATTGTTTTTTAACATACTATACCACCAATAGAAGCTTGTTCCTTTCACTCACGAAAAATAGTACATTATAATATAATAATATAATGACATTCCTTTCGTTCTGCAAACTCCAACAAAACAAAGTCATTTTTAATTCGAAAATATATTACCGTTGTTTTAATATAATAATATAATAATAGTATAATAATAATAATGTATATTTACTCATCTATAATTATTAACATTATATTAATTACAGATTATCGTCATATCTGAGTAATCTTGTGGTAATTATCACATTTGACATAAAATATCACATTAATTTAAATTAAAGTGTATATATGTATAACAAGATCATTGTATCAACAATATGACAAACAACGATATACACAAATAAACAAATAATAATAAATGATAGAATGTTATATACTTCAGCAGCTCGCGTTAATTGCCAGAAAATCTTCGACGCCGTAGTACTTCCTCTCCATCAGCAGCCCTTTGACCCTTTTCTTGAACTCGTCAGGTGGTAGGTCTTTAAGTTCTTCTTCAAGTGGTTATATAGCTTGGGACCCCAATAATCGACACCCGACTGCAACAGTGAAAGTCAATGATAAGGGGTTCTTAGATGCTTTCTACTTAGTGTGTTGTACTCATGTTTGTTTCCATTTGGATAAAATGTGTGTTTGTTGGTAGCCTTTTTTGCAGTAGAAATATTCTATTTGCATCAGCCGTCTGTCTCGAAAAGAGAGTTCCATAACTTAGAAGAGAATGAAAATACGAACAGTACGCCACCTTTGCAGATTCGTATGTGCATACATGTCTCAGTCTTCTTATGGTGAATACCACAAACGTCAGTCTACCAGTGTCCCCACCTCAGATTGGAGTCCACTATCAGACCCAAAAATTTGGCTTTTCCCGATCTTCTGTTGTTTTCGTGGAAAATTTCATGTTTTGTTTTTTGTTCGGGTTTATTTTCAGGTGATTTGCCGCAAACCAGCCCTCTGCTTTTTGGATGTCAGCTGCAGATGTTGCTGTTAGTTCTTGGAGTTCTTTCCCCCTTACTAACAACGTGGTATCATCCGCATATAGACACAATTCCGTGTCTGGGGCACTACAGGGCGGGGTCATTCATATATATAATGAATATTTTCGGTCCAAGAATTAGCGAGACATGGATGCGTTTCTATCTACTTTGGGTCTTCTCAGGAAGCCGTACGCTTCAAAATAATTTCTTGTATAGATACGAAGTGCTGGTATACTTGCGTGGGTGAGTATTCCGTAATCCAAAAAATTCTTAATTACTCACTCTGCGACATATTCCGGAAATTTGAAAAATTCTTAATGATACACGCACATGTCGTTTTAGTTTCACTTTTGGATGTGTGAAGTTAGACCCCTTTTTTCGAAAATCGGAATTCTGACGGTTGTTCCAGGTTGTTCTAGGTTTATTCTCAATTGTTCAAAAGTATTTCAAAAAATAAATTATAATAGGCCGAGAAAATGGCAAAAACAAATTTTTGCTAGCGCCCCTTTTTTCGAAAATCAAAATTCTGACGGTCGTTCCAGGTTTATTTTAAATTGTTCCAAAGTATTTCAAAAAAAAAATCGTAATTGGCTGAGTTAAAAGGAAAAGCGATTTTCTTACAGCCCCTCTTTTTGCGAAAATTGAAATTCTGTTTCAGGTTGTTCTAGATTTGTTCGAAACGCTCTTCTAATACATCAAAACCGTATCTCATATATCAAAAGATATTGCAAAAAAACTATATCCAAAAGTGAGAAGTTAGCCCCTCTCTTTTTCGAAAATCGAAATTCTGATGGTTGTTCTAGGTTTGTTTTAGATTGTTCCAAAGTATTTCAAATAAAAAGTCATAATTGGCTGAGTTAATAGGAAAAAACGATATCTTACAGCCCCCCTTTTTGCGAAAATTGAATTCTGACGGTTGTTTCATGTAGTTGTAGATTTGTTCTAAACATTTTTCTAATGCCTCAAAACCGTATCTCTTATAGGTATATCGAAGGATATTGCAAAAAAAAAAACAAAATCCAAAAGTGAGAAGTTAGCCCCCTCTTTCCGAAAATCTAAATTCTGACAGTCGTATCAGGTTTTTCTAGGGTTGTTCCAACGTATTTTAAAAAAAAGTCGAAATTAGCCAAGATAATAGGAAAAAATGAGGTGTGGTCACGCCACAACTTTCTTGTACGTATGGGCGTTTTAAATCATACAATTTTAAACATTATTTTATACAAAAATTATTCAAAATCCTATTCTAAGTACTTCCAGTCTCTTAATGAATCTCTACAGGATACATACTTAATGAGATATTTGCAAAAAAATGCTACTCGCTAAGAGTAAAAGTATTACTTCCGGTCCGAATTTTGAATTTTCATTTATACAAAAAATATTTCAAATCCAACTCTAAATGCTTTTGTACTCTTGACAAATATATATAGAATGCATAATTTGCGAAATATTTGCAAAAATCGCTATTCGATAAGAGTAAAAGTATTACTACCGTTCCGAATTTTGACATTTTTTTTTATACAAAAGGTATTGAAAATTAAGTTCTAAATACTTTTATACTTGTAACGTACCTGTCTAAAAACCGTTTAACGACCGCTCGGGCATACGACTTCGACGCTCGAGCTTCTGCGTCGGGTATTCCCCGCAACAAACAACTGTTTAACGTGGGGAATACTCGGATACGTTTTGTTGATGCGTAAAAGATGCATTATAATCATCGACAGGTTTTAAAGCCGTAATAACTATGTAGCGGAAAGGTTTGATTCATGAGATGGAAAAGCTCCTCGCGATTTGGTTGATGACCAGATACAAAACAAAAATTCCGAGAGCTTCTATATACACGTAGAAGCGGAGACAATGCCGGTTTTAAGGCATTTAAAGATACAATTACATTGTTGTTAGGAGGTAATGTCGCTGGATTGAAGTTAAAACTTTTTCTTATCTATTGCTTTGAGAACCCATGTGCATTAAAGCATGTTTACTATCGTGCAAACAACAAATCATGGATGACGCAAGCATTATTTGAGGAATGGTTCCTCAACTGCTTCATACCGTCGGTTAATATTGTTTGAAAAAGAACTTGCCATTTAAAATTATCTTTCTGCTTAACAATGTACCAGGTCATCCCCAACATCTTGATGATTTACGCTATCCTACAACCAATGGATCAGGGTACAATAGCTACGTTTAAATAATACTATTTGTGCACAACGTTTTCCAAAGCCATAACAGCAACAGAAAGTAATGAAATAACTCGTGACTTCTGAAAGTCATATAATATTTTAGAATACATAAAGAACATTGAAACCGCGTGGGAAGAAGTGACAGAAAGATGTGTGCAGGGTCTATGGAAAAATGTAAAATGTCAGAAAGTGTTCAGGAATAATTTAGATTTTGACGAAGACGAGTACACTAATGTCATACATAAAGTAGTGGAACTTGCTAACATACTTAATTTAAAAGCTGAAGCGGAGAATATTGAAGAATTAATAGAGTTGGAAGTACAACGGCTCCCGGAAGAGGAACCAGTAGAGGAAAGTGAATGAAACCAATAAAACTAGAAGGTATGGATTCAAATGTTGAACGGTTCACGAAAGTTGAACGGCCAATAAATGAAGTTTTACAAGTTACAAAGCAGACTACATTAACGACATTCTTTTCAAAAGCTATAACCAGGACTCCTACCCTTGTAAATACTTCTATTTCTTCGCCGCCATCTCCCTTACCCAGGCCCCTCTACAGCTTTTGATAGCTCTGGTGATAAATACAATGACGACGTTTATGAACGACATTTTGCACTACATATCATAAATAGTTATTCTTCGTTTTTCACAGAATGAATTTAAATTATTAATACGTCACTTTTTAATTTTTGTATGTATTTTTATGTTCTGTAATATATAAGAGATGCAATTAAAAAGTTTGCTTTGAACTTTTGGAGAAATGTAAATGGAGAAACATATTCGTGTATGTATTGCGTATGTAATAATATAGATAGAAATAAATGTCGTATATCACGAGTATTTAAATCAAGTGACACATAATTTAAATATAAATGCATATACTGTGTATATAGGTACAATTCATTATTATTTACTTTAGCATTAAGTAACATTATGAAAGGTAAATTATAACATAGGGTACATCATAACATAATAAATTGTTTTATAGAACGATTTGTAATACGCCCAATGGAAAAGAAAATCAACACGATATTAGCGCCGTCAACAAAATAATACTTCAAACATCATGCTCTTACATAACATAGAAATTTGAAGACTGCATTCCTCTCACATCTGGTCGACTAATTGAGAATAATTGTCAATGGGCATTTTACCTCATTTCGCTTCTTTCCCCCAATTACTTACTAATAAAAATAAATACCAAATTAAATTGAATTAATATTATTTTCCTTAGAAAAGTTTTATGAGGCGAAAAACAATATGGAGAACTACAAGTGGGAACGAGGACTCTGACGGAAGATTTAGTTATGCATTGTACAATGCGGTGGCCACATTGAGCAACTTTAATAATGCTCCTTAGGCTTTCCATAAAATAAATCACATTTTTTTCTAAACCCTCTAGTAATTTATTACAGCTTCGAACTCCGATATTTCAAGAACCGTTAGGAATTCGGGAAAAGTGAATAGAAACATTTTTGCTTAAAATTAGTCATTGAATTCACGTGCGAGGTTTCTCGGATACCTTGGCGGCCACCCTGTATAATAATAGTACCTATAGATATAAATAATTATCCTGTGATTTTCAATACGCCCAATGGAATAGATAATCAAGACGATGACATAGTACCGTTGAAAAAGTATTATTATTATTATATAGTATTCATAGACACTAAGTAATATTTCTTTTAATCATAATTCCATCTTACATATTAACTTTTGACTTATTGAACATATGTCTGACTAAAAAAACTTACAATTTACATCCCTGTAGCGCCTAGACTCGCAGACTAAATAAATCATACAAAATATTACTAGCACCTACGTTACGTAGAGTATGTGTAGCCTGAACAGAGACAAATAGCACTTAACGCATCGTACGTATGTTATTTTGAATGCATCGCTCCATAAGGGCGGTACTTATAAACCGGGAACTGTACAATTTAGATTTTTACTATAGCATTTAGCAAAACAGTACATGGTAGTGGGGTATTGGCAAGCTCCACCTCTGAGTAGAACCCCCCTTAACCCGCCGCGAAGACGTCGAAATTTTTAGTTTGGTATACAACACCCTTAACAAGGTCATTTAGTTGCGATGCTGCAAACCACATGTTATGCTTAAAGGAGGTGCAAATTATACTACCGATGCCAGAATGGATGAATATTTTATTTGCGATGTGGAAGTGGTAAAGCTTCAAAATCTTACAGTTAATTAATTAGTTTTTCCCTTTGAATTGTTATAAAAAATTAGAAACGTACGCAAAATTGTAATTCTTGACACTACCAAACAACTTTATTATTAGCAACACTTTTTTCATTATTTTAATATTATTAATATTAATTACCTATTGTAAAGTTAATGTTTAAGGATCCTATATATAGTGGATCTGTCAACAATGGAAAAATAGCAGATTTTAGATGCAAGATATTTTTATTGATTTTAAATTTGGAGAAAACCTTTTAACGACAACTTATGAATAATATAGTAATCTACCCCGCTGAAGAATCGAATTTAGAAAAAAAGCTATCGGATTAAAGAAAATTAATTAATATGTCAAAATATTAATGACAAGTTTTCTCAAAAATTCTTCGGAGGAGATTTGCTTGCTTGGGTTCACATTATAAATTGAATAAAAAGCTACCCCGCTCTGCACTTATTTTTCGTTCAACTATTCTTTACTTTGTTTTAAATGAATATAAAATAGATTAAAATTAGGCAACTCACATTACAATGAATTGTTATTCTAGTAAAAATCTTTTCCGCGGTTACATATATGTAAATATTTGGTCATAAATGAATTTTTATTCGCTTAGATATTGAATTATTTTTTTAAATATATATTATATACAGGAATACCTCGCTCTTTCGACGGGTTACGGACCAGACCTCCGACGAAACTCGAAAATCGACGAAAAGCGAAGCATAACCTTTATTGTCGTTGTAAGTTCATTTGACACGTAAATACGTACACATATAGTACTTATGAATGTGTGCAACAATTAAATGAAACGAATAATTTAAAAAATAAAAACTACAGCAGGTAATAAGTAAAAAATAAGTATTTTATTCTAAAATAAATATTTGATAGGTTTAGTACATATGTATGTATGTATGTATGTTCTTTTTCAATTCCATTTAGCTAATAATTTTGTGGATAAAAATTAAGAGGCATTATCTTCAGAACTAGAGGAACTCAATCTAATTCGTTTAGGGGCAGAAGTTACTACGGGTAGTGGCTGTTGCTCTTTGAAAAAGGAACGCAAGGACGTTTGTCTCATCGGTGTCTTCTTCCTTTCCCTCAGAAGTTCTCTGTAACAAGCGATTTGGTGCTCTAGCCCACTATTCACCCTTGAACTTCTGTCAAAATTGGGATCCACCTTCTCCCAGTATGCCATTGCGCTTTCTGTTTTGGCGATTCCAACTTCGAGTTCTTTAGTGGATATCTCCTGTGGCTGAGGTATATCTACAGACATGGCCTCCTGTTCGGTAAACAGTCTTCTTTGTTCTTCCATTGCCAGAAGATCATCGTCACTCAGCGGCTGATCATGAGACTGAAATAGCTCTCTAACATCTTCAGCTTCTACTTCCAGTTCCAGCTGTACAGCCATTTCCACAATGTTGGAAGTGATGGTCTCCACTGTTTCATGAAACCCTTCAAAGTTATCAATTAAGGACGGAATCAACTTTTTCCAAACGCCTTTCAGATTAGATCATCTCTATATAATACATTTAATGCCATCCAAAATAGTAAACCCTTTCCAAAAAGCTTTTAGTTTATTTTGTTTAGATCCCTCGTGAACTTGAGCATCTATTGCAGCTATAGCCTTGGCAAACGTCAGCCTAATGTAGTAATATTTAAATGATGAAATTACTCCTTGGTCCATTGGTTGCAGCAAGCAAGTTGTATTTGGAGGCAAAAATACAACTTCAATTTCTTGATAAGTCTTAGTCATATGTCTTGGATGGCTTGGAGCATTATCTAAAAGCAATAGGATCTTAAAGGAAATATGCTGTTGTTTGCAATAATCCGCCACTGCTGGCTTGAAATAATCAGTGAACCAAGTTGTAAATAATTCAGCAGTCATCCAGGCTTTTTTATTGGATTTAAAATAAACTGGCAGGGAAGACTTTACATAATTTTTTAGGGCCCTTGGATTTTCCGAATGATATATGAGCATAGGCGTTAACTTGCAGTCTCCAGATGCATTAGCCCCAAGCAACAAAGTAAGCCTATCTTTGGCAGCTTTAAATCCAGGCATTGATTTTTCCTCCTTGGCAATAAAAGTTCTAGATGGCATCTTTTTCCAAAAGAGGCCTGTCTCATCTACATTGAATATTTGCTGCTTTGTGTAGCCACCGTCTTCTATAATTTTTTGCAAGCTCTATTGGAAAAGCTTCTGCGGCTGCGGTATCTGCGCTAGCTGCTTCTCCCTGCACTGCTATATTATGTAAGTTTGATCTTTTTTTAAATTTATCAAACCAGCCGCTACTAGCTCCTAATGTTTCTGATATATCTCCCTTTTCAGCTTTCATTGTATTAAATAATGTTTGAGCTTTAGCTTGGATAAGACCTTGACTTAGAGGAATATTGTGGCTCACTTGATCTACAATCCACACATTTAATACTTTCTCCATCTCACTAATTAAATTGTGTTTCTTTCTAATAACTTTTGTATGTACTGGAGTAGCATTTTTGATTTCATCTAACACTTTAGATTTGTTCTTTATAATTGTGCTAACGGTAGTGCGAGGTACACCTACCTTGCGACCTATGTCAGCATTTGAGAAGCCTTGTTCATTCAACTTCATTAGTTCAAGCTTTTGTTGCAAATTAAGAACCTTATGGCTTCTTTTCAATTTCGAATCATTACATTTAGGATCCATGGTTATATTGGAACACAAAATATTACAGTTTGTGCTATGAATTGTTTACAGTACAACACAGAAATAATCATATAAATAAATATTATTATGTATTAAACACAAAATTCAATGACAGACAATTTCACAAAAGAAACAGTGCACACCGATCGATCTTAATTCACAGACTGAACGACAACGGTACAAAAATAAGATGGCGAGCGGTAGTGACGACAGACAACGAAAGTGCGCGAAGCAACCGACAAAAACTCAACGAAAAAAACCGAGCGACGAAAGAGCGAAGCGACGAAACTCGAAGCGTCGAAAAACGAGGTATGGCTGTATTCCCTATGTGTGATAAATACTCGGACTGCCTTGGCTTATTAAATTATGTGCTATGCAACCAATATTACATTTCCGATTCACTATATAGGACCCTTAAAGTGTTTTTTAAAGTATAATTCAATAAAAATTCAGAAATCATTTCTTTTATGTTGTTGATGTTATGTGACGGCATTATATCGCGCAGCGATATCAGATACAGTTGGCCTTGTCACCAGGAACTAGTGGCGCCCCCAAGCCGGTATACAAGGCGTATGGAGAACTCGTTCGCCATGATTGTTTTACTATAGCCTATGTTAGATTACACGGCATGGTCAAAATGCAGCAGATATGAGAACTGTCAGTCAATTTGACTTGCTTCGCCATGACGCCATTGACAGCTCAAGCGAGCATCGTGTTTGTGAGATAAGGTTGGTTTGAAAGGTTTAATTGTAAGTGGCGGGAGTGTACTTTGACAGACATTGTCATTTTTGTCATCGTGACATAATGAATATTGAATTCCAGGTTGAGCAATATTGATGGTCCAATAACTATTCGAAAATTTTCAGTTAATATACTACTACCTAATTAAATGCCTAAAATAAAGAAATATCCTCATTCCAAGTATGGTACGGATAAAACTAAAATGCCGTCGAATAGTAAAAGCAAGAAAATGAAGAAAACGAAAAGTATTATTCACAATAGTAAGACATGTCGACGTTATGGCAAATCAGAATCAATTAAAGGAACAAAGAAATGGGAATATTATATCGCAAAAGGAATTTGCGCCACAAAAAAAGTTGTATACAATGTGGACGTGCTCGCCAAAGAAGAAAGCTATGATCCAGAGAAGAAAGCAAAGAGGGAAGCGTTTCTAAGAAAGCGTAAACAATTTTATACCGATTACAAAAAGGTGCAGCTCGCAAGAACACTGATTAAACAAGAAGAATGCGATGCGATGAACGGCATTGATTGCAGCGATGAAAACTCGACATATCAATGTTAAAATGATTTATATATGAGCTTATAAATAAATTAAGTAACATTAGTATATAACCTGAAACATAACCATTATCTTTCACAAAACAGGTTTGCTGTGTAAATGTCTTAAACGAGAGGAGAAAAAATGTATGAAGCCAGCAAAGCGTTAAGTTCTTACAAAACATTCTAATTAAAGAGTTTTTAGAGCGTTCCGCCTGAAAAGGCCACAAGTTCATTACCGATCAAAGTCAACCATGAACCATCGTTTTTGTTATATTTAAATCTAGTTGACAATGGCTCGTTATATTCGAGCCAAATCGAATTTTACCGCTAA
Source organism: Amphimallon solstitiale (assembly GCA_963170755.1). Classification (NCBI taxonomy): domain Eukaryota; kingdom Metazoa; phylum Arthropoda; class Insecta; order Coleoptera; family Scarabaeidae; genus Amphimallon; species Amphimallon solstitiale. Next base: position 97,512,860 of record OY720679.1, on the reverse strand, counting down.
AACAATCAATTTTTAACGTGTCAAATCAATGAGCTAAATCAATATATTTTTTCCTAATGTAAACATTTTTGTTCCTTTGTTTTTCTTCTGTAATAAATTAAAGGAAATGTCGATTATTGTTTTATATAGGTAAATAGATATACGTAGTAATGACGTATTTTACGTTCGATATTACAACGCGGAAATCTCAACATTTTATGTAGACGGATAAGGTAAATGTGCCTGTAATCGGTATTTATCAGCTTAAGGCAAATTTTATCCTATTCCGTTAAATACAATAAGTATTTATTGTTGTCTAGATAATACAGTGGCGAGCAATAAATTCTGGTCGTCAATGTCATTCTTAATGCAGTTGACAACGTTCTAGTGTAGTTATTGGTTTTGGTATTAATTTTTTCAAACGTCTTATATTCCAATTGTCAGATACTTGTCAAATATGATAAATATTGGTATATTAATACAATACAGGCACTATATAATAAATGCAACACAGTTTATTAGATTAAAAATAAATACATAAACAAGATGGTAGTACTTGATCATTTCGCCGATTACTTGAATAATTTTATTTAAGTCGTTGGGCATAGACAGGCATAAATTTCTGAAATAGGCTTGTGAAAGATCATTCCAAGCTGTACGTATAGCGACCAAAAGTTCCTCCCTGTTTTGAAAATGTAAACGTTGGTTTTGTATACATTTGAGCAACTTTCCCCACATGTTTTCTATAGGGTTCAAATCAGAACTTAAACTCGTCCACTCAAGCTCATTTATATTGTGGTTTTGGAACCAACCCTATGAGGAATATGGACTAAACAATTGTCCTGTTGAAATATAAAGTCGCCTTCGGGAAATACTTTTTCACTGAGGGCAACATCACATCTTCCACAACCTTAATATGAACGTCACTTATAAAACGTTCAGATGCAATAATACACCAGGCCTTTTTGCAGAAATCCATGCCCATATATTTACCGAAAATCGGTGACTGGTTTTTGTGTATATTTTGCATAATACCGCCGACTCCTTGGTCTGCATACTTTAACTTGGCCAAAGAGGGATGACTGGAAGATGTTTTTATCACTAAAAATTACGTTTTCACAAAAGTTATTTTCATTCGCAAGGTACAGTAATGCAACGCCCGATTTGGCTTCTTTGTGCCTAGCTGTAAGTTGATCTTTCTAGCAACAGCGAAATTTTTTTAATTCACTCTCCGAATACAACATCGTGCTGTGAAAACGGATGTGGGAAAGTTATGATGAATGATTGCTGTTTGAAAAGGGTTATTTTAAATATTTTGGAACAACATAAGATCGTCCACTGTACTTGATGCTAGAGATCGTCCAGAATCCACTTGTCTATCCAGAAATCCTCTCTCTCTCTCTTTTTACCGCCGAACAATTAAATTTGCCGAACTCTGCCATCCCTAACTGACCTGCTGCAGCAGCTTCAGATAATCCTGTTTCTACTAGGGAAATGGCTCTAATTTTATTAAAGTAAGAAATTGGTGCCATGATGGCTAGAAAATTTCTAGTCAACTCAAAATAAAATTTATATTAGACAGTTTGTTGGTTATTATTGACAAAATAAAGATACAAACAATCAGCTGAAATTTCCAGTTTGTCAAAATATGACAGAATTTTGTATGGCATTGACGACCAGAATTTGTTGGTCGCGACTGTATGTGTATTTAATTGAGTTACGCCATTGTCATTTATAAATTCTATGTTAACAGGCCTCTCTACAGTTCTGCCCTCATTAGCCAAAACATCTGCAGAAAAGTCACAAATCAGTAAAATCAGTTTTTGTTTAGATGTCTTGCCGTTGTAAACTATTCAGAATTTTGTTTTGTTTTGTGGTTATATAACAATAGTTAATAATAAAATAATAAAGGTCACAGAATTCATATCAACACATTATATTGGCAAAAAACGTCTTACTTATTCTAAAAATGCTGGTTACTGCGTTCTTCCTTAGTATGCAATATAAATTATCCTGCTTAGGAAGAATACATTACTGCATCTTTGCTAAGCATTTCATTGATTTATAATATATTTTCATGGTGATTCGACGATGTAAAAAACGAAATAAAATAAAAATTATCTTTTTTAATAAAACTTTTATTACCTGCTAATTATTATAATTCAGATGAATATGTTTCAAAAAATATCTGCATCATAATTATGGGGAAAAATCGATTCCAAAAATTAAAATTTTGACTTATTTTAAACATTTTGCACAGTTTTTTTTTATTATTATTAAGAATGCAGTGTACATACATCTTAATCTGATTCATTTTTCTTTATAAATAAAATCCATTTTGGCGGTGGCGGTAGTACTTGGGTCACCCGGTACATATACAACGTGTCCCAAAATTCGTGGAACATCTCCACACTACGGTTTGAAGTAGCGATTAAGGAACACGGAAAAAATATTTAAAAAATTCCACATTGTTCATTCTAGAAGATATTGGCCTTCTTGTAAAGATAAATTTGACAACGCATTTGATATACCCTAATAATGGATAAGGTACTAGAGCAGTGGAGCCAAGTTAGGGAATTTTTCCCTAGATCTAGGGATTTCTTGATCAAATAGGGAAAAAACGAATTTTACTCAAAATTTAGGGAATTTTGGACAAATTTTGAAAAAAATAAAAAATATTGCTCAAGTTTTATAATGTCTAAATTTTTCGATTGTTCATACTTTACTACTGTTTTGCTCAGTGCCATCTAGTGTATCATACTTTTAGATTTCCCTTAATGAATATTTTTACCAATTTTTCTATAAATAAATAATATAAATACAATCCGAAACAGAGAAAATAGTGTAAAATACTCGTAACAGAAGGCCATTCCAGCATTCTTTCCTTCGGCCACTCGCGCTGCGCGCTTGTTTCCGAATTTGGAAATCATGCTGGAATGAAGGGCCTTCTGTTACTTGTATTTTAATATACTATTTCCGCACTCGTGCGGGAAGTAAAGTTGGTACTCACTGTAACTTGATAACATTTTAAAACCATAAACCCCTAATCTTACTATTACGCTGGCCAGTTCGTTGTTTTGATATGACAGTAATACAAGACAATGTAATACAAATTGTTATATTTCAAAGGTATGTAATTAAATGTCAGAAAGGCAACAAATATTGTATAAATTACCATTATTAACTCTTTTCCGAAATTGAAACACAACAATTATTAAAAATTTTGATAGCACAATTTTCACAACCAGATATTGATACTCCAGGATTAGCTGATTCGTTTCAATTGATCTGGATTGTGAGGGTAAGGTAACATTAATAGTATTATTAGATAATCCTTGTTGTATTTTAGACGTCGAACAAGTTGCAGGAGGAATCAACATCTCTGACTGGGTCATTTTTTTACCCAATTGAATTCTCCTTTCCAGAGAATTTTCGACATATACTTCTGCAACCATAGATGATTTCCATCCACCATGTCTTTTAATTGAAAGCAAGTCAGCTCCTTGGTTTGCCAACAATGTCGCTGAACTCCTTCGGAAACAGTGACCTGTGAAGTTACTGACGCTATCAAGCTGAAGGTACTCAGCTATTCGCATTGGAATTTTACCAAATGTATTAAGACCAACAGGTGAAGAAATACACTTGCCATTGCGATATGTTAAGAAAAATCGTTGGTTGTTGTCTGGTCTTAAATTTGCATATTGCCGAATTAATGCAATCCATTCTGGCTTAATGATTGCAAATGTACGGCTGTTATTTGTTTTTGTTCGTGGAATTGTTACAATAATTAAATTATTTTTAAATTCTATGTATCGCAATGACATTTTGCAAAGTTCTACACGTCGACATGCTCCAGAAATACCATTATTAATACAGCCTATAAATACATATAGTATTGTATGAATTTAAAATAAACAAAAATGACTACCTTCATTAGTAGGAACAAGGAATCTGGTGCTTCAACAATAAATTTAGTAATTTGTTCTTCGGTTAATACTGCTGATTTTTTAGGCTGATGTTGCTTCGTTATCTGTTTTAAATATGCTATGAGTTTTGCATATTTAGATATATCCGTATTATCATATATTATTAAACATGATTTTAACATAGAATAAGTGGACCATAATGATTTATTTGATTGCAAACTTTGAAAATAAACTAATAAACAATTTTCTGAGTATGTTTTTATATTTTTAGATCTAGCCCAAGTTATGAATTTACCATAAATGGTGTTGTATCTGTCTTTTGATTTTGTAGGTAATAAAGTATCGATTGCAATATTGGCAGCTTCACGAATTTCAGGAGGTGTACATTGTATTTCTTCATCAGAATGCATGTTTTAGAGGAGATCTTAATTTTGTATTCAATGTTTGGAATTTGACTAATTTTAAATTAAATGTCAATACAAATAATAAAGTACTGCCAACTCAAAATTTTTGAATTAATATGAACAAATTGGTAGTGTGTCATAAATGATAACGTCATTGGTTGACTTCGCAGATATTTCTTGGTGAAACATTTTGTAATAACTTAATAACACAGAAAATAAACAAATTACTAAAGAAACTAAATATTAACATAGTGTGGATAAATAAAGTAAATCTAGGTACATTGTTGAATAATGCTAAAGATAAATTGGATAACTTAGATAAATCAGGAGTATATTCCATAAAATGCCAGGATTGTGAAGCTATTTACATTGGACAAAGTGGCAGATGTATTAATACACGTGTAACAGAACATATTAGAGATATAAAATAAAGTATTAAACACACTGGATTTGCAGAACATTGTATAGAGAATAACCACGTACCAGATGTAAATAGCTGTAACCTCATTCATAATGTAGTAAAAAGTAAAAAGTTAAATATATTAGAGATTTTTGAAATTAAAAAAGCCCAAAAACAAAATCGAGCTATCACAAACACACAATTAGGATTTGTAAATACCCCCTATATCGATGTAATTTTAAATATCAATTACCCATATCCTCCCACCCATAATGAACACAGGTATATATATATATTATATATATATATATATATATATATATAAGTGTTGTTCACATCCACTTAACTTAACATAAATTAAGGTAGTAGGAAAATTAACAAAAGTTAAAACACATGGCTTCTTATGTATCTGGACACAATGAAAATTATTGCACTTAACGTAAATTAACATTGTACTAAGTTGGCCGAACTTCAACTTAAGGGAACTCCTTAATTTACGTTTATTAATTCCACCAATCAGCAACCACCAGAAACGGTATAGCTCTATATGCGTACTTTTTTTTATTTTCTAATCTGTCATTTGAAACTAGCATAACCTAAATTAGCGAAATTTGCTACACAATTTGCCACAGTTATTTTATTATTTTGTAAGTTGCTGTTTTATATTATCATGAGCGATGGCGTTTTAATTTATCTGGTGCAGAGCTATCCCCATTTATATGACAAAAAGCCGTTTTAGAAGATATCTGATTGGCACTTCAGCTGCTCATACGCCTGCGCACTTAACGTAATTTAAGGCAATGTGAACAACTTCATAATTTTGTGTTAATTTTACGGTACGTTAATTAAGGTTTAAGTTAAGTTAAGTGGATGTGAACGAGGCTTTAGTGTATCTAATAAAGAAGTTGTGAAACTGAGCCAAGCGTTTATTTTCGAATAATTAATTAATGATAACGTATTTAACAGTAGGTATTATTTGAGTATTCGTAAAAAAAATATTGTACAAACTTCATGCATGAAACATTTCGCGAATTCGTGTCCATAAAGCGCTCGCCTTTCGGCTCGCCCTTTAAAAATGGCCACTCAATCGCGAAATATGTTTTCCCGCACTTAGTTCATAAATAACTATAACATACATTTAAAAATGAACCCCAACACCAGACAGCAAAACTCGAAAATTAGCACAAACACTAAAGAACCCATCAACGGAAAATACAGCTACGAATTTGAGCAACCAAAATGCAACGAAAATTAATAAAGTAGTAATAGAGTTGAAATAAGCAGGACAATTTGACAACGTCAAAATGACGTTAATAAGCAATTTTGATTTTGATATTTTTTTACGTTAAAGTGTTGCCACGTGTTTTTTCAGGTAAACTTAGCATGGTAGCTATTTACCTAACAAGTGCGGAAAATGAATTCTTAGCTGTATTTTCCGTTGATGAGTTCTTTAGTGTTTGTGCTAATTTTCGAGTTTTGCTGTTTTGTGTTGGTGTTCTTTTTTAAATTTATGTTATAGTTATTTTCTGGCTTATTATTAATTTGACATATTGAGGTGGAAAATTATTTCCACATGGTGAGGAAAATTATTTCCGCACGGTGCGGGAAAATTAATTTTCCACACTAAAATGTGCGTGGAAAATTCAATTTTCCGACCGCTCGTAGAAAAAATAATTTTCTGGAAATGGTATAACTAGAAGAGTGATTAATTACAAACCTGGTTATAGTTGTTCAAAATTATTATCTCATTGACCATATCAAAACCGATCTTTAAAATGTTTTACAGTAATTTAGACAAACGACATTTAAAGTGTTAACTTTGAATATTAATTTCTTTGATATTAACAGCGATGGAATTTTTTCCATATTTTTCTCATGAACTGGGTCCTCACGTAATAAAGTACTATGATATCAAAAATTAAATTGGTCAATGTTGGTCATGGAATGTAAAACGCTTGTCTTAGTTTAAATCATCCTTTTGAAATATTTCGATCATTGTCAACCTACACTGACAGTATCAATAACCTACAAATGTGTTACCTACTTCAGCTGTAAAATAATAATGAACTACAAGTTATGAAATAAATAACGTTTTTATTAACCAGAAAAACTAAATTACAATAATGCATAAGTTTACGCGCCTCCTCATGCTGTGAAAAGCGTTTTGCAGCATTTCTGGCGTTGTGGTTGCATATTGCTGAACAATTCTTTGTTGCAGTTCTTGAAAATTATGTATCGGATTTGCGAAAATCTTATTTTTTAAATAAGGAAAGATAAAATAGTCCATAATTGTCAAACAAGGTGATCTCGGAGGAAAGTCAACTTCCATATGCAAACTTATCAGCTGGTCATCAAAAAACTCGCGGAGAAAAGCAAGATTTTCTCGTGTAGTATGTGCTGTTGCACCGTCTTGCTGGAAATAACCGTATTGAAGTTCATCATCGTCTAACTGTTGCACAGTCAAAAAAATATTTCTGTACCTTTCTGCGATGACGGTGAAATTGAAAAAAATTGGACCAATTATTCTTCTGCGAGAAACTGCCATCCAAACACCAATTTTCTGAGCATGTAGTGGCGTTTCAATAAAAATATGCGGGTTATCAGTGCTCCACATTCGCAAATTCTGATAATTCCAAACTCAAACGTTGACTGTATTCCCAAGTTCCATTAACTAGCACACCCGTTCGAAAATAGGCTTCAATCATGTAAATTTTGTGCTCTGTGGTGAGAACCATGATTCAAAAACCGTGCAGGATTAGAAAACTTCAACACAATAACTTGACAGATTTTGACATTCAAAAAATTATGACATACCTAAATGTACGATGCATGCTACGACAATAATTTTAAAATCCATGACCACCATTGACCAATTTAATTGTTGATATCCCGGTATCATCCAGGTGTTCCGCGAATTTTGGAACACGTCGTATATTAACCTCACTCTCGGCATTATTTATGTATTGAGAGCCATGTGCTGTATTCTACTTTTATTTTAACAATATTTTATAGATATTTCCTTTTTAGTTTTTACTAATAACTTAACAAGAAGAAACATACTCTACATTCACAAACCACTGCCTGGAAGAAAAATATAATTACTGTGACTTACATATATACACTTATACGTAAAACGTATATGCATGTGTAAGTGTATATATGTAAGTCACAGTAATTATTTACTGCTTGATATTAGTTTTAACATTCATGTGTTTACACTTTTCATTTTCGTTTTGAAAAATATAAATTTAGCAGTAACTTCCATATACTGAATGTTCTAGATAGAAATTAATAGGCATAATTCAAGCCTTATTTTAAATCAGCAATTGACGGTCAACAAATCTCCTTTCAATCATTGCAAAACTTTTAATTATAATTTTCATCACCTGAACAACGAAACATTTCCGTTATCTTTTGAATATTCCATGCGTATTACTTTATTTTCTAAAATTATTCTTATTATGCATCTTATTCGCTAACACTTATTGTCAGTCAACGAACTTCTTGTGTTTAGGATGAAATCATCTTACGTACAATACACGAAAGTCTTGTTCACATAAATTATACGCACTTTTTAACATGAAAAACAGTGTATGACATCGTTACGAAATTACAACCAGACAAAAAATCGAAAATATGTCGTACATCTTGGACATTCTCACAATTATCGTAACATTAATAAAAGTAATAAATAAGGAAGCAACGTTTAAGCCAATTATACAGTTAAGTTCTGTTTTACTAATAGTTACGAATGCAACACGAAGAGGAGATTTTTAGGTACCGTTATCCAATGGCATTATCGTCGGAGTGTTGATTGGAAATATTTTAAAAGCTTTCCTTAATTAACTTTTATTCTTTTGATGTATTATAGTTTTAAGTACCTAATGTTAATTCGAAAGTATATTCAGCTTGATATGTCCTGGTATATCGAGTGTTACAATAAAGATTATGTAATGTTTTTCAACATTAGGTCTCTCTGATTTGCTTATCAGAGTGAATATAATGCACCGATGAATAAGCATTAAATTCGTCTATATTTGAAACCAATAACTTGGATGAGTTTTAGCAAAATATACACATAAAGAAGAATATACTTATTAAATTTAATTACTGTCACTATTGCTTATGTATACGAGAAATTAAGTAATGAGAATGGTAACGTAGCTTTCGATCTGGCAACACTTAGGTTGCGGAACTTGGAGAGCCAGCAGGTAAACATGTGATACGCCTTCAGTATAAGTTTTAGCTCGCTAGAGTCATTTGGTTATCTGTAGGGATTTTTCCCGAAACGGTTTTTTCTAATGCGTTTTGAAAATGAGCGACATCAATTTCGAGCAACGATGTCCTATCAGGTTTTGCATCAGACTTAGGCACAGTGCAACGGAAACTTTTGAAAAACTTCAGCAGGCCTACAGAGAAAGTTTTTGAACAAGCGACTCCCGTTTTTCGGTGTTTTAAGACATTCTCAGAGAGAAGAGAATCGATTGAAGATAAACCACGCAGCGGAAGCCCTTTTTTCAAGAGCCGATGAAAAATACGACAGAATCCAAGATCTTGGACTTTCAGTTGTCCATCGGTTGGTAGTCAGAATGATCGGGGGAGATTTGTTGTGACTCACAGAAAAATCTCGGCACAAATGGTTCCAAAAGACCCTTTAGGAATCACTCAGAATTTAAGGAGGGAAAGGCCCTTTGACTTTTTGGAATCCATTGAAAATTATCTTCAAAAAACTTTTCGTAGAACCAAAAGGACATCAGAAAGAAAAAGTGCTCTGACGTTTTAGAATCGATTTAAATGATATCTATTTTCTGAAACATGTTATTATTGGTAAAGAGTCTTGCGTATTTAAGTACAACCCAAAAATCAAGTACCAGACCACATGGCACATGCCTCTCTAAGACTCAAAAAAGCAAAAATGAGCAAGTCGAATACCAAATGCTGTTTTCTTTTTCGATACCCAGAGAATCGTCCGCAAAGATTTGTGCGTAAAGGCCAAACGATCAATCAACACTTTTACAGAAAGGTTCTGTTTAAGTTCGGCCACCGGCCATATCTCGGCAACCGTTTATCGTACAACCTAGCGGAAAAACTAAAATGGACTACGAGAATTTCAACAAAAACATTTTTAAGTTTCCAAAATGCTCGCAAGGGCTCGCATTTCTCAAGATCAATTAAAAATTCGATAATTTTTTTATTAAATTCTAGATTAATATAGATTAAAATTTTTACTAGCAACATTTCAGACGTCTTTATACAATTTTATATTTAATTTTTTTTATTTTTCTGGATTGTCTTCGTATGACTATATCTTCGTCAAGAAAAAAGGTAGCAACTTCCGGTTTTCATCATTCTGTTCAGCTTTTTATGTGCTTCAATATTACGATATTAAAAATATATCGTTCCATTTAAGATTCAATTGTTTGTAAAATTCTCTATCTAATGAGCCCAGAAACATTAAAATCCGTTGGGGTAAACCGAAATTATACCCACTTTTGTACGCAGACATACCCTCCTAACTCCCATACGAAGGGACGGGTCTTCGTATGGGAGTTAGATCAATACGTTTCAAATGAAAATTGTATAAAAACGTCTAAAAATGTTGTTAGTAAAAATTTTAATCTATCTTAATCTAGAATTTAATGAAAAATTATCGAATTTTTAATTCATCTTGAGAATTGCGCTCCACTACGATCATTTTGGAAACTTAAAAATATTTTTGTTGAAATTCCCATGGTCCGTTTTATTATTAAGACTTTTTCCGCCAGGTTGTGCGATAAACGGTTGCCGAGATATGGCCGAGCTTAAACAGGCACCCGGTATATATCAGTTAATTGTAATATTTGAGTATACCATACAACAAAGAGATGGTTTTATTATGTCTTAGCGAGTTCATTTAGTTCCGATTCTGTAGAAGAAATGTTTCCACATGTTAGGCTTAAAGGAGATGCAAAAGATGCTTCCGATGCCAAAGTGGCTGAATATTTTATGAGGCAAATATTGCGATGTGGAATAGTAAAATCTTCAAATGTTTCCAATACAGTTGAAAGAATCGATAACGTTAGTACCACAACATTTTTCAAAATCCAAGAAGTTATATGCAAAATTCAAACAAACACTTTACAACATAATTGATTCCCAATTAGTTTTAATGTTTGAACTGTTACATAAATTTGAACTGTAAGTAAAATTGTTGAGTGGAAATCGGTATTGGATGTAAGGGTGAAAAGAGGATACACAATAGGCTCAGACCATTACCCTAGTCGAAGCAAGGCTAAAGGAGTACGGGTATGATAAAGAAGGGACTGGAAAAGTATTTGAAAGTATAAGAAGTTACAGACTTCAAGAGGACGAGATAAAGTATAAATATCGACAGGAAATGGACAAACAATTGCAAGAACAAGGACGTTTGGAGATGGAAAGTATGGAAGGGCTGTGGACAATTCTCAAGAACACACTTGTGAACGCAGCAAAGAAGGTGTGCGGAAGTAGAAGATATGGAAAAAACAGAAAACATAGTGGAGTGAAGAAATTAAGAGTGCAGTAAAAGAAAAGAAAAATGCTGGAAAAAATATCTGGAAACCGGTAACAATACTGAGCATGAAGAATACAGGAAGAAAAGATCAAAAATTAAAATATTGATTAAAGTAGCAAAACGAAAATCCTGGACAGACTTTGGAACGAAAATGGAAGAATAAGTAAAGTAAATTCGAAAATGCTATATAGAACCTTGAAAACCTTGCGTAAGTCAGCTGGAACACACCTCCAATATATAAAAAATAAAGAAGGACGAATTCTAACATACAGCGAGATTACAGGAGCAGTAGAAAAGCTAAAACCAGGAAAGGCAATCGAACTGACAAGGTAAAGCCAGAAATGCTGAAATGCATGGGAGTTAATGCTACACTGATATTACTTACAATAATAAACTTAGCATGGAAAAAGAAAGCAATCCTTGAGGACTGGAAAATAGCAATTAACATAAAAAAGGTGATATGTTACAATTACAGAGGTATCTCGTTGTTATCAGTAGATATATGAAAGGATAATACAGAAGCGATTAAAAGCAAATTTAGATTCAGCACTCCAAGAAAATCAGGCAGGTTTTAGGCCGGGCAAGAACACGCAGGCCTGGATATTATGTTTAAGGCAAATTTCGGGCAGAATTCTAGATGGTAACGGCAAAACGTACCTAGGTGCAATTGACCTAGAAAAAGCATTTGATACACTTCCGAGGCATAGGATATGGTCATCGCTGGAAAAGAGAGGGATTAAAAAACAATTACTAAAAGCAGTCAAAAGTATATACACCAACACGAGCAACATAATAAGAACTGAAAGCTGATGTACATCACACTTATAGGAGTAAGACAGGGCGGAATTATGAGTCCCTTTCTCTTCATAACTGTTATGGACGATATTTCAAAAAATGCCAATAGCCTAAGAAAGGGTATTTATGTAGGGTCCAAAAATCTCCAACCTATAATAGCCAAGGAATTCTCGTATGCCAACGACTTGATAATTGTAGCTCCTAATAAAAATGTCCTGCAAAGAAATATAGATATATGACGCGAAACTTTAAAGAACTTTAGAATGAATATTAATAAAGGGAAAACGGAAGTATTGAGTCTTCAAAGATGAAGAAGAAATAAATATAACAATAGATCGTTATCCAATAAAGGTGACAGAAAACTTAAAATATCTTGGAACCATAACAACCACAAAGGAGATATAGAGGCAGATGTGAATAATAGAATAAAAATTGTAAACTGTTTATACCATGCACTAAAGTACGTACTTTTAAGTAAGAGAGAGGTCAACGGGGACACGAAGACAAAGATTTACAAAACAATATTTCTTCGACACTATACTACGACAGCGAGTCATGGGTATTGACTAAGAGGCAGAAATCAAGAATCCCCGCCCGAAATAAGGAGTTTAAGGAGAATAGATGGTGTTACCAGACTGGATAGAATTAGAAATGAGAAGACACGAGAAAAACTAGGTGTAATATCAGTAATAGAAAAAATCCAGGAAAACCTACTTAGTTGGTTTGGACTGCTCACACGAATGAGCACCACGAATCCTGTAAAAGAGATATGGGAAACCAGCTAAAACAAGAGGAGAAACAGAGGTAAACCAAGAAGAGTATGGAATCAGGAGGTAACGCAACTGCCGGCGGACAGGGGAAGTACCTGAAAAGATGCTCGAAAAATATCTAAAGATAGGACAAGATGGAGAAAATTCTGCAAAGCAGAACGCCTCGATCGGCAAAAGAGGCTACGGATAAGTAAATAAAATTGTTATTCTTGATACCACACAACAACTTCATTTTCAGCAAAACTTTCTTTAATTCTATTTCGGTCTACTTCATTATTTTAAAATTATTGTAAAGTTAATGTTTAACGTTTATTTCAATAAAAATTAAAAAACATTCTTTATGGGTTTATTATTCTATTACTAGATGGCCAATATTATGAGGTGAGCAGAATCAATTTCAGCAATGTAAATCGAAGTTCTGTGATGGCCATAATATCGTGCAGCGCTAGCGAAATCCAGTTGACCATGGACAAAATACACAGAGAGAGAGCAATCCAGTGATGTTTTCAGGTATCAGGACTATTTACACCACGGGCTAATTTAAATTACGTCCATCTGGAAGCAGTTTTGCTTTTCAATATACAACGCGAGAAATTCAAAACGTCATCGACATATACAGGGTGAGTCATCTAAGCGGGTAAGGCCGGTTATGCCTTTATGAGAAAGATATTTCGAAGCAGTTTTTTTCCTTGTGATAGCTGTTCATTAGGAGCACATTTTAAAAATATTTTGTATTATACAGAGTGTTCCATAACTTGGTGGCTAACCATAGTTATAGTTTTTTAAATGGAACACCCTATATATTATTGCATTTTTGTATTCTCCGTATAATTTTTAGTCAAAAAGTAATAAAATAGTATAGGCCTAAAATCTAAAGTTTTTGACTTATTCCCATTTTTCTGAAAAATTCAATGTTTGTATAAAATTATATTTCTCGAAAACGACGTATTAGATGGACACAATTTTTTGCAGTATTGTTTACAATAACAGGTCTTAAGAGAAGCATGTTTAATTTTTGTAAAGTTACTAACTGTATGTGCAGGAAACTGGATTAAAATTACACGTTTTTGTATAAAAGTATTTTTTTTAAATGGAACACCCTATATATCAGTTCATTTTTGAATTGTTTATTAAATTTCATATCAGTAACATCTAAGACGTTAATACTTTAAAAGTGACTATTACTGAGCTACTGTCGTTTATTGATATGCTTTTGTTAGTTTTTGCAAAAATGTCATTTTTTTCGAATGGAACACCTTGTATATTATTTCATTTTTGAATTTCTTATTAAATTTCACATCAAAAACATGTAAGACATTAAGAAACAAATAATATACAGGATGTGCCATTTGAAAAGAATGACTTTTTTGCAAAACTAACAAAAGCATATCAAAAAATAAGGTGTGGCCACCACACGACTTTCTTATACATATGAGCGTTTCAAACTATATAATTTTAAGAATTCTTTTATAGAAAAATTATTCAAAATCCTATTCTAAGTACTTCTAATCTCTTAATAAATCTCTATAGAATGCATACTTGCTAGATATTCGAAAAAAAGTGCTACTCCCTAAGAGTAAAAGTGTTACTTCCGGTCCGAATTTTGAAATTTCATTTATACAAAAAATATTCAAAATCCAGCTCTAAATACTTTTGTACTGTTGATAAATATATATATAGAATGCATAATTAACGACATATTTGCAAAAAATCGCTACTCCATATCAGCAAAAGTGTTACTTCCGATCCAAATTTTAAAAAAAAATTATACAAAAGGTATCGAAAATTAAATTCTAAATACTTTTATATTCCTAACGTACTTGCCTAAAAAGCATGACTTGCAAAATATGATGAAAACTGATTTTCGATAGGACTAAAAGACCTACTTCCGGTAGAAATTTCGAAAAACTTTTTTTATAAAATTCTTCTCAAATTTAATTTTAAGTACATATGAATTCTTTATAAATTTGTTTAAACTTAGTAGTTGACGAAATATTGGCAAAATTCGATTTTTTCACTGAAGTAAACTGCTACTTCCGGTCTACCGATTTTACTGAAAAACTAATCAGATCTCAAGGGGAAGCATATACTCGTAAATACAAAATTTGGAATTGATAGCTATAGCCGTTTGACCGCTATCGTGGTCACAGGCAGACAGACCAGACCAGACCAGACAGACAGACACACAGACACACAGACATTTTTTTAAAACCACTTTTTCGGTATCAGGGGTCTTAAAAACGTGGACATCTGCAACAATCTCGAGGTCGACAATTTTCATAATCACAATACTTCCTTATACTACGTATAAGAAAGTAAAAACGACAGTAGCTCAGTAATAGTCACTTTTAAAGTATTAACGTCTTACATGTTTCTGATATGAAATTTAATAAACAATTCAAAAATGAACTGATATATAGGTTGTTCCATTTAAAAAAAATGACTTTTATACAAAAACGTGTCATGTAATTTTATCCAGTTTCCTGCACATGCAGTTAGTAATTGTAAAAAAATAAAACATGCTCCTCTTAGGACCTGTTATTGTAAACAATACTGCAAAAATTTGTGTCCATCTAATACGTCATTTTCGAGAAATATAATTTTATACAAACATTGAATTTTCCAGAAAAAGGGGATTAAGTCAAAAACTTTAGATTTTACGCCAATACTATCTTATTACTTTTTGACTAAAAATTATACGGGGAATACAAAAATGCAATAATATATAGGGTGTTCCATTTAAAAAACTATAACTATGGTTAGTCATCAAGTTATGGAACACTCTGTATAATACAAAATATTTTTAAAATGTGCTCCTAATGAACAGCTATCACAAGGAAAAACCGCTTGGAAATATCTTTACTCATAAAGGCATAATCGGCCTTACCCGCTTAGATGACTCACCCTGTATGTATAGAAACGCTTTTCTTGAAGTAGATGTTGATACCATACTCGTGAAAGTAGAATGAAATCCTAAGATCACAAAATAATCCGTTACAATGGCACTGTATGCACTGTGTTGACTTGTACAAAAACTTAAGTGAATTAGAAGTTGTTTATAATGATTCTGTAAACATTAAAGAATACAACGTATTATAAACAAGTGTATGAGGTGCTTATGAGTGCTAAAATACATATGTATGACGAGTTTTATTAATCAATCATCATTATTTATCTAGTTATAATAGCTCAAATCCTATTTAATTTACTCCATCCATAAAATTAGTACGCATACTCAGCATGTTGTTTATCGCGCTCCTAATTAGAAATCACTTCGTTAAAATGACCATAATGTAATTCATCACTTTTTTCACTCTCTCATTATGTTATACCTTAAAACAAAAGTAAATGCCAGTGGTCGTAAATTCTTCGCTCCTCTCTCTCTCTCTCTCTCTGGCTTGTTTCTTTTTTAAAGCTTGATTGATCTTAATGTGTATAAATTACATGTAATAAACATCGGACCTTTGAAATTATTCAAATGTATCTTTCTTTCTATGGGCAATAAACCCCGTGCGCGGACGCTAATGCACGTAGCAATATCATAATGTTGGGCCGGCCCTCCCCATTATAGCACTCATAAACGGAACCCTATAACAAGGGTCGTTAGGTCCAATCACACGGTACTAATAATGCAATTTCCTCATTTACAACCTAGCGAACCTTTCCTTATGACTTCCTACCCCCTAAATCAAATTAAAACTTGTCCGAGATAATGTAGTAACATGTGTTTTTTATTGATAGTACTAATGTTTTTTCTCCACAATGCTCATCATTTCTATGCATCTGTCACGCAAGCTAACCCGACCATATTTATTTTTGTATATCTCTTCTCCCGTGTATCTTAGATTATTCAGAATGTTTTTACATTAGAATTTATAATAATACTAATATACTTTAATGCTAAATAATTACAAGGCAAAAACAAAGCAAATGTCAAAGTAAACAATAATGTAAAGCAAGTAATGGTTACTTCAGAAAGTCTTCATTCATCAAATGGTTTTATTTCACATGATAACATAAATGTTTTATTTTTAAATACAGTAGGACTCAGTTAGAGTATAATATTAATATCTCTAATGTTCTTTGGCAATTTGTTAAAAAATATTAATCCTGCATACCCCAAACCAATCTCACTGAGAGTAAGTCTGTGTATAGGATACCAGTAGCGATCTCCATACCTGGTACAGTAGTCATGCTTAGAGGCATTTTTATCAAATAGTGCTTTGTTTTTAAAAAAGAATATTAGTTCTTCATAAATATACAGTGTGAGTCATTAGTAGCCGCTTCTTCGATTGGTCTTTTGTGTTTTAAATAAAAGACAAAACAATTACTGGAAGATTCATGGTTGTTTGGGGCGGACATTTAAAAATATTTTAGGCTCTGACGTACTTCCGGTTTCACCAGAGATGTACGAAACTTTCTTTTTTCATAACTCACCCTGTATATTTTTGGATTTTCTAGTACTGTTTTAAATTGTCTATTCAACTATTTTTTTCTTTTTCAAAATTAAGGCAATAGTTTTTGAGTTATTAATTTTTTTTGGAAATTTTTGACCGAAACACGTGTTCAGAAAAAAAATCATTTCCCATTGTTTTTAAAAATAACAACATTAACTTGGTGCTGCTTATAGCCAAGAGAATTCTGCGTAATGTAGTATAAGTCGCACTCGACAATACCTCAAAAATCTTTATTTTTTCAACGCCTACTTCCAGAAAATTTTCAGATACCAAATTTTTTTTTATGGAACACCCAGTATTTTATTGTGGCATTTTGTTTTGTTGTTTTTATTGTCTTTCAGTTTTGTTAATAATGTCCTATACCTATCTTTTGTAATTTCTGAGATAATCACTATAGGTGCAATTAGCGGTCAAATAGAGAACTACGAGCGTTGTTGTTCTATGCACCCAAATATTCGTTCAACCAATAGAAGGCTGGAACGGGGTCAAACAAAGTACAGGTTAAATCCAATTACCCCAAAAGTATTAATTTTACAGAATGAAGGGCATTGCATTTCAATTTTTAATTCCGGTAATGTCCAATTGCAGTATTTGATTTTTTACACTGTTGGTTAACAACGAAATAAAATAAAGATTATATTTACTGACATATTTGAAGACGCCGCCCCACTAAAAGGTGCATGAAACAATGCTGCTGTCTTCAATTTAATTTGCCGAATTGCTCGTATTCTTTCATTGTTGAAGCTCTTTGTAAGAGATGACTGTAGTTTTTCAAAATTATAAATCGATGTCGTAACATGTTGATAGAGAAAAAGTCAGTAAAAAAAAATTAAAAACGTAATTTAAATAACCTAAAACTATTGAGCAACGGAACAACAATCGAAAGTAAGAAAAACAAATGTAATTAAATAATATGTTCGACATAACCACAACTTTGTGCAATGCACGTGAGAATATTCAACTTTCCAAAGAAGTACTAACGTTGCGTAAAACGTTTCGACATACTCTTGTAAACGCTTTTCTGATTTTAATTCTCACGTCATCAAAAAGTTTTGAAAATCCGTCCGTAGAAAACGAAGATACTCTTCTCCATTAACATTTCCATCAAAGAAATAAGGTCCAATTATGTAACTACTCACTATTCCCCCCACATATTAAAGTCTAATTTATCTTTCTAATGTCTTTCTTCTAACCCTTTGTATAAATATGCTATGGATGAATTACATATTTCCTAATTATTCTGGATTCTCAAATTTGACTTACATCTAACTGACGACTAATTTTCGTAGTACTAGTATGGGTGTGTCGGACTACACTCGCAAGTACCATAAACTTATTATTCTCATCAGTTATTGATTTTGTCCGCTCTTTTTACTTTCTTATACGTAGTATAAGCACAGTATAGAGCTGTATAGACACAGTAGTTTCTCTCGCCGTCGGTAAGAGTAAAAGTGATACTTCCGGTCCGAATTTTGAAATTTTTTTTATACAAAAGATATTGGAAATTAAGTTCTAAATACTTTTATATTCGTAGCGTACCTGTTTAAAAAGCATGACTTGCGAAATATTCGCAATAAACCGATTTTCGATAAGAGTAAAACCCTTACTTCCGGTAGGAATTTCGAAAAACTTTTTAAATAAAATTGTTCTCAATTTTAATTTTAAGTACATATGAATTCGTTATAAATTTGTTTAAACTTAGTATTTGACGAAATATTGGCAAAATTCGATTTTTTCACTGAAGTAAACTGCTACTTCCGGTCTACCGATTTTACTGAAAAACTAATCAGATCTCAAGAGGGAGATTATACACGTAAATACAAAATTTGGAATTGATATCTACAGCGGTTTGACCGCTATCGTGGTCACACACACACAGGCATTTTTTAAAAACCACTTTTTGGGTATCAGGGGACTGCAAAACGTGGACATCTGCAAAAATCTCGAGGTCGAAAATTTTCATCATCACAATACTTCCTTATACTACGTATAAGAAAGTAAAATTTCAAAATTCAGACCGGAAGTACCACTTTTACTCTTATCGAATAGCGATTTTTTGCAAATATGTCGTAAGTTATACATTCTATATATATTTATCAAGAGTACAAAAGTATTTAGAACTGGATTTGCAATATTTTTTGTATATATGAAATTTCAAAATTCGGACCGGAAGTAGCACTTTTACTCTTAGCGAGGAGCACTTTTTTGATAATATCTTGCAAAGTATGCATTCTATAGCGATTTATTAAGCGAATGAAAGTACCTAGAATAGGATTTTGAATAAGTTTTGTATAAAAAAATTCTTAAAATTGTATAGTTTGAAACGCTCATACGTATAAGAAAATCGAGTGGTGGCCACACCTCATTTTTTTATCATAATGAATCCTTTCTGTTCACTCGATCCGTTCATTTATACTTTTGAAAATCTCTGGCTCCGGTTGACTTTTATCAGGGATCGCTGTGCATAAATACTGGATGCTAGCAATGAGTTTCTTTCAGATTTACCCAAAAAGTATATTGACTCTATTGACTCTTCACAAGAATAATTCATTTTGATGATAACTAATAGCGATGCTTTTATAAATTTAACATAAAAGTTTACCGACTTTCTTTAACAGTTACCTCAGGCTGTCGGGCTCCATTCCAGCCTTTACTGGATGAACGACTATTTAGGTGCATTGAAAAACCGCGCTCGTAATTCTTTATTTGGTCGCTGATTGCTCATATTGTTATTATCTCAGAAATTACAAAAGATAAGACGTTGTTAACAAAAATCAAAGAGATTAAAAGAAGGAACAAAATATCACAATTAAATACGTATTCCATTTAAAAAAAATAAGTATTTTATAAGTAAAAATGATGCAGAATTTTCTTGGCTACACGCCCACGAAAATTAATGTTTTTGCTTTTGAAAACAAGGCAAAAAAAAATTTTTTTCTGAACACATGTTTTGATCGCCAGTACCACTCCAGACCACGATGCCAAAATGTAGTAGGCCGAACGAAGTACATATACACTGACAAGTTCTCTCATTAGACAAATACTATAGCAGAAACTGGATAGTTTTCTATATAATGTATCTATAGTTGTTTCCGTTTGACAAATTCATCGACAAAACCCCGAGCAAGCGGACACTAACTTTTGTCGGATATTTACGTTGTTGAACTCTACTTGCGCCATGTAAGTAAGTTGATTTGCATTTGCTTTATCATAAAGAAACAAAAATTAAACAGCAGCACCTTGATATCGTATAATAAAAGGCAGTAGGTACAAGCACATAATACGTACATACAGAAGTTTATTATATACATACATACTTACCTATGAAATTGCCCACATATTCCCAAAACGCCAATCAGTAAGAGTAATAGACACATCCATTACATATTTCGTTTTGGTAGCCCTTTTTTTGAAGGTTGAGAGACAAATACTTTATTGAAAGGCGGATAAAAGTTTTTCTAAACTTTGTCACACTTTACTGGAAATAAACACCTTATTTATTCATCATTAATCATACAACATGTGTGGTTGGATAAAAGAAAAATTTTATAAAACTATATTTTATGATCTTTCCTAATATATTATTTGCTTACCTCTTAAAAATAAATTTATTTTTAAGTTAAATAAGAGACTACTTTTATATCAACTATAAATTTTGTTTACTATAAGTAAAATCAGTTCAATAAATAATATTGCTGGAATTTTTTCTCAGTGTAATAAATGCAAGGGTGTTAAATTTGAAATAAGAATGTTATTTGTCTTTAATGTTAGTCAAAACAAAAATTTTGTTTTTAAACACCGTGTATAATTTTTAGATATCAACTTTAACTTATCTTAAAGCCTGATGCTTTGAGTAAACAATAAATATGATTTAAAATAATTTGCTGAAATATGTAAGACTGAAATGCCTCTTAAAGTTTGATCTACATTTTCCAAAATAGTTAAATATCTCGAAAATAGGTGGAGTTAGGTATAGGGAATATAACAGTAAGTGACCTTTATTTAGCCTATAGTATCAAAATATGCCACAAGGTGTTTCAAATAAATTTTCATAACTTTGGTGTGCAACATTTTATTGAATCACTCTGTATATTTCAAAATAATTTTAAAACGTGCCCCTAATGAACCTAAATAACTCTTGATAAAAAAATTGTTAAAATATTTTGCCACTATTCGTATATAAACCGACGGAAAATGGTGCATACAATATGGATTTCCAGCAAGTATCGGCCAATTCAATTAATAGGAATATATTATTACTCTTAATTATTATTTAAAATATAAATATTTAATATGAAGAATATACCGACTACACACTTATCGCTTATGTTAGCTTAACTCTTTGAGGGACGAAGGGTGAAAAACATACCACTAAAAATTTTGATCAAGGTGTGTGATGGTATAAAAATTAAACCGCCTTTTTAAAATTTATTTGCGTTGGTTTGCAGTGGTTTTCAGCGTGTACCACTATCCCCTCACAAAGTTGAGATTGCGCTCTTTCCTATGAGACGTCACGCAGTGTTAGTTTTGGATACTTTGTTGTCAGTTGTAGTTTGAATTTATGCGATCTAATTTTGAGGTTAGTTTTTGAAAGCAGTGGATTGCCCAACAGATTTGTTGTTATTTCGCAAATCTGGCTGTTACCGGTAAGTGATTTTGATTGTTTATTTTGTAGCCAACTTCTAGTTAGTATTATATAATAAGGCAATCAATACTGATAGTGTTTTTTTTTCAATTTTACAAGTGTTTTCAAATTGTACCATCGTGCACAATTGTAATTGATATGAGAAAATGTCTCGGAAAGTAGAAGAAATTTCGCTGAAATTAGTAGACATTACTAAAGAATAACTTTATGAAGCTTTATATGCTGATGATGATGTGGACTATGAAACCATTCCGCCTGATGCAGAGTCGATTGTAAGTGATGATTCTGAAAACGAGGCAGATAATGAATGTGAACCAGATAAAGTACAAGTTGAAGAATCAGATCACTCAGAGCAGGAACAAGAAAACCAAGAAAATGAAGATAATGAAGGAGAAGTTATTGAAAATATCGAAGAAGAAATAGGAGAACAAATGGACAGTGACAGCGAAATGGATATACCGCTAAGCCATTTTCGTAAAAACAATTCTCAAAAAAGAGGTAAAATTGCCAGAAACAAGCGATAAAAGCCAGTACCAGATATCACTTGGAGCAACGCAAACCTTCCCTGACAGGTACACATTCCTTTCATAGAAGACTCGGATGTTGCCCAATTTATAATTGATATGGACGATCCGTCTCCTGGCGAATTATTTAATCAATATTTTACAGAAGATTTTTGGGATTCAATTGTATTTCAAACAAATTTGTATGCTAATCAACGATATGATTACGCAAATTTTCAGCCTACTGACAAGAAAGAAAGAAAGAAAAACTTTTATAGGGATAAATCAAAAGACTACCTAGTTATAGAGATTACTGGTCTACAGATAAACATTTACATGATAACTTTATTTATTCTATAATGCCCGTCAAACGTTTCAGCTGACTTTTATCCAACATTCATTTGAACAACAATTTGTATATGCCACCTCGTACAGACCCAATGTATGACATATTTTACAAAATACGACCCTTGATAACACAATTGCAGACCAGATTTCTCGAATGTTTCTTACCTTCTCAAGATGTTGCTATACAGCGTGAGTTTTTTTGAATGTTTAGCATTGGGATCTCATGCTTAAATGGGAAAAGATGCGCAGTTTTACGAGTTTGATTTAAAACAGCTTTTGTTTCTCCGATAACTTTCATGCCTTATTAGATATTCAAAGAAAACTAAATTTTACGATTTTCTTTAAACATGCTTAGCATCGTTAATAGTAATTTTAGAGAAAAAGTTTTCAGACAAAAGTTCTAGATAATTTTACGCCAAATAAAACTATTTAGCTAATATTTTTTTTTCGTTCAACATTATCGAGTTATGACACAAACTTGTGTTTTTTTTTTAAATGGAAATCATAGTTGGTTTTGACATCATTAAAAAGCTTATTTTTGCTGACTACAATGATATAAGGTTTGACATGGTTATTTTAAAAAATAAACAGGATATAGACATTTTTATGGTTTTATTGAAAACAATTGAATTTCGAACTGATAAAATACAAACCAAACGAAAACTTATTTTGAAATCTTATGTAGTAATAAAATGAAAACTATAAGAACTTTTATTAAGGGCACATAATATTATTAATGTTCAAACATACCTCCATTATTATTAATACACAAATTGCATCTCTTCACAACAGAATTTGTAGCATTGCGTACTTTACGCCTATCGATGTTATTAAAAGCAACTAAGACAGCTTCTCTTAGATCGTCGATTGTTTCATATGTTCTTTTGTATACTGTGTCCTTTAGTACACTCCACAAGAAAAAATCCAAAACTGATAAATCAGGGAATCTAGCCGCCCATTCAATGGGTGCATTTCGTCCTATCCATTGATTAGGGAACTTCAAATTTAAATAATTTCTAACATTCAGTTGATTGTGCGGAAGCGCTCCGTCATGTTGAAACCATTGCAGCATTGCTCGGGTTCTTAAATTTAAATTATCTAACATTTCCTCGAAATCTTGTTGTAAAAAATTAAGATTACGCTTGCCAGTTAGTGATCCATCAAAAATAAAAGGAGGAAGAACAGTCGATCCTATAACACCACACCAAATATTAAACCCAAATTTAATTTGGGGTCTCCTATGTTCAACGTGAACTGGATTTATTTGAGACCATAAGTACTCATTGTGCCTATAAACATTCCACAATTTGTGAAACGAGATTCATCAGTCCATAATATTTTCATTGAAAAGTGTGGATCGTTTTGACACTGATCTTTAAACCATCTACAAAAAGCTATTCGTCTGATGTTATCATCTTCATGTAAATTTTGTGATACTGATCATTTGTAGGGACGAAATTTATGCTTCTTCAACACTCTGACAATAGTGCGTTGAGAGGAGCCCATTTCTGTTGAAATTTGTCGGGTCGATGTACTCGTAGATGGATTCTGAGCGACACATGCTAATATGTTTATTTCTCTGTCTTATCCATCCCTTTTTTTGATTTTGGTTTAACGAACGAACCATAATCTGCTAAATTATCCCATAATCTCTTAAAAGTAGGTAGCGACGGCTGACGTCGATCAAAATAATTTTCAAAATTAACTTCAGCAGCTCTAGCAGAATTTTTCTGACACTGAATGTAACATTCAACCATATCACGCTTTTCTACGTTAGAAAATTCTATAACCAATGCAAACTTATGATTAACGGCCGTTTGTCAATGTTTGACAATTAACTTGATTTAAAAGTAAAAATTAACAGCTTTTTTTTTTGAAATACAAAACACCAAACATTTTTTTTTTAAGTTTATATCTTATAAAGTGAACAATCATAGAAATGTCTATATCCTCTTTATTTTTTAAAATAACCATATCAAACCTTATATCATTGTAATCAGCAAAAAATAAGCTTTTTAATTATGTCAAAACCAACTATGGTTTCCATTTAAAAAAACACAAGTTTGTGTCATAACTCGATAATGGTGAACGAAAAAAAAATATTAGCTACATAGTTTTATTTGGCGTAAAATTATCTAAAACTTTTGTCTGAACACTTTTTCTCATGTTTAAAGAAAATCGTAAAATTTAGTTTTCTTTGAATATCTAATAAGTGAAAGTTATCGGAGAAACAAAAGCAGTTTTAAATCAAACTCGTAAAACTGCGCATTTTTTCCCATTTAAGCGTTTTTCTATCTCCAGTAGTTTCTGAGATCCCAATGCTAAACATTCAAAAAAACTCAGCCTGTAGATGAGTCCATGATAAGATTCAAAGGAAGATCGTCGTTAAAGCAATTTATGCCGAAGAAACTAATAAAAAGAGGTTACAAGCAGATAAAAGCGGATATTGCTTAAAGTTTGATATCTATACGGGAAAAAACGAAGATGTTGTTGAAGCAGGTCTGGGACGTCGTGTCGTACTCGAATTGTGTGAGGGCTTAGAAAATAAGGGTCATCACGTTTATTTCGACAACTTTTTTACCTCACCGAAGTTAATGGAAGAGCTTCAGCAGAAACATCTCTATGCATGTGGAACTGTAAATATTACTAAACAATTTATGCCCACACTTACTCCAGACAAAGGCTTGAAAAGAGGGGATTTTGACTTCAGCGTTATAAGCGATTGGTAGCTGTTAAATGGAAGCATAAACGAAGTGTACATTTATTATCTAATCATGAGGAGGTTCTGGAGGTAGAGAGGAGGAAAAAAGATGGAATTGCCAAAATGATTCCTTCTCCTAGAATGCTAGTCGATTACAACGTAAACATGAATTTTTTCGATAAATTCGATCAAAATAAACGTACATACGAAATAAATCGAAAAAGTTCCAAGTCGTGGCATCGAATACTTTTTTATTTAATTAATGCTTGCGTTGTAAATGCATGAAAAATTTTAGACTCTCTATCGTGGACAGCTTGATAACTGTACCAATCAAGAAAAGAAAATAATCAGGTGCAAATATAAATCATACTGTCCTTATAAAAAAACGTAAACCTTTTGTATCAAAAACAACAAGGTTGCAAAATGCAAAACACAGGCCCATTCGAACAAGTAGAAGACGCTGCGTAATTTGCAGTTAAAAAAAAACGACATTCGTTCAAATTGGGATTGTTGCTTATGTAAAATACCACTTTGTTTAAGTAAAACTAAAAATTGTTTTCAAAAGTTTCATAGTTCATAAATTGTCTTAAGTGTGCAGTTGTACATTTTGTAAACCATCTTTTTTTTCAAAAATTCTTATAAATTTTCAAAAAATTGGCTTTCGTTTCTTGTAAATTACGTAACAGTATACACATAATCCAAAGAAAACCGACAAAAAATGTATAACAAATATTATGCCCGCTTGGGGTTATTTTATTTATTAAAGTCTGTCCCCCAAAGAGTTAAAGCACAGTGCTAGAGATAGATACTAACTTTTACATTTCTTTATGTAAAGAGTCAATATTCAAATCAACGTTGACATTTGTATTATTTCTGGACGTTCGAGGACAACGGATTTTATTGTAATGGATACTTCACTGCATTAAAAATTAGCTAAAAGCAAATATTGGCACTTAAAAATTATCTGGATAACGATTAAATTATCAAATTAGCGTCATAAAAGGTGACCGAACGCAATAAACTCAAAAACACAAATAAACACACACCTACACAAACATACATACACGTACGACATGTATACAACTATACACGTGATGGGCTACTCCGCTACATGAGTACCTGCCAGCACTAACCATTATTGACCGCAAAGAACGCAATCCGAGCAAAGCAGAAAAAAAAAAGAATGAAAACGAAAACGTAATCATTTCGGGTTTATGTTAATGTAGTGTATAAATCAGACAGTTTATCCCTTTGTTTATGTTATAAAATGACAGGAGTATAATTTCAGCTTGTCATATCTTTCAACTATTTCCTAAATGGTGCCCGCGCCTCGTCTCCACTCTTCATATTAATGGATGTATAAATGTAGTCGTGCGCCGAAATTTATCTAAATGAACCGGTTTTTCACAAAAGTTCTAGAATCAACACGACACGACGACCGAGTTGAAATGAAAGAATGTCCGATAAGGAGGCACGCGTTTTACCCTTCATTAATGTTATGAGTGCATTAGAACATCTCAGCGATTCGAGCAAAATTTATTAGGACGAAAGAAAGAACTTAAAAATGTATGTGTTTCGTTAAAAACGTACAGTAGGTATTTTGAGTAAATTCCTACTGCGATTATCTTTTCCGGTATTCTTAATATTGAAGACCATGTCTTTCTTTGTTTATAAACTATAGAACTTTGAATTGGTAGCCATTGATTGTGTGGAAAGGCTTTCCCCAAATTACAAACCCAGGCCTTTCCTAGAACAAACATTTTAGGACGTTACATTGCACTGATAACATTGATAAATTACACATACGAGGGTAGGTGGAAAATTCTCGGCCTAACAATGGAAGACTGTGATTATCAGTTAAAAATTGATTTTATTTTTCAACATAATCTCCCTTGACTTCAACACATTCGGTCCAGCTTTTCTCCAACATCAGTACTCCTTCACGGAAGTGAAAGTCTAGAAGGCTGTTAAAATATCCATTTACGACCCCCCTCTCAACTTCTTCATTAGACGCGAAGGGTTACCCAGAAACAAATTTTTTCAAGTTTGGGAACAGATGGAAGTCTGAGGATGCCAAATCAGGAGGATAGGGGGTATAGTCGAGCAAATCATATCTCAAATCCTGCAGTTTTTCCATTTCCAACGCTCTTTTGTGAGCATGTGCGTTGTCCTGGTAAAACATGATTTTTTCTTCTCCAAGCCAGACCTCTTCTCGCGAATTTTAGCATCCAGTTGGTCAAGAAGGTTCGAGCAATATTCGCCTATAATTGTTCTGCCTTTTTCAAGGTAATTATTTAACAGGATCTCTTTCGCATTCCAAAAAAATACACTGGCCATGACCTTTCCGGCAGATAAGATCGACTTCGCTTTCTTTGGCGCTAAACCACCGGCTTCCACCCACTGCTTCGACTACTGTTTTATTTCTGGCGTGTAGTGATGGATCCATGTTTCATCCATAGTAACAAATCACCTCCCAAAATCGGTCGGTTCCCTATTGAATCGGTCCAAACATTGCTGCAAAAGTCGTTTGCGCATTTGCTTTTGATCGGCATCCAGCAAGTACAGCATACACCTTGCGCAGAGCTTTCGCATCCCTAATTCTTCGTGCAAGATCTTCGCACCCACTATTTCGATATCCCCACGGTCTCAGTTATCTCACTCACCTTCACACGCATATCGTCCAACATGATATCATGCACCTTTTCGATATTTTCCGGTGTGGTTCCGGTTTTTGGTCGTCTTTCACGTGAGTCATCTTCGAGGGACCACTTTTAAAATCAGTTGCCCAGTTTTTAACGGTTGACATTGAAGGAGCAGTGTCTCCGTAAACTTTTGTCACCTTCGGATGAATTTCCTTAGGGGTTAATCCATCCAAAACGAAGAATTTTATGACCGCACGATATTCAAGTTTATCCATTTTAACGAAAAACACGGAAGACGTCTACTGCGAAAATTCGTGTAAACAAACTACTTGACAGAACAATTTGAAACTTGTCATAGGAACTAATGACAGGTGCACGCAGGCAGGAATCATGCATGTCCGCTGATTGGAACGCCATCTCTGTGTCAGGCCGAGAATTTTTCACCTTACCCTCTTAATAAGCACCTTCGCTCCTGACACACCAGAACCAAAAGAAGAAACCGATAATTTATACATAGAATTCAGAATGCGATAACCAAAATAGATAAAAACCAAACTCATCACGTCATGAATGCACATACGCGAGGTGTACACCATAAATGTGACGGTTCGAAGCCTAGTAGTTTTTAGTAATCAGCCAACCAACGTGACTAGTGCACGAAAATGTCTGAAGTAAGGAAAATTGAGTACCGCGCGGTCATTAAACTTTTAACAAAAAAAGGGCATACACCTTATCACATTAAACAAAGTTTAAACGGCGTTTACTGTGATTCATCTCCTTCGTATTCAACTGTAAAAAGCTGAGCAAAATATTTCCGTTTGTCTGTTAATTTATGCGTTAATTTTCATGATTTACAGTTGTGCTATGTACGTTGCATCTGATAATTAATTGTGTTTAATTAAGATATATATACATCTACAGCGTGCGAATGCTGTAGAGGCATCTTGTGTAACTAGTTGTAAGGTAAGATCTTACTATCTCCATTTGATGTTTTTTTTAATGATACATTTGGTTGCTACTGTAAATTTAATCTAGTGTGAACATACATATCTCTTAATTTTCATTTTCTTTTAAAAGCACGTTGGTAAATTACATGCCTTAATTCAGACTTAGTTGCATTTTAGCAACCTTGGCAATTTAAATACCATTTTAAGTAGTGGTTTGTATTTATGTAAATAGGTTTATTGAAGATATATATATATACAGGCTGATTCGCCCACATGATTAATCATACCTATCTTTTAAATCATTGTGCTGGGTAAATTATAATTTCATTACACCTTTTATTTGTAAATATAGTGTTCCCTCTGTAGGGGTTCAACTTATATTTTTGTGGTAATACTGCTTACATTTAATAAACTTGTTATTTGTTGATTTTTCCGTGTATGAATGACTTGCTACACCTAGTGCACCCAAAAATTACTTCTGCTGTCGGGATAAGTAACATTTGGAATGGTCCTGATTAAAAATTAGACAGCTGGCGCCTAGTCATCCACTTCAGTAATCTGAGTGACCTATGTCCCATAAAACCGAGAGCTAGAGGCACAGGATCCACCCCATCTTTTCCAACGCGTACTAGGGAAGTAAGGTAAGGCAGATTGAAGGTGATACACAATAAAATTTTCGAAACTTTCATAAATTTATTCAGGTGTGAAACTCCGACAATCGAGCACATCTCTAATTTTCGACGGATGACATTATTCTAGTTGCCGTCAGCGCCATTTGTGCCTCCCTTTCTGCCAGGATAATCCTGACTAGAAGTGGGGGTAGCAATGTTTTGTGATCTGGTAAAGGCCTGTTTGGAAAGCGTAGAGCATATAATCGCATTGCTTCAGATGCATTTCTACGGGATTTTCCATAAGTTAAAACCATATTCAGTTTGTTTTCATTTGTGTGTAAAACCATATTTTTAATACAATCTCAACGCAAAGCGAGTAAATGTTTGAATGAAGCTAATTATAAATACAATTAATAATCAAGCAAATGTTACTAATGTGTGCTAATGTCAAAATATTTCCTAAATAATCAAAGCAAGCATACATACATATAGCACAGACATGAATGCTTTTCTGCCTACATACCTATGGGTGCCTATGAATTGGAATTTATAAAAAGGAACTAACTATAAAATTTAAATTGTAAAGTAACTATAATATTTTAACAAAATAAAGACAAAACTTTAAAATTACTCTTACTTTCTTTAAACAACAATATATATGAAACTGTCAAATTTTGGAAACTAACACAAATAATAAAATTTACATTAATTTTAATACTTTTACAAATAAAAACCAAATGAAGATCGTGACGATAAAAAAATCTTTTCATCGCAGCGCCATCTATATCTTCACATAATAAAACACAATTGTGAGAGCAAACTATAGTCGATCACATTCTTTAGTAACTACTTTTTACAAAATTCAAATATCTTTATCCGTTTCAGAGATATTTGACCTGGGAGTTTTAAGTGGTACACCCTGTATATTAAATCAAACTCGTATTCCCAAGCAAACATAAATTAAGAATCTTGGAGTATCAACGTTTGCAATTTTCTGGTCATATATATTTGATATGCAACTCGGCCTCACGTGCACTCAACTTCGTCAGGTTGTGCCGAGAGTTCATGAATCTGGCTACATCGAAGACACTGTTTTGCTCACTGGTGCGACCCAGATTAGAGTGTGCCTCTATAATCTGATCTCCCTGTTACGTTTACCAAAACTTACTAATTGAGAAAATACAGAAGAGATTTTTGAAGTACCTCTCCTGCAGGGCTCGCGGCACGAATCCTCTTAGAGGCGTTAACTATGAGAGTCTACTATTGGAACATGACGTTCAATCCCTCTTGAAGCGTAGAGAAATCGCAAGTGCCAATTTTCTGGTTGGGCTGGTTAGTAATAGAATTGATGCTTCCAGTCTACTCTCCGCTGTGGATTTTGTGGTGGCTCCAGCTAGGTCAAATGCTTTTGCCAAGGCTCCTCTCACTCATATGGCTAGGAACGCCGACCAACTATGTCCTGATCTTTTCACTTGCCTCTGAATCAAAAACCTCAGTCTAGCAACAGATAGATATGTTTCTCGATTCAACTCAATTGTTCTTTTTCTTTTTGGGCTTCTTGCCTTGTATTTCATTTGCTCTGCATGTCTGTAATACTGTTCATTTTAATTTGTAATTTAAATGCATTGGCAGTGTTTTAATTATTAATTAAATATTTACTGTTCTCCGTCTATTGTGCTAAGCTTTCTGTTCATTAATACTATTATTATTATTATTATTATTACAGTATGAACCACTAATATTTGTATGTATCAGATTTTGAATATTAGCTTTTCTATTCAAGTTGTTCGTGTGTTTTCCTTCGTATATCAGCTTGATGTGTTCTATAACTTAATATCTCCATGCTAGAGATTTAATTTTGCAATAAATTTCGCATTAATTCAGCTTTCTTTTTATCTGTTAGATTGTTGCTTTGTATGCTGTTTTATAGTTATAGGAAATACTATCAAGTGTAAATTGTTGTCCTGTAATTGGGATTATTGCTGTTGCACAAATAAAGGCTATTATTATTACTATTTTTATTATCTGGGTATGCAGTTTTAATCGTTTCAGAAGTTTCAGGTAAAAAGGTAATAAAAATAACTCAGTTGACGACGAGTGGAGCAAAATTAAAAATATAATTTTAAAAACAGCTGAAGAGGCATTGGGGAAAAGAACAATCACCTCCGGCAATGGGAATAACAGAACGCCTTGGTTTGACGAAAGAATAAAAACACTGGCTCAAGAAAAGTAACACGCATTCCTACAATATAAAAGTAATCCAACAGAGCAAAAATATGAAGAATACAAATTGATAAGAAACGTCAAGAACCAAGCTATTCGAAAAATAAAAGAAAGTTGTTTAGGAAAAATACACTAAAGACTTAGAGCATGGAACCCAAAGAAATATTTGGAAGACGTTGCGAAACCAGAAAAAGCAAGTAGCAGAACATACCGTATGTGTCAATTTTCATTAGGTATAGGGATTCAATGTTTACGTGCGATTTATACGTATACAAGTAATACGTGGCAACGTGGCACCCCTACTGTCCGTCACCAATCCCGGCAACAATCGACATCACAACGACTTTCTCCGATCTTCCCACTTCTCCCGGCTAGATTTTACATTCAATGTTTAGGTGCGAACACGTTGCGATCTAGTCTGCAATAAAAGCCGTCTTATTACTGGAACGGGAAACATCAAATGGCCGCCGCGATCTCCAGATCTAGTAGTTTATTATTATTTTCAGAATCCTTTTTTATTTACCTTATTTTTAATTTTATTAGAATTACGCTTTTGTTTGTGTCATGCAGCGTGAACGCAGCTTAATAATTCTCTGCAGTTACTGAAAGGAAAAAGAAAAACAAATCCTTGTAATTCGTAAATATTATTTCCGAACGCATTACAAACACCCAAGCCGGTGGTCGAATAGTTACTGCTAACCACGCTAACTTGTATTTACGAGCATGCATCGGTCGTGCTGGCACTGGAAAGGAAAGAATGGGTACTATGTTGCCACGTACTGTATGGATTAATCGCCTATGGCTAATGAAAATTGACACATGCTGTATACAAATACCAGCTATTAAAACTGAACAATGGCATGAATGTTTCAGTCAGCTATAAAAAATTCAAGAGGATAGCTTGGAAAATACAATACGAACAAAGACATCATAACAAGACCGCGGTATATCTTACTAGAGAAATAATACAAGAATCCATAAAAAAGCTAAAATCACGAAAATCTCCGGGTCCGGATGGTATAAATAATGAATTACTTAAGTACGGTGGCGATTGCTTGAAAGAGGCTCTGCACGAGCTGCTGTCGAACGTGCTGGCCACTAAAAAGGTACCGGAGGACTGAAAAAATAGATACACGATTCCGTTACCCAAAAAAGGGGAGAAGAAGACACAGGACAATTACCGCGGAATTACTCTATTGCATACAATCCTTAAATTGTTTACATCCATAATTAGAAAGCTATTGCAAGAAACAATACAAATATCAGAAGAGCAACAGGGGTTCAGAAAGAATCGTAGGATAACAGATGCATTTTCATCATACGCCAATTGGTAGAAAAATCAATCGAATATAACAACCGGCTATTTATGTGCTTCGTGGATTTCAGCAAGGCTTTCGACCGTGTGAGAAGAAACGACGACTTGAAAATTTTACATGAATATGACGTACCACAAACCCTTGTGGAATTGGTCAATAATATTAACACTGACACGTTGACTACAATCAAAACATTTGATGGAATTACGGAACCAATCAAAATAAACATTGGCATACGACAAGTGGATTCGTTGAGCCCCTTCTTATTCAATTTAATAATGGACCGTATGATAGAATCAATAAGAGGAAAAGACGGCTACCCTATGGGAAGACACAACGTGAACATAGTATGCTACGCCGATGATGCAGTGCTCCTAGCAGACAGCGAAGATAACTCACAAAGACTTTTGCATCAATTCAACATTACCGGCAAAAAATATAATATGAACATCTCCAAAGACAAAACTAAGTGCATGGTAATATGTACGCAGCCACTTCGTGGTAAACTAGAAATAGAAGAAGGAAGGATGGGATGACCATGTCAAGAGAATGCAAACCAACAGACTAGCATATATATGCAAACATGAGAGACCAAAAGGAAAGAGAACAAGGACAACCTCCCAAGAGATGGGGACAAAGTTGGTTTTCCTCATCCACTGAATAGAAACAGGCCAGGCAAACAGGGGATGACCCTAGCTAAAAGAAGAAGAAGGACTTTCAGTTGGAGTTTTACCCAACCGGTCACAAAATTTTATCGCATATCTTTACTCCACACTCATTTTTTCGATGAGTACATCAAACAATGACAATTCAGCAATTAATTTGTAATAAACGTCAAGAGTTAAATCAAAGTCTACTTGCGGATAAGTAATTAGAAATGGGGGTTTCACGTTCTATTCTTTGTGTTGTGAAGTTCCAGTTATGAAAGAAGTTATAGCACTAGTCCTCTTATATTTTCATATTGCCTTGTGAAAGAAAGAAATAACTAAATTAGAATTAACATCTAAAAAGAATTTGTGTTTATGATTTATGTATTGGTTTTGTATTGATTCTCATTTCTTAATACTAAAAATAATGTATCTTCGTTCATCATTATCGCTAAAAAACACAAAAATTCTGTTTTTATAATATCTTATTAATACTTTTTACGTAATTTAAAATGTTTCTTTACTTTGTATGTAATTGTATTACAACTAGGCTTGTATAAGATTCGATTAACATTACATTATTCAGAGATGCAGCCTTCAATATTAATATAAGTTCTTTGAAATTGATTATTGGCTTCACGCTGCCCTGCATAATTTTCATTAAAATTTGTATATTTATATAAATTTCTCGGCGAAACAAGCTCAGCACGTTTTAATGTTTATAATTAAAAGTGGTAATTTATTACTATATATACTTCCTCGGAGGAAGCGATGAATCATTGATATATTATTACTGAACATAAAAATGTCGTTGAACCGTGTTCTATGATCTCAGTTAACACATTATTATTTTTATTGCCGCAAAGAAAATTAAGTATGTAGTTTGCATAATTATAATTGTTAGTGCGATGCACATTTATTAAGTATTGCAATGAAACTGCTTAATATGTAAGTGCAGCTCATTAAATTGCTAAATATTTTGTTGGTGTATATTCTGATTAGACCCAGCACACATTTTAACTCTTTACTTTGTTTTCACTATTAGCATACAATTAATTTTTATCGTTTCCTATATATGTAATTATAATACTAAATTAAACTTAAAGCGTGATACTCGTAATTTTATTTATTGCAACTATACATGATTCAAGTCCATGGTACAAGTATTCAGGTTTCGATAGTATTTATCCTGAATTTATTAAACATCTAGGTCATTTATGACGTAATTGGCTTTTGTTTCTATAATAATATTTTAAATAATGGTATTGTTATGCACATTTATTAAGTATTGCAACGATACTGCTTAATATGTAAGTACAGCTCATTAAATTGATAAATATTTTGTTGGTGTATATTCTGATTAGACCCAACACACATTTTAACTCTTTACTTTGTTGTCACTATTAACATACAATTAATTTTTATCGTTTCGTATATGTAATTATAATACTAAATTAAACTTAAAGCGCGATACTCGAAATTTTATGTATTGCAACTATACATGATTCAAGTCCATGGTACAGGTATTCAGGTTTTGATGGAATTTTTCCTTTTATGTTTCTATAATAATATTTTAAATAATGGTATTGTTCCTACTGAATCTAAAAAAGCAAAAGTTGTAGCTGTTTTGAAGCCAGGAAAGCCAGCAAATGTTGCGTCTAGTTACAGACGAATTTAATTATTATCAGTATCTTACAAGATGTTTGAGAAATTATTATATCACAGAATTTCTCCAATTACGGAAAATATATTTCCCATAGAGCAAGCTAGTTTTAGACCAAATCGTAATTGCTGTGATCAAGTATAAGCTTTATCAAATTATATAGAGAATGGTTTTCAAAAGAATTTGAAAACAGGAATTAGTTTCATTGATTTAACAACTGCTTATGATGCAGTTTGGTTAGATGGATTATTTTTTAAATTATATAATGTGTTGCCTAATGGTAATTTAATTAAACTTATGGAAAATATGTTTACAAATCGTACATTTAAAGTTTTTATCAATGGAGAAAGTAATAAATTTAAAACATTATATAATGGTTTACCTCAAGGATCGATATTATCTCTTCTTCTCTTTAATCTATATACAAGTGATTTACCAGATACGCCTTCTAAAAAATTCATCTACGTTGATGACATGTCAATTGCTTATCAACACAATAATTTCAAATTGAAGTTAATTCAAACGAAGGTCTATTGATTCTTAGTGATTATTTTAGAAAATGGAGGTTATGTCCTAACCCATCTGAGTCAGAAGTTTTTTGTTTCCATCTTAATAATAACGAAAAACATAAAAAAAACTTGTAGTATCTTTTAATGGTACAGTTCTAAGACATCATTTTAATCCAACATACCTAGGAGTTACTTTGGATATATCGTCAACATATAAACAACATATTGATAAACTGCGTATGAAGATTAAAACAAGAAATAATATCTAACAGGAGATGGCTGGTTCAAATTGGGGAGCTCATGCAGACATTTTACATACCTCCGCTGGTGCATTGGTGTATTCTGCTGTTGAGTATTGTAGTGCAGTTTGGATGAATAGCGTACGTTGATAAAGTAGATATTCAGTTAAATTGTACACTTCGAATTATTACGGGCACAGTAAAATCTACTCCACTTCCTTGGCTCAACGTCCTGGCTAACATTTATCCTCATAAATTAAGAAGAAAATTGGCTTTAAAACGTTGTTGGTATAAATATCAAAACATTCCTAATTTATAATTAATTTCTCAAGATCTCCAGAACGTACCACCTTATAGATTGAAATCACGTAGTCCAATTTGGAAGGAAGATTTCCTAAATCAACAATTTTCGATTAATGACCTCTGGAAATCTACTTGGTTAGAATGTGAAATGTTTAATAAACCATTAATAGATGATCCTTTTTTTATTGAAATGCCTGGCTATACCAACCAAGAAAAATTTGGTGTAAGTTGAACCGCCTTAGGACGGGTCATGGAAGGTGCAATACTATGTTATTCAAGTGGAATGTGATTGCGAGTCCAGCTTGTGATTGCGGAACTGAGATTGAAACAGTTAAACATATTGTTCAAAAATGTCCTCTAGCTAAGTTTAAATTTGGATACACAGATTTACATAATTTAACTCCAGAGGCTTTGCTTGGATCTTAACAACACAAAAGGTTCTTTTGTTCTGCGTTCAAGAAAATCCTCATACAAGCGTGCGTAAACTTTCTAGAGTTCTTGATGTTAGCAAAAACTCTAAGATAACCTTAAAGAAGATATTTTAATTTGTTTTATGATAACTTATATTTACTGTGATGCTTGAAAATAGTAACTTATATGTTCTTCAAGATATTGCGAAAGTTATAGAAGTTTTCAATAACGTACAATTAAATACTTGTATTGACGGTTTGCTTTTCAAGTGAAGTTATAAATCTAAGTATGACTTCTTTAATGTTAAAGTAATTTAAAATTTAGTCTAAGTATGACGATAAAGAGTTTTATCACACAGAGCGACTACATTAACTATTGTTAATTCATGAACTTCCAAACTTTTGCAATATTGCCCACAGGCACTAGAAAGTATATATTTTTAATTAATAACTTTGAAGTGCTTTTCAATTATATATAAATATAGGGTAATTCCGGGTTAGATGGTGAGCTGGGTCAGATGGTAAATCGTTGTAGTTTTACTAATTTTTAACAGAGGGCGCTTGTAACCTATAAGCGTGTTGTTTGTGATCAGCTATTGTGATTGAGTCTAGGAAAATAACGGTCGGTGTCGAAATACGTGAATAATTTGGAAGGTAAGTTTTTGTAGCACCAATACTTTTCTATACGCCTGATTCAATGTCGGAATTGCCGATGTATTTCAGTAAAACAACAGCTTGTTTTGGCTTTTCTACCTTTTTTCATGTCTTGTAAAATTACTTAACCTCAAAACAATCGTCGGCAAATATCTGTTCATTCGCAGATGCGTTCACCATCTCACCCATATCAATTGGTAGAGTTGGTGAACTCAATTTTGGTAGAGATGGTGAATAGTAAATTTAAATTATTTCAGTTTTGTGAAGAATGCCGAAGTTCTACAAAAGACAAACAAGATCTTCAAGGGGTCAGTGGAGTGAAGATCAACTCAACAGAGCAGCCCGTACCGTTCAGGAGGGTCAAAACATACTTCAAGCTGCAAAAACGTACTCCATTCCATGGTCAACGTTAAAACGCAGACTTGTTAAAGGCAGTTTTAAGAAAACATCAATGGGTCCATCGTCTCATCTAGGCGAAGCAGCTGAAAAGAAGCTTGTAAAGCACATGCTGAAGCTTCAACGATTTGGATTTTCACCAACACGGAATGAAGTGCGTTCTATGGCATTCAAATTGGCAGAACAGTTGGGAGTACGGCACACTTTTAACCGTGATAAAGAAATGGCTGGTTTTGATTGGCTTCGTCTTTTTTTGAGCCGAAACCCTGAGCTTAGTGTACGGAAGTCTGAAGGCATTTCACTAGCTCGCGTGAGAAACTTAAACAAAGAGGCTGTTTCACAATATTTTGACTTACTTCAAGACATTTTGGGTAACAATGACTTGGTGAACAAGCCAGCTAATATCTTCAATGTTGAAGAAACCGGATTACAGCTCAATAACAAACCAGGCTACGTGATAGCTGAAAAGGGATCCCGAAATGTTTCAAGCATAACTTCTGGTGAAAAAGGCGAAACGATATCAGTCATTTCTTGCTGCAATGCTGAAGGAAACTTTCTTCCACCGGCTTGTATATTCAAGGGTAAAAATGAAAAGGCTGAATATAAAGACGGCATGCCAACGGGTTCTACTGTTTATATGTCACAAAAATCACCATAGGTGAATACCGATATTTTTTTACTTTGGCTGAAAAACCATTTTGTACTAAGAACGCCAGAAGGCAATGTTTTGCTTATACTCGACGGTCACAGCTCTCATTGTAGTTCAGTAGAGACCCTGGAATATGCAGAGTCGAAAAACATCACATTACTATGTTTACCAAGTCATACCACCCATTACCTTCAACCACTTGATAAATCATTTTTCAAGGCCTTGAAAAGTTTTTACTACAATGCTTGCAATACCTACATGAAACTGAACCCAAGCAGAAGAATAAACAGGTTGTCTTTTGGTAAACTACTGTCTGAGGCGTGGGAGAAAGCCACTACGCGTGATAATGCTACGTCCGGTTTTAGGGCGACGGGCATTTACCCCTTTAATCCTCGAGCTATTCCCGAATACGCCTATTTAGCCACACAAGATCCTTCAGCAGAAGCTAACACTCACCAAATAAGAGAGGAAAATCAAGAACGATTAACAAGAGATGTAACGCCTCAACCTACTACATCGAAGTCTTCTGCTTCAGTTGGACGAAAAAGATCAAGTGAAGATGAGGAAATGCCGCTTCAACCCAGTACTTCAACATCTGTTGCTTCAGTTGCACGAAAAAACTCAACAGATCAGGAAGGATTAGGTGATCAGCTAATAACACCAGGAAAAATGTTGGACCAAATATCACCAGTTCCAGTTGTTGAGAAAGTCGAAAAAGTAAGGAAAAATTCCAGACAATTGGCAGCGGTTCTTAATTCCCCTGATTCAATTGCATCCTTGAAATCTAAACAAAACAAGAAGAAAATGAAAAATTCTGGAGAAACAAAGAAAAATACCAAAACAAAAAAAACAAAAGCACTAAAAAAAGTAAATTCCGTAAAAAATTACAAAGACTCGGATTCAGAATCATCTATTGAGATTGAACTAAACGACGAAGAAGAGATCGAAGAAGAAGAATATTGCTGTGTTGGTTGTGGTGAATCCTACCTACTCACCAAAAAACAAGTAGATTGGATTCAGTGTACCATTTGCAGTTTATGGTTACATGAAGATTGCACCAAATTTTGCAACATGTGCGACCTCTGTGGCAAAAACGAGGACAAAAAGAAAAGGCCAACAAAGTGACTTTTCCAATTTCCAATCCACCATCTGTCCCGTTAAGGTGTCACCATCACACCCATAGGTTGAAGGTGTGATGGTGAATTAGGAAAAAAGAAGTTTTATTTTTTTTAATTTGTTTTTTACATTTTTTTGTACTTTAGAAGTTACGTTTATGTTCCTTATATATTTTAGGAAAGAAAGCCTAATTTATGTATGTTAAATACACATTAGTGATAAAATGCAGCCTTTTAAAATTTTGTTCACCATCTAACCCGCAATTACCCTAGAGGGTGTTCCATTTTAATAAATAATTCTAAAAAAATATTTTATTTTAGAATTTTTAAGTTTAGTGAATGGTATGTTAATCTAAAAAACATGCGCAGATAGGTATGTTTTCATTGTTTAATTTCACGTACTGAAAAGATATTTCTACTAATTGAGCCATAATAGGTATTTCATCACCAATCGTTATTTCATAGTAACTTTTCAAATGTTGTACAATTTTTATCGAAAAATCGCCATATCTCAGAAACAGTTGAAAATCGACAAATACAAGTTTATGTCAGTTTAATCAGGGCTATCATAAAATGTAAAAAACATGCATAGCATTCCATTTAAAAAAACAAAAGTTTGTGTTGGTTCCTCGTTGTCGAACACTCTGTATAAATAATGATATTGTTAAATTGTAGAGCTTATGATTATCTACAATTTTTGCATTAAATATTATTCGCTATCAACATTATTAGATACCAATAATGGACTTTACCGCTGCGCTGGGACACCAGGTATAATAAGAGTAATATGAAAATTGTGACAAG
Source organism: Amphimallon solstitiale (assembly GCA_963170755.1). Classification (NCBI taxonomy): domain Eukaryota; kingdom Metazoa; phylum Arthropoda; class Insecta; order Coleoptera; family Scarabaeidae; genus Amphimallon; species Amphimallon solstitiale. The sequence goes on along the minus strand of OY720679.1, from coordinate 97,472,272 downwards.
TAGACCACTCCTCCCCTATTCAATTACAAGGACAATTATAAATAAATACTGTGACTTACATATATACATTTATACGTAAAACGTATATGCATATATGCATATGTTTGAGATACACACATACATTAAGTGCCATTGCCGACAATCGAACGCACAGACACTGGTGTTTCGACCTTTGAGGTCTCGTCAGTGTACGTGGAGACTGTCGACAATGGCTTCAAGACTTAAAATGCTGCTTATGTCATTTTTGCGTGTTAAATGCAGTGAGAGTATCACAGCGACATCTAACACCTAAAAGATGACAGAGAACTATAAATAGATTACAAAGTAAAACTAAACAAAAATCCTAAAGATTATTTTGTTAATTAGTTGATTATTTAAATTTGTCGTAAAGGGGCTTTGAATCGAATATTTTTGCTATCACCTATACCTACAGACAGATATGAACACTATCGGTAGTGTTAGCAATTAATTCCATAATCTTTTGTGCATTAATTTAAACATAAAATTTGTAATATTTATAGCAGTACTCTATTTAGTGTTTGAATAAGGTATTCAAACAAACAAATTTAATTAACAAATCGTTCAATGTCTATAAAGAGCATTCCGCAATATTAGAGTTTCTATCCGTTTTTACAGCGAAACATTTCAAACTATTTCACGTCCCGTCTGATCCATAATAATTAAAAACACTTCACGCGACCATCGGTACACGTTCTACTTTTAATTGGCCTTTCAATTACTGAATTATAAAGCTGTCAATGAAGAATAATGAATATCCTGAATTTCTTCGTGTTCATGCATATATAGGTACACAACGAGCGCTGGTCGGTCGAAAATTCCGTTAGCGGGGGGCGCGCAATGCGTGTTTGTTCAAATTCAAGATGGCGATGTGCATGATGTTTCTTTGTTTCACCATTTACCGACCAATCGCACACTAATTGGCGTCTCGCCTTCGGCACCGTTCTCTTCTTGCCTTGATTAGAATTTATTATCGGCGTTTCGCGTTTTAAAGCGTCGCCGTCTGATGCCCAGAGAATTAACTTTATTACGAGTTTATAGTATTAGAGAATGAGAGATGGGAGTGTATGTGTATGTGTGTCTCTCTGTGTGTATGTGTATGTGTGCGGACTCTCGGAAAACAAAAGGGATCTTACCTTCCCTTCCCCATTAATGTCATACGTCATATTTATATATTGTCCATTAATTATGTTTAAGTATTTTCATTAACTTTATATCTGCCCGTGTATTATTGGTATGTCGTTAAGTTGTCTTTCCTTTTTTCTTTTCTCGACGGTTCACGTATAAATATCAATTTACTTTATTTTGCTAATTATAATTTATATTGTACACATTAATAGCGCCCATTACAATTCATTATCGTTATTCGAAGAGTTATATTCTTCCGAACGTGTACCCTTTGTTGTTTGAATTGTATAGAAAGTTACAGTCGTAACAATTTTTACGTTAAAATAACATTACAAAATTAGCCCCACGCGTTGGGAGCCAATTTACAGCTATTTCCTTTTTACTTTCTTATGCTTAATATAAGAAAATATATTTTTTGCAAACATGTCTGTGTGTGTATCTGTTTATGTTTCACTACGATAGCGGCGAAAAATTTTCCAATCTCTTGGTATATCTTCCCCCTTATTTATTAAATATATTGCAGATTGTTTCTAGTGTTCTTGTTGTGGCATGTTTCAGTAATTCAATATGCAGATCACCTGGCTCTGATGATTTATTATTTTTGATTTTATGTAAAGCTTTCACTATCTCTTCTACCGTAATCCGATCTATTTCATTTTCCTCTACTTCCTTTGTATATAATCGTGTGTCCAAATATTCTCTTCGCGTCTCTATCAGAAGGCCGTTAAAGTAGGATTTTGCAAGTCTTCGTGCCTATCGGACTCTCGGAAAACAAAATTGATGTTACCTTCCCTTCTCCGTTAATGTCATACGTCATATTTATATATTGTCCATTAATTATGTTTAAGTATATTCATTAACTTTATATCTGCCCGTGTATTATTGGTATGTCGTGAAGTTGTCCTTCCTTTTTCCTTTTCTCGATGGTTCACATATAAATATCAACTTACTTTATTTTGCTAATTATAATTTATATTGTACACGTTAATAGCACCCATTACAATTCATTATCGTTATTCGAAGAGGTATATTCTTCTGAACGTGTACGCTTTGCTGTTTGAATTATATAGAAAGTTAGAGTCGTAACAATTTTTACGTTAAAATAACATTACAAAATTAGCCCCACGCGTTGGGAGCCAATTTACAGCTATTTCCTTTTTACTTTCTTATGCTTAATATAAGAAAATATTTTTTGCAAACATGTGTGAGTGTGTATCTGTTTATGTATCACCACGATAGCGGCGAAAAATTTTCCAATCTCTTGGTATATCTTAGACATTTCTTAAACTGTGTCAGATCAATTGGTCTTGAACGATATCAAGCATTTACCTCTATCTTTAAAATCGCCGGATCTTAACTGCATAGAACATGCATGGGACATGTTCGTTCAAGCAGTAATGAACCATCAACCCCCCCCCCTCCCCCCGCTGCAATCTTGAACGCCCTAAAATATCTTTTCCAAACTTGTGAGGCATAGATAATTAGATAGAAGATTTCATGCAGTGACAGGTGGCCGCTGTAGCGGCTTTTCCAAGTCTTCATACCTATCGAATTAATCTTTTTTGCTTCATTTGAATTTTTCCTCAGGCAGCGTATTGTTTTCCAAGCTTTTCTGGACATAGATCCTCCTACCATGATTTTTTACCTTTTTACTTTCTTATACGTAGTATAAGGAAGTATTGTAATGATAAAAAAATTTGACTTCGAAATTTTTTGCAAATGTCCAAGTTTTGAAGTGCCCAGATACCGAAAAAGTCGTTTTTAAAAACTATCTCTGTGTGTATCGTCTGTCAGTGTGTGTGTGACCACGATAGCGGCTACAGCTATCAATTCCAAATTTTATATTTACGATTATCATCTCTTTCTTGAGATCTGATTATATTTCCAGTAAAATCGGCAGACCGGAAGTGCTAGTTTCCTTCAGTGAAATAATCGAATTTTGCCACTATTTCATCAACGAATAAGTTTGAACAAATTTATAAAGAATTCAAATGTACTCAAAATTAAATTTAGGAAGAATTCTATTAAAAACGTTTTTCGAAATTACTACCGGAAGTAGGTCTTTTACTCATGTGTAAAAACAGTTTTTCGCGAATATTTCGCAAATCATGCTTTCTAGGCAAGTACATTACGAGTATAAAGGTATTTGAAACATTATTTTTAACACCTTTTCTATAAAAAAAATTTCAAAATTCGGACCGGAAATAACACTTTTACTCTTAGCGGGTTTTTTTTTAATATCTCGCAAAATATGCATTCTATAAAGATTTATTAAGAAAATGGAGGTACTTAGAACAGAATTTTGAATAATTTTTATATAAAACAATTCTTAAAATTTGGCTTATTTTTCTAAAAAGACAAAACTAATTAAAACAATTTAGAGCAATTTTGTATAATTTGAAACACTTATACGTATAAGAAAGTCGTGTGGTGGCCACGCTGTTATATTGTTTCCTATCTTCTTCTATTTTTGTGTATAGATACTCGAAATATAACTTTTTATCTTCCTCTATAGTTTCAGTTAGTCATCTGTCCACCAGAAGTCTTTTGCTGTTCTTTTTACCCTAATACCATAAGCTTCCTTTGCTGTTTTATGTCTTTTGGTTCTTCGTGCATTTCTTCTGGTGTACCCATTATATCCCCTTTTGCTTGTTATCCTAGTTTTATTTTATAGCGAAAGCTAGTGGATTCATTTTTCAAGCTTGTTCAGGTTGTAGGCTTGAGCTTTTGCGTTCAGTTCCTTTTGTTTGCACCCTACTGTTTTTTTATCGTATTTTATTCCTATGGACGATTTAACGAGCAAATAGTCTGATGCGCATTCTGCTCTTCTCCATACATCAAGTTGGTATGTTGGAAGAATCCGTTGAAGATTTCAAATGAATGTTGTTCATAAAATTCCAACCATCTTGTTCCATTTTCATTTACTACATGTTCCCCGTGTCGTCCAATTACTTTACTGTCCAGGACTTTACCAACCCTTTCGTTAAAATCTCCTATCATAATAATTTCTTATTTGTTCTCTATTTTACTAAGGTCCTCCGAGAGTTTATCGAAAAAATCTTCCTTTGTATTTGTTTGCTCCTCACAAACTTTAAACTCCTTTTTTTTTATACACTCTCTATATATCCTTTACATTACATGCGAATATTGAAACTGTAGATTCTTGCTCGATGATTTACAACTTCCACATCTGTTATTTGTTAGATACATTCTAGCTATTCATTTTCCTTATCCTTCTTTACAAATGTTGTTACATTCCGAGAAGAAATGTATATTTGACCTAGCCATGTCATATATTCCTTTAATCATTATATATTTTTGGAAAAGGTGTTTTGCAGCGAACACTGTATATTTTATCTACTGTAAGTACTGAAAGTTCTGCTTTTTTTTAGTTTACCTATTTTATGGTGATAAATTGTTATTGGTTAATTATAAGCCTGTACATGACATGGGATAGTAAGAATTACGGAAGCTCTCCTTTCAAGGAGATTAAAGTTTAAAATGAGTTCCTGAATAGTCTTTCAACAGTTAACAAGGGCACCGCATTTTTTGTAAAAACAAGTTAACAACACAATTTTTTATGCGTAATTCTTCTGTTTATTTTCTTTAGTGCGATTTAAGTTTATGTTAACAATTAAAAGTTTTACCTGTACCACTTTATATTCTGTGCTGTTTTGCATAAATATACCAAGTTTGTGGAATTTGTATCTTTTATTCGAACTAACTGTGCGACATGAAACCCTCTTTAAATTGTTAAATACTTAATTAATAATGCTAATTGCCAAATTGAAGTACCTCCCATCTATCAACGGATAACTAAACGTCTTGTACAGTCTTAGGAATATTTAACATCAGAGTGATATTGTCGTCTATTAAATCTACAGGTGGTATTCGTCCACCTTCACGGTCTATATTTGACAGATAATTAGATATTAAATTTAAAACAATATGTGTAATGATAAAATCAAGTGTTTTAAGTGTCTAGTGAATCTGAATTTTATCAACAGTAATGCCAGAATACGGGTAGTTCGGTTTACGGAGAATAAAACTCTGGTTCGGTATGTTTTAGCGTGTTTATTACTTCAATATTCATTTTATGTTACCTTCTAGCATTAAGAGTAAAAGAAATCTTACTATGTCAATCTTTTATTTACATATAAAACAGAAATTCAATTACACAAATTTAATACATATATTTACAAAAAGATCATAAAGTATTTGTTATATACAAAAGTAACAATAACTCATATATTGAAAAAATAACTTTACATTTACTGCTGTTAACAAACATTTAACGGAATATTCAAACATTGAATATTAAAATATACGGTCATAGATATTTTGTGAATTAAGATATTATATACATGATATTTACTTCGAGAAAGGTGATATTTTTACATAAGTCTAGCAAAAAAACGTTAATGCATCATCTGGTGCTTATGTTCGTATTATTGAGGAGATATTCGACGAGAATAATATATTTCTTTGAAATCCTACGTGAACCTAAAATTTACTTTGGTACATTTGAAATTAATAAAATCTATCTGACGTGATTATTTAAATTGAACGGAATAACCATATAAAGATTTACTCGGAACTTACAGGACGGAATTGCTTTCTTACCACGATCTGCCTGGTAACAAAACAACCTACGGACCGCCTTCCTAGACTGCCAGAAAGACTAAGGGATAGGTACTAGGTACTCTCTAGACTGTCAGAGAGTTTGGTAAGAATTCTCCTAGACTGCCAGGATAAATCTGATTTTACTAAAAAGTCGTCGTCTTATATAGAGACCAGGACTTGCACAAATAATAGCTAAAAACAGTGTTTTTCCGAAGTATCACGCGTAAAGAGCAAGAACTGTACTCAAACGCACGATATTATCACGTGCAAAAATGCATTTAGAAAATGAACAAAAACATAATCTTTCTCATTACTAATTGACTTTAGATAAATTAAACATATTTTAGAATATTTGTATTAAATTATTGAACCCATTAATGCCAAAATCATATAAAAAGCATTAATACAATTTTATTCGACAATTTATACAGTGACGGACAAAAGTCCGTTACAACTGTCGCCGATTAAATAACCAATAAAACCTATACGGCTCTACAACCCGTAGGTGGCTAGTCCAGAACATTGCGCGATTGGCATAATAAGTCAACAACGTCCAAATAGTGCCAGTGTATATCTGACTTTTCGCGATGGGGGAATACGAGTATATTTGAAAAGATTCTCACGTTTCATCCTTTTATTTTTAATTCGATTGTTAAGATCCTTTCGTGTAGTGGGTGCCAAAAAAGCGGACTAATAAACAGTAATTACTTTGTTACAATCGTTAAATAGCTTAACATACACTGCAACATACAATTACCGTGTATATTTATAATTTACAACATTTACAAATAATTTTTCTACATGAATAATTAGAAATTACCGACGAAAAAAGAGGTATTCGAAACTGTGACCTCTGAAATTTAATTAAGAATGCGAGTTATGGAAGAGAAACAATAAACCGCCGTCATCGGAACAGAACTCGACGAGAACAGAATTGAATAACGAAAAAAAAAAGTTTTCTATTAAGCCGCAGAGTATAACAGTCGACAATAACACGAAAGACATTTAGTTAATTAGAAATACAAACCGTATCGATCATTGTGAATGCGATCGCTGAGCCGTGTAAATTTCCTGTCACTATTCACAATTTCCCCGTAAATTTTATTGATTCAACTCCTTCTTATATTACGAATCACACGACTGATCTGCTTCCACTGAATACAACAATAAAAACACATTACTACAAGCAATATACCTACTACGCTATATACGAGACATATGCATGCAGATATAAAACGAAATGACAGTTCGTGAACGAAAATAGAACATTATACGCGTTAATATATTGTGGTGATAGGTAAAGTTACGTCTGGGATTCTATATTGGATTTTATTGATGTATAAAGTGGAATCGAACAATCAGAGAAATATCCTCGGTTACCGATATAAGTGAATGAAATGATTATAGATTATGAACGGGTTTCGATTTCCTTTTACTAACAAGTAATAACTTGCGTATCTTGTATGTACACGTTGCAAGAAAATGTTTCCACAGAAAATTCAGTCTGATTAAATTCGTACCCATCTCTAAATTTCAGGAATAATACTTCCACCCATATTGAATAATGTGAATATTGTGTTTTATGTGTTTAGTTTCATATGAATTTCTACTGTTGAGACTGATAAACACTTGTAAAAGAAATTTATATTTTCTTGTCTTGATTTACTGTTTTGTTGATATTGTAACGAAACAAGCCCACAAAAGAAGCAGACCTCCGGGCGACGACAAAATAAAAGTAAACATCGGCGCGACGCACCGTAAATAAGTCATAAATCAACTGAACTCATGTACTGTGTCAGCGACAGAAAGTCTGGAATATGGTAGAAGAGAGCCAGAATTTGCTAGACCTTTTGTCTGGAGATATAAATGTCGCCGGTGGGCTAAGGCATTCATTAATTCAATAGTAATGATAGAAATAAATACGTGTGTTAATGTATTTGTAGTAGTTTTAAGTGCGATACATTTATTTTATGTTTTTATATTGTGATTAGTTTTGAGTGTGTAAATATACAGACTGTTTCAAAACATTTGCACGAGTTGTTCATTTCGACCCCGAAAATGCAACAATATTTTTGCATACGTAGGGTAAGGTGACCAGATTTTGGCGGGACAGACCCGATTTTTAACAATTTGTCCCTTAATTTTGCGGCGAAGTGTACTTTCTTACGTAGTATAAGGAAGTATTTTGATAATGAAAATTTTCGACCTCGAGATTCTTACAGATGTACACGTTTTGAAGACTGATACCAAAAAAGTAGTTTTAAAAAAATGCGCGTGTGTGTGTGTGTGACCACGATAGCGGTCAAACCGCAATAGCAATCAATTCCAAATTTTGTATTTACGGGTATAATCTCTCTCATGAGATCTGATTAGATTTTCAGTAAAATTGGCAGACCGGAAGGAGTAGTTTACTTCAGTGAAGAAATCGAATTTCGCCAATATTTCGTCAATTACTAAGTTTAAGCACATTTATAAAGAATTCAAATGTGTTCAGAATTAAATTTGAGAAGAATTTTATCGTGAAAGTTTTTCGAAATGCTTACCAGAAGTAGGTCTCTTACTCTTATCGAAAATCAGATTTTTTCCAACATTTCAAAAGTCATGCTTTTTAGACAGGTACGTTACGAGTATAAAAGTATTTAGAACTTAATTTTCAATACCTTTTGTATAAAAAAAATTTCAAAATTCGGCCCGCAAGAAAAACTTTTACTCCTATCGAATAGAGATTTTTTGCAAATATGTCGTAAATTACGCATTCTATATATATTTATCGAAAGTACAAAAGTATTTAGAGCTGGATTTGAAATATTTTTTGTATAAATGAAATTTCAAAATTCAACCGGAAGTAACACTCACAGCGAGTAGCACTTTCTTTCGAATATCTCTCAAAGTATGCATTCTATAGAGATTTATTAAGAGAAGCACTTAGAATTGTGAATAATTTTTATAAAATAAATTCTTAAAATTTGTCGTATTTCTCTATGAAATAAAAGTATTTGAAACAATTTTGTTTAATTTGAAACGCTCATACATATAAGAACGTTATGTGGTGGCCACACCTCTTTTATTTTAATGCATTATATTTGTAAATTTTACTTATGTTGGAATTTAAAAAAGTATATTGCAATACTATTTTTGCGTTCTATGAACATTTTTGTTATATAGAACCCCCCCCCCCCCCTGAATGGTGTCCCGCTTTACCCATGTTAAAATCTGGTCACCTTAGCGTAGGGCATTTTATATTTTTGGCAATTATTAGGAAATGAGATAATGTATTTACACAAAACTTAAAAAATTATATAACATAACAAAAGATAATAAAAAGTAAAGAAAAAAATTCAAAGAAATAGTAAATTTAAAGTTTAAAATATTTAAATTAATTAGAGAATGAATGAAAACTACTCAGAAAACTAAAAACTGTTTTATGACATACTAAAACAATTAAGACAAAAGAAAGTTACTAGAATAAAAAATGTGCTAGACAAAGACGATAATATCTTAACTGCAGAGAATGAAATAATAGACAGATGGAAATAATACTTGAAGAATTAACAGATCTAAACTAGGGAGAAGAAATAGATCCCCAAGAGAGTAATGAAGTTAAAAATGAGCTACAACCATTATCATAAGAAGAAATTACACAGGCCATAGGAAAATTAAAAATAGGGAGAACCCCAGGACATGATGATATCGCATCTGAAATGATAAAGTGCATGGGAGAAAAGGGCAAGAATTCCACGTAATACTGAATGATATATTAAAACAAAAGCTGTAAAGTCAACAATTCGTGTCTTAGAGTCAACTGGACATTCTTGTTGTACTGTAGAAACAGTAACTTAAATTCAACACTTCTGGAAAGCTGAAACATGATTAACCTATAAACCATTTGCTTTCTTTACGATTTATAGATCTTACCTTCAATAAATCTTTAATCATTAATATAGTCTTTAAAAAGACTGACAATAATAATAATAACAACTTAAACAAATACAAACAACGCAAACACAAGGAACAATACAAAATACTATATAGCAAAAGCAAAAAGTATACATATTGTGCTAAAGTGGATATACAAGCTATTTTTAGATATCCCACAAATTAGCAACTAAATAATAAAAATTTTTGTATTATAAAAATGTTAAGTTTTATAATATTTATCTCAGGGTAAGTATTTTATCTTTTTGTACTATTATATTTATTTTAAAATGCCTCGTACTAGTTCAGTATAATTTTATAATATCTACTGTCTATTTTTTTAAAGAATAAGAACATGAGACTCACTTTTAAAATTATTTGCATTAAACACCTACTTAATGCACTTAATCCGGTCCTGGATACTTCAGTAGCAATTTTTACTTGTAATAGTATTTTTATATTTTGTAGTTGGTATTCTGAATTCAATGGTACTCTATATCTTATTGAAACCAAACTGTTTTCGTTAACTTTAAGTATAATAAAATTACACTTCTAAAATTCTATATAATAAATCTGATAACTATAAATTATCATGAACTTCTCATTAGGTAATTATAACTCAGTCTAATATTCTATTACCAAATCTATTATTTTTCTCTTTTATTTCTTTTAGGAATGTGATCTGTCAATTCTTTACATAACCTTGATGATGATAAAAAGAACACTGGCTATAATAGGACAATATATTCGTTTTTTCATAAACACATATACATATTTACATTAAGATCCGGATTATATATCATAAATCTATTTTTGATACTCCTAAAACTTGTTCAAATTATATAAAGGACTATTTAGGATGAGTTTCTTTTAAAGACGACGTTTTTTACCAAGTAAGTAATCTAATATGACAGAAATTGTTAGTATGTTTACAAACTTTACTCGTTTACGATTATGAAATTTATTATTTTGAGATAGTTAATTATCTGACTTTGAATAATTGAATTCAGTAATTTGATGATTACTTGACCTTAATACAGAATTAAATATATATCAAATTTGTCTTTTCATTGACTACCTAAAATTCTTAGTATACTACAAGACTTTATACGACCTTTCAAAATATATGTCCAGTTGTCACTCGAATTCTTTCATGTATTTAATATGTTTTACTTGTAGCTATAAATCCTACGTTCCGGATGGTTATGATGATATTTGCCTTCCTTTCTGATGTATCTCTGGATTCTGGATCTTGAAATTCTTGATGTTAATAGTTGCCTTCTTGATGAAATTCGCTATCTGCTATTACACGTACTGTATCAGAAAATTCTCAGCTAACTCTTGATATACCTATGGATTCTGCAACTCGAATGTATCTATGGATTCTGGATGTCAATGGTTTCCTTCTAGAAGAAATCTGCTATTTTCTATCACACGTACTGTATCAGAAAATTCTCTGCAACTCTTGAAATACCTCTGGATTCTGCAATTCGATAAAAACCTCTGGATTCTAGAAGTCGATAGTAATCTCTGGATTCGGGATCTCAATATTAACTTCAAGATTCTGGATATACAAAATAATCCAGAAGAACAATTTCCTGTTTCCTCCTTTGTCTCTTAATCCAAATTGGTGAGTACTTGGTATATTTGTATAATATTATAGCTTTTCTTTTTAAATTTTTACAATTCACTTTTGCTTCAATTATCTATATGTTTATTCATGTATTCTATCACTCTCTAATTATTTTAGCACTGTTATAATGTAATTATCTGAGAAAATGATTAATTTCCCGATAATCACATCCACATCTTATTTGAATTCAAAAAATTCTTCCTTATTTTTTTTGAAAATTACCTTAGTGATATTACCCAATTCTTTTTCAACCAATAAATTAATTCCACATTAAACTCAAGATCAATACAAATTATAGATATGTAATACTTTTATAAATACCTTACATAATTCAATGTTACTATCAAAATAAAATATTCCACGAATTTAATAAAGTTTTTTACACATTATTTACCATTTTTAAACTTTGCTTCATTATTGTAATAAAAATCTGTCACATTGACAATTACTGTCACATCCAAAATACAATTTAAGGCGGCAATTTCTTATCAAATCTTTATCGATTTGTTTTCATATTCTAAAAACTTTTTATCCTATTCTCATCATAAATATTACTTGAACAAATTTTTCACAATGCTAAAATACATTTCTAAACAATTACAATACTAATATAAAATTTTCTTTACAGATTATTGATACATATGCATAGAAAATATACCTCATCTCCAATAGTATTAATTTTCTATTTAGCCATGTAACTATAAAATTTCCTTTAATTCAATATACACAATTCTTTCAAAAATACAACCAGCTTAATTAATATTTGCAAATTTAACTATTTCTGTCATAATCAAAGAAAATTCAAATCTTAGATTAACTCATCCTTAATAGTTTTAAAATAGGCAACTCTTATTACCTCAAAGTGTAACCTTAATAATTTAAAATAGGCAACTCTACCAACTCTACCTACATCAATATATAGCATATATTTCAAAATAACAGACAATGTTATCCCTACTACCAAAATCACTTGTTCTACATTAGCAAATACGTATTTTCATCCTTCTCTAACATTGTGATTTTACTGCGTGGGATAGTCACAATCATGTGACAAAATCACAGAAAGCAGATAATTTATATCGTGTATTTTAGGATTTGTATGTAGCTCTCAGAGCCAATAGAAAGGCAGTATTAAAAATCATGCATTGGTCAGGCGTTTTTTGCTACTCTATACGTTCGGTGAACGAAGTATAGAATAATAGAAAATTGATTAATACACACACTATAAAGTACATTTTTAAATTAAGAAAAAAAATTATCAAAAAAATTATATTCATACGAAATATAAATTGCTTCAGACGATTATATTATCCTTATGTTAAGTATAGTCTTGGCTGAAGTGAATGCAATTTTTCTCAAACTAAAACTAAATTTACTTCCCTATATACAAAACAGAGAAGTCTTGATTTGAAACAGATTTACTCGACTCAAAATAATGCTTTTTAGCGTGCAGAAGCTACAGGTAACGATGGAAGAATCACAACATGAATTTAGAAAGGGAAGGAGTACGAAAATCTGATATTTATACTTAGACAAATAGGAGAAAAGTTAGGAAGAAAAGGAAAGGAAATACATATATGTTTTATAGATTTAAAAAAGGCTTTTGTTAAAATAAGAAGAAACGTCATATAGAACAGTCTGAGGTGAAGAGGAGTTGAAATGAATATGATAGCAATTATAAAGGCTCTATATAGACATAATACACACAAAGTAAGAATGCACAATCTAGAATCTACAGAATTCGAAATGAAAATAGGTCTCAAACAAGTATGTGTGATAAGTCCTGTACTATTTTCCTTAGTAATAGATGATGCCATAAGAAGATGCAAAGGAAGATGCAAAGATATACCATAGTCGTCAAATTTTAATTTCGGTTTACACTTCTATCGCATGCAGAAGATGACCTTATAACATGCAGCGATGTCTGCTTGCTAACAGTGGTATTAGAGCAACGCAGTGTCGATGTCGGGGGACCCTCACGCAAGTGTACTGTCTTGGCAGCCTCGCTTATGTTTATCTTTAGTTTATTTCGTCGCGCTCTTTTCCTCTTTCTACTTTCGTATCAGAAATTAAAATATGTCGACTACGGTATAGTATTAGGCAAATGGAAGATGCAAGATGTAACATTACAAGAACTTTTATTCGCTGATGATATGGTGTTGTTCGCTGAATCGGAAGACAAATTACAACAAATCCTATATTTTTATGAAAAAGAACTCAGGAAAATAAACGTGGAAATAAACATCCAAAAAAGTAAAAGCACGTTAATTTCCTCAAAGAAAAAACGGCATGAAATTAAAATCGAAGGGCAAGAGCTGGAACAGGTCACAAGTTTTAAATACTTAGGTACAGTCAAAGAAGAGACGGGAAAATTTGATGAAGAAATAAAACAGAGAGTTAGGAATGCAGGGAGACTGTATAACATCCTGAAAACAACATTTTTTTGACAAGAAAGAGATACCACGGGAAATACAAACACGGGTATACCAGAAAGTGGTCAGGCCATCAATAATATATGGCAGTGGATCCTGGACCTTAACAAAACCGAACAAAAGTAAAGTATAGCTACTGAGATGAGATTCCTAAGAAGAATAAAAGGAATCACGAGAAGAGATCGAATAAGGAATATGTCAGACAAAACCCATAGATTTGGTGATTGGAGAAAGGCAATTGGGTTGGCTGGGTCACAATACGACGAATGGAAATAGGTTAGCCTATGAAACCAGAGTATAAGGAAATAACAATAGGACGACCGCGACTAAAATGGGAGCAACAAGTACGACAAGAGGTTCAGAAGCGAAGGATTTAGTTGAGTGACACTAGACGATTGACCCAAGATAGAAATGATTGGAAAAACAGGTTACGAGAAAGAATATGAGTGTTATACAATATTTGTATGTATTTGTATCAGTCCTACACCTAAAGGTAATTGGACATAATTGATTAAATAAAAAGAAAATAGTAGTACTTCTATTACTTTTGCTAAACTAGATGGCATGCTATCGACAAGTTTCTGGCAATAGTCCACGGTGACATCTTCCCAGGTAGTTTCCATTTGATTCCATAATTGAGTTGAATTGTTGTATACATTATCAGAGATTCTCTTTTTCATAAGACCCTAGAGATTTTCCAGAGGATTTAAATCTGGACTTTTAGGAGGTCAGGGTAGAGCTTCAATATTTGCAGTTTCGATCCACCGCTGAACCACTCTGGATTTATGTATGGATAAGCGTTGAAGATCATAAGAAAGAAAGCGTCTGGACCAAATTCCAGGAAGGATTGTAAAGAAATTCTCACTTGAGATTTGATATTTAACAGATATCTGCGGAATGGAGTGTTCCCGGGAAGATAAAATGAAGGAAATGTGAATGTCCTTCTTAAAGGACTAGGCAAGCGAGTAAAAAAGGTCAGATCGTACTACCGACCGATATATTTTGCCATCTCTTAGTAAAGTCTTGGAAAGGCTTATGGAACAGAGATTAGTGGAATGTTCGGATTTTTTGAGAATCAGTACGATTTTGAGGACGGTCTATTCTGTGAGAGCTCTTTTTAACAAAGTTAGGATTAGTCAGAAGAAATATATTACAGGGATTTACATCGGCATAAGGGAGGCTTTTGGCAATATATAGTGGAAGTCAATCTTACATCGACTGAGAGAATTTTCTGTTCCGCATGCAGATCTCTTTATTCAGAACACTTTGAAGACAAACAGGTTCTTGTCACATCGGGATGTGCTGCAAATAAAATCATAAAAGGATGTCCTTAGGTTTCGGTGCTTGGTCAATTTTTGTGAAACCTGGTTTTCGATAAACTAACGAGTCCAAGGGACAAGGACCCAGGGATTAAAATAGAATATGCGGATGACTTAGCGATACTAGTCAAAGGAGATAGTAAACAAGAGATAGAGCAGAAGTTCTGGATGCTTTTAGAGAAGATGACCTCCTGTACTGAAAGAAACAATATAAGAATTTAGAAGGAGAAAAAAATTGGGACCATCTGGAAGGCATATTGGACACAAAACGACCGTTGTGCATGCGGTACAAAGGAAAGAGGTTTAAGTGGTCTGGACTGGTAAGTTATTTGGTAGTCATGCTTGATGCCATATGCTCTTCCACAGCCGACCTGTGTGGTGTCCCATGGACCAAATCATATAATTTGCTGTTTAAGAAGCTATGTTCTGTCAAAAACCTGATTCATATGTGTAATGGAGAATGCTTAGGTCAACCTTCACTCAAAAGTGAATCTTCCTTTTCGCAAGCGTCCTATCTTCGGTGCCACTCTAATGTAATAGACTATGCCACTTGGCGTCCTCTTTGGATGCTATCCATTCTAGTTTGAACAGCGTGCTCTATCTACAACCTCAGATTATCAAACAAACTTTACGATCTGATGTTATACTTTGCAGCCATTTGACACTGACTTGCACACCTGAGTGATGGCCAGAGAGAATAGTTTCTGTTCCGTTCATAATGCCCGAACAACGTAAAAATCTCCTAACTTATAATTCCAAGGAGAAGCACAATATATAATGTTATGTAATTTTGCAGGCGACAGAATGTTACATATGCATGTGGAATAGTAAAAGCCCCAAAATCTTCCAATACAGTCGACTACTTTAGTGCCGTAACATGTTCAAAATCCAAGAAGTCATCTACAAAATCCAAACAAACACTTTACAACATAATGGAACCCCAATTAGTTTTACCTTTTGGATTATTAGAAAAAAATTAGAAATGTAAGTAAAATTGTTATTCTTGAAACTACCTAAAGTTAACGTTTAAAGTGTTATTTTAAAGTTTATTTCAATAAAAATTAAGAAATCATTCAGTTTGGGTCTATTATTCTATTACTAGAAGGCGTTACTTAAGGATCGATATTTTGAGATTAGCAGAATCAATTTCAATTATGTAAATCAAAGTTATGTGACGGCCTTATATCGCCTAGCGCTAGAAGGTCCAGTTGTTCTTCAGCTGTAGAAAAACTAACGCCATCTACACGAAAAGTACAAATAAACTTTTCGACAATCCATATAAACACGTCTGAAGACAAACGTGATTTTCGTTGTTGAACAAAATAAAGCAATTCATCAACTTTATTGTAATTCCTGAAGCGTTACTTAATTCACTTTTCTAAACCAATTTCAAATTAAATTAAACACAAACATTTTGTTTTTCTTTTCACTAAATTTAAATTTCAATGATATCAGTCTACATCATCTCTAACATGTTACGCGTATGGACATCATTAGGAGTTAACTCGGCTGTTTCCGAGTTTAATTTTGTTATTTATGAACGTTGCAAGTATAATCCTTTCATGTTACCATAGGAAAGTATATTTAAACTGAACATAATTAATTACTTTAATATATTCAATGCGTTTGTTATAAAATTGTTAATACACTTAAGTTTTATATATGATCCAATAATGCGACTGATCAACATATACACGTATCGATGGAAACCAATTTCCAGGAATGAAGATAGCAATAGTTATCTTACTGTTTTTTTTTAATACAAAACACGATAGATTCTCGTTAGCGTTCTCCAACTTAGGAAGAATATGGAAATAACATAGGTATTGTAAGAAATAATTAATTACAATTAATATAAGCCTAATTAGTTTAGCATGGTATTCAAATCCGATTTAAAATTTGAAAAGTATTACTGACATGGCTAGTAAAGACCTGTGTAATAAAACATGTGTCGTCGGATACACATAAAGCACGTATTACTGGCTCTGCAACTGCTTATGAACGGTAGAAAGCGGATCTACTTACACGTATACGGTCAATTATCCTGAGCTTAGTCATTTCTTACAAAACTGTGTTAACGGTAAGTATAGTGACTTGCATGTGCCCGCGGAATCCACCTTAAGAAAATATATTAGTATTAATTAATTAATCATTCAATTATCAATGAGATAAACGATAAATATATTTGAGTGTCAGTAGATGAAACTACTGATGTTGAAGGACGCAATATTGCGGATGTTTTGCTTGGGATGATAAACAGCGGCAGGGCAATGTTAACACATTTACTCGAATCTAAGAGACTCGAAAGAAGTAATGCAGAATCCATATCATATAACGTAACTTCGTGTTTGAAATCGCTAGTGGGTGAAGTGCGCGATAAAAATAAAAAAAAGAAGTGTGACTGTTTTAAATAACTACTACAAGGACAGTAGTTTTCAATGAATATACTAAAATGACATTCAATTATTAACCTCAGGTGTTAATAATTCACTAAAGGATCTTCATGTTCGTTTAAAAAAGTTGATGTTGATGTTCCACATCAAGTGGTACTAGGTTGTGGTACAATGACAACAAAAACTTTGCCATATTCGGTTGTAATGGACTCGGTATATGAACTTTATTTAATTTTTCTTGTCTTGCTGAAATATCTTCATTTCCGTACACAACTTGGAATGACTGTCGTAAATGTTATTCTTAAGTTTTTTCACATATATCAAAATCTCCTGAAGTGGAAGCATCATCGTATGATATCAAGAATTTCTGTATGTTATTCTTTTGCTTCTATCGTCTTTGTTATTTAAGTGCTTTGCGTTTGCAATTTTGAGATCCGAATAACGTTCTTGAAAGTATTACTGAATTACTGTGTTTTTAAAGCGAGAATAAACAGATTATAAAAATTTATAAAAGCACATATTTAAAGGAAAATATTAAATATGTTCAACATGCTGCCTTGTGAAACTCTTAAATAACACAGAACATCAGAAAGCTGTCCGTATTTTTCTAACATGCTTACGAAATTGATTGACATGAACGTATTCTATTTGCCGCGGGCTTTACATCAATATCTACTTCCACTTTTCAACCTAAAGTTACTGTCTTATGGAAATCACTAATTTGTAATTAAAATATGTCGTTGAAAAATATTTAAATTGAGTTTAACAATATGTTCGCAAGTAGCCATTGAGGTATCTCTGTGTGTGTACCTCAATGACTAGTCTCATCACTAGAGCTAGGATAGTTAGGCAAAATAATGTCTAGAAAAATGTAGGAAAAAAATGATTTAAAAAAGCACTAAAAAGGCATAAATAAAGTATGAAAATGGCAAAAACGTAAAACTAAAACTGTTTATTTAAAAAAAAATAGCATAAGAATGTATATACAGTGCGTTCATGATGAAAGGAACAAATTGGTTTAAAATTCAAGTAATTATTTTGCAGAAAAACGCTCGGAGAGGTCGATTAGTATTTTTAGTTGTGAATTTTTTGACATAAGAAAATTATATATAGGGTGTCTAAAGACGAACAAATGCAGCGATCATTGTTTTTTTTAAATGGAACATACTGTATACTATGCCATATTTGAATTGTATGGTAAATTATCAGCACTTTTTGTGTAACATACCATATCCCCAAAATCAGCGGTTTTCGGAATAATGACGTTTGAAATGTGATAAATTAAAGAAAATACATGAAAATCGATTAATTTGAAGTATAGTTTTTTGTTGAAGATAAAATTTCCAATATCAGGTTGTTTTTGTTGGCTTTTAAAAAAATGTTCAAGGTGTCCTTGTTCAATTTAAACATTTTATTTCATTACCTATGTGTATTTTAGATTACCACAAAACTCATTATTCCGAAAACCGCTGATTTTGGGGATATGGTATGTTACACAAAAATGTGTTTAATGTGGTTAGAATTTACCCTCAAAAATGGCATAATATACAGGGTGTTCCATTTTAAAAAAAACAATGATTGCTGCTTATGTTCTGCTTTAGACACCCTGTATATAATTTTCTTATGTCAAAAAAATTTAAACTAAAAATACTAATCGACCTGTCCGAGCGTTTTTCTGCAAAATAATTACCTGAATTTTAAACGAATTTGTTCCTTTCATCATGAACGCACTGTACAGTGTTAACTATTTATTGTATAGGTAAGCACATGATTCTTTAAACATTGGTTTTATTACACTGCCAACTATTCACCAGTAATTTCTCTGTGGTTATCCGAAGTCAAACAAGTTCTCTTGTCGCTGACAATTTGTTTGTAGCTTGATAAGGACCTTTCTACGTCACATGATGTTATCGGAACGTATTTCAGAGAACTGATTTGTTGTGGTGACGGTATATCAAACATAGAATTTCGAGTGGAAAGCCCCTGTGAATTACAGAAATTATTTTCAACTTTTCTTAAGCCGGATTTTATTTTTTTTTTTTGCAAAACAGTTTCATCCTTTATTTTTATTCCTGCTGGTCCTGAGGCGCTCGATGTGAGATTACTGCCTTTTATACGATATCTAGGCATTCTACAGGAGTCAATCCAACTGTTTCCAATGTCTTTATTTCGTGGGGCAACCAAGAGAAATTTGTTTGAATATACTTTAAGACATGTAATACCTCACTGTTATTAAAGGCTTCTTGTGATTTTCAGTTTCAGTAGAAAACTATCTCCTGACAGTCTGGTCGGTCCACTCATTAAAATTAAACTGGGAAAAATCCACTAAACGTCTACATTTGGGAATAATCTCACAAATATATAAAACTCTAAATCTCAGAATGCTTCTTTGCGCATCACGCAAAAACTACTAGAGGGATTTTCATAAAACATTTTTTCTTCATGTAACATGAATCACACACATACATATACAGCTTGTGTAATGAAACACTTGATATTACCACGTTGCAATTCTGATGTATTTTGAACTTGCTACATCAAGTGTTCCATTATACAAGCTGTATATGGTTTTTTACAATTTATTTCAGAAATTTAAAATGTGAATTTTTCTAGGTAAATTGCTATTAGGATGTTTTTTAAAATTGAAAATTTAAAAACTAAATTTCCTAAAATTGTAATTTGGTATATAATAAAAGGCACAAAAAGGTAAGAAAACAAGTTCGCATTTTTGAAGGGATAAGTTTAGTTATAAATTTATTTAGATTTTTACCTCAAAAATATGAAATTGTATTTTAAAAAAACCTTACATAATAGAAAACACGGGATTACATTTTAAAATCATTATTTAAAATAATAATATAATTGTCGAAACTAAAACGATATATTAATCGATCTGTGTTGTTAATCTATAATAAGCATGCCAAGTACTTACCGCATTGCATTCTAGAATTGTGCTGTGCCATCATTTCGCTTCCGTCGCCCAAATCGACCAGGCTTCTTATCGAAAACACCGATTTAGCAACTCGCACCTTACAATTATCTGGAGCTTGAGGCTCTCTCTGCCTAGTACTTAAGTCCATCTCAACACATTCACTATCCATTAGTCTTACGTATTCTTTTTCAACACGTGACGTAAAGTTAAAATTTCAGGAAAAAAACGCTTCTTCTCTTTCAATTTAAAAATCAAATTACTTCCTCCTGTACATGCATGCACACTGTGAGATAATAACCAGCTAATTTGCAAGTTAAATACGTCAAAATCAGTTTTAACATGAACGTAATTAATGACACCATTATAGATGAAAGGTAAACTGGAGTGTTTATATTTGCTTACTTTGTGCAAAGAGACAATTAATTTTGCATAATGTAATAATATATGTATCTACCGGACGTAAGGTGAGTGATGGCTCACCAGCGCGCAATAGGTACCTACTTAAAGCGACAATAAGTGTTGACCCTTTTTGTACAGTCAATTAATTTTCGAAATGGAATTAGAACGACGCAAATACATGCTGTTACATAGATAACTTAGTTTTATCAATACTAATTATACTTAATTAACCGTGCTTGTTCGTCAGTGAGATATTTCGAAACAATTTACATAGCATATTTTAGTCATAAAGTTGGCACAAACATGCATAGATAGGTTACTAATTACTGGCGATTTATATTATTTCCACATTTACAATAAACCGTATCTATTTGCTTTGTTTTTCATGAATATTATCGTAACTAATAAGTTATATTTAATTATCGTCGAAGCCTCAAGTTCAATTATGAAGAAATAAGACGCAATAAATAGTAGAACGTTTTCTTTTTGTCAGCTTTCCATCATGACCGTGGAATTTAGTTTTTGTTTTCTGTTTAACAAGCGATTAAAAGTTAAAATGTCAGTTACATTGAAATAACTAGCTAAAATCTGCAGTTTTTTATCAATTAATTTTTTGAGTAGTAAGCTGTAGAAGGACATAAAATAATAATATATATATATACTCGTATGTATATTGTCTTTCCAATTTTTCTTTGCCGTTGTTCCGTTAATTTGGGTAACTACGAGGGCGGGTCAATATGTCCGTGACTTTTTGAATGAAACACAGGTTTTTGGATAAAAAATCATTTTATTTTTCAATATATTCTCCTTTGAGCTCTATACACCTTGTATAACGTTTCTCCAAGTTTTTTATCCCTTCCAAAAAATAAGATTTGTCGAGGTCATCAAAAATAGGTATTTGTTTGTGAGATGATTTCATCGTTGGAGTCAAATCTCTTCCCATCGAGACATTTCTTCAGGTTTTGAAACAAGAAATAGTCACTCGGGGATAAATCCGGAGAATAGGGCGGATGAAGGAGCAATTCGTAGCCTAATACATGGATTTTTGCCATGGAAACTGCACATGTGTGCACCCTTGCATTGTCCTGGTGGAAAAGAAATTTTGCGGACGTTTTTTTTTCAAATCCTCATTAAATCGACTCAATAAGTTGGCATAATATTCGTCATTGATTGTTTTACCCTTTTGAAGGTGGTCAATGTGGATTATACCGCGTATATCCCAAAACCGGTTGCCATGACTTTATTGGCTGACAAATCCACCTTGGCGTTCTTTGGCGCCGATTCACCCCGAGAAACCCACTGTTTTTACTGCTGTTTGGTCTCTGGTGTGTTGTGGTGGATCCACGTTTTGTCCACGGTTACGAAACGGCGCAAAAACTCGTCCATATTGCGGTTAAACAACGCCAAACACTCCTGCGAAGTTGTCACACGATTGCGTTTGTGGTCGATTGTGAGCAAACGTGGCACCCATTGCGCGGAAAGCTTTCTCATACCCAAGCGATCATTCAAAATTGAAACCACTGAGTCATGTGATATGCCTATGGCTTTCACAATCTCTCGCACTTTAAATTTCCGATCGGCCAACACCATATCGTGAATTTTTTTAATTGTTTCGGGTGTAGAGACCTCAACTGGGCATCCAGAACGTTCGGCATCTTCTGTGCTTGTACGTCCACAACGAAATTCAGTAAACCACTTTTGTACCATTGAAATTGAATTCCCATAGTATTTATCATGCTTAGCCTTGGTTTGAGTGATGGGTTTTTTCCGGAAAAAATAATTCTTAATGAACACACGAAATTCACATTTTTCCATTTTCTCCTCAAATCAAGCGGTAGTCTGCTATCAATGGCTGTCAAACACAAACTAAATGACGCAGCTTGTTCAAATTTTGACAGGAGTCAACTGACAGATGTGTGTTGACAGGAGCAGTTAAGAGGCGGGAAATTCAAAAAGTCACGGACATATTGACCCACCCTCGTATTATAATACACAATCGTGGTTCAACTCATTTCATATAACCCAAATATAAGAGATAATGGTAAAAACATAGTTCATTTTAAAACTTTCAAAAATTCCCGCCCTAAATTTCCGGAAATCTGGAAATCTATGAAAAATTCCTTGAAACAAGAAAGAAGTATTATAGTAGAAGCCATTTCTTGATGCAAAAATTGACTCACCCAGTTTAACCCCCTGCCCCCTTAAAAATCTTAACTGTAAGGAATACGTCATTTTAAAGGTATTTTGAATCAGTATATGTTGGCGTCAAAGTCTTTAAAATTGATAGATTCGTTTTGAAGATTGTTAAAAAAAATCTTTTGGTTTGTTTAATTTTTTGTTTTATCGCTTAAATATCTATTACTCAAACACACTTTAACTGCTGAAAATGTTTTATTTAAGAATTCAAATTATTTTTTTGCAGGAAAATTCAGTCCAATAACTGTTCAAAATGTTGTCGATCCTTAAAGAATGGTACAGTCGGTGTTCAAAACTGCACCGTACATTTTCAAAAATATCTCCATGAATTCCACGGCAGGTTGCATTAATCCTCTGACTAAGTTCTTTTAAATTTTGAAGTAAAGGGGTAAATATAACAGACTTCAAATAAACCCATAGAAAATAGTCTAGTGGTGTCAAATCAGGCGATCTGATTAACCATTCTATAGGTCCTCTTCGTCCTATTCTATTGTTGAAAATGTAATTCGTCCTCATCAAGTAGGGTATTTACATCTCTATCCAGTTGATTTTGGAGAGCATGAATAATTAGCGAATTAATACATATCCAAATATGCCTTGCCATTTAGTTTTCCATTGAAAAACAACGGACCAATCACTTGGTCCCCCAAGATGCCTGCGCATACATTAATTTTTTCAATATACTGGGTGCAATCTTCTACAGACATGTGAGGGTTTTCGTTATTCCAATATCTGCAGTTATGTTTATTTACAAATCCATTTAAATAAAAAGTACATTCATCACTAAAGCAGATATTCAAAAATGCATTGTTATTATTTATCATAGTGGGCATTTGTTCACAAAACTCTGCTCTTCTGTCATAATCGTCTTTAGTTATCTCTTGACATATTTTTAATTTATAGGGATGGAATTTATGGAGTAATTTTATGAACGTAACCGACGGAAATTCCAGTTGCCGCAGAAATCTGTCGTAATGAAGTACTAGGATTTACGCCGAAATGACTCAACACCTTCAATTAAGAACCTTCATTTAAAACTCTCAGCTGATGGTTTTACATTTGCAACAGATCAAGTCTGAGTAAGTTTGTCAAGAAGATTAAAGGCATATCTATGAGATGTGTGGTCTTATTCGGATGCCTTTCGTTAATTGTTGCAGCAGTTCGTTATGCACATTGATTTTCGTCTCCAGAAATTAATACAATTTCATCCCTTTCATGCAAACTGTAAACCATTATTGTTATTTTATTTAAATAACTTTGGGTTGATAACACTAAATAACAATTTATACTAAAGCAAAATGTAATGTATTTCCAAACAAGGCGTACCGGAACAAAAAATAATATATCAGCCTTTTATGCTATATTGCCTGTTTTTCGCTTAGAACACTATTTTATTGTGCTGTTACAAAAATTGAATCAATGAATGCAAAATAGAAAAACGGTCCGAAAACATGCATTTTTATTTAATAAGTAACTACAAAAAGAAGGAAAACGATTCTACATTAAACATAACTAAAAAGTTAAAGAATTATAAGATTATTTATTTTCCATGTTTTTGAGAAATTTATAAAAGTTTTTAATATTGGCTTTTTTCCGATAATCCTAAAATAGATTGACTAGCTAGAAATACAGAACGAAACAAACCAAAAGATTTTTTTTAAAGATCTTCAAATCGAATCGGTCAATTTAAAAAAAGTTATGTCGAACTATGTGCAACTACTTTTCGTCCGTTGTCGAGTGCGATGTGGGATCTCGTTTTGGAGCCGGCGACGGCGTTGGCTGTACTACTGGTTGTATTGTGCCTTGCACGATGTTTTGTGGTCTTGTCGTTGCTGGTGACATTATAGATATTATAAAGCGTTTACCCAATAAAAGAAGTACAGGTCTGACAACATTCCCGTTAGTGTTATAAAGGCCTGTGCGATGGAGGTAGCAGAAGATCTCTCCCACTCTATCGATTTCTTTGGGCAAATTCCCTACAGCTTTGAAATCGTCTGCTATAATTCCTATACATAAAAGAAATGATCGCTCCAATATTGAGAACTATAGACCTATCGCACTAACTAGTGTCTTCTCCAAAATTATTGAAAAAATTATTGCTGATAAAATATTTAATTTTCTAAACAAAGATAATCTCATTACCTTCTGTCAGCACGGTTTTCGGAGTGGTTTCTCTACTGAGACTGGTGTTCCGGAATGTACGCAGCATATTCTTGATGAAATGGATATAGGACGATACACCGTGTTGATCTTGTTTGATCTATCCAGAGCCTTTGACTCCGTTAATTGTCATTTTGTTAGTAGTAAGATCTATAACCTGGGAATTCGCGGGGAACTGAACAAATGGATTGTCTTAATTTTTAAGAGGCAGAAAATTCTTGTTAGACTTGGTGGTCAGATCGGAGGAATATGATATGGACGTTGGAGTTCCACAGCGCAGTGTCCTGGTTCCATTAATATTTTTATTATTTATAAATGACCTACCTAGTTTCATAAACTATGGCAAAATATTTCTGTATGCTGACGATACAGCAGTAGTGGTTTCCCACTCGGATCTGGAACAGCTCAACAATAATATCAATATAGTTATACAAAGTTTGTGCCAACAAATTAATAACAACCATGATAAGACGGTTATTATTGAATTTGTCAACAAACATAGAACACTCTCAGGTTTAGACATAACATTTAATAATCAAATTATTGAGGTCTCTAGAAATTGTAAATTCTTAGGTACAATTCTTGTTGAAAATATGAAATGGGAAAACCAGGTTGATTACGTGTGCGATAAACTTCAGAGGGCATATTATGTTTTTGCAGACTTTGAAAAACATGTTGAATGCCGAATCCCTTCTCAACGTTTATTATGCTTATGCCTACTCTATAATTTCCTATAATATTATTTTCTGGGGCCAAGCGAGGGATATACAAAGAGTGTTTATTCTGCAAAAGCGTATCATCAGACTTGTTTTTGATTTGCCCTACCATGAGTCTTGTAGGGGCACCTTCCGTTCAAAGAGAATATTTACCGTTACCTCTATCTATGCTTATAAATTATTAACATATATTTTTAATAACAAGCATAGATTTTCAGTAATAAGTGAGAAGAATAATTACAGGACTCGCAATAGAAATAACTTAGTTGTGGACAGATCATCAAAAGTCCCCACTCATAACTGGCTTTACAATTTTTAATAAATTGCCAACACACATGCGGGACTCGGGTCTGGTCAATTAGAAAAGGGATTTTCTAATTGACCACAGTTTCTATAGTATGGCAGAGCTCCATGCACGGTTGCCATAGTCGTATTGTACATTTAGTCTATTATGTTTTGTGGTTTATATTTATGTATGTGTGTATATATGTTTTACTATTTGTGTAATATGCTCTGTATTGACAAGTCTATATCCAGTGGATCTGAGACTAATAAAGCATTATTATTATTATTAACGTCAAAATGTACTGTTTTCAAGGGTGACACCTTTTTCCATTTAAGATTTTTAAAGGGGTCGCTCCCGGGGTCAAGGGGTTAAAGTGGGAGAGTCAATTTTTGCATCAAGAAATGACCCCGACGATATACTTCTTACGTGTTTCAGGGAATTTTTCATAGATTTCCAGATTTTCAGAAATTTGTGGTGGGAAGTTTTGAAATGAACATCCAGTATACCGTGATATCATAAAGTTTCTAGGACGAATATGGCATTGAAATAGAAAACACATATCTGAACTTAAGCCATATTATCATACTCGTAACACAACCTTAACTTCTGAAAATTATTTTGACAGTTTCGTCATGACATCAATAAATATCTCATTTGATTTAATCATACAAAAAAAATTTATTCAAGATTTTTTAATGAAAAAGAAGACGAAATTGCACAAGTGTTGAAAATGTTGTACATTATTTTCAAGTCCCAGGCTTATACGCCTTCTCATGCTGTTAAAAGTATTTGCAGCATTGCGGGTGTTATTAATGCACTTTCTTCAATAATTATTTGCTGCAGATCTTGCAAATTAACAACAGGAGTTTTAAATGTTCTATTCTTTAGGTGAAGATACACGAAAAAGTCCATAATTGTCAAACAAGGTCATCGTGGTGGAAATTCAATTTCCGTATTTAAGCTTATAATCCGATCGTCGAATATTATTTTCTTGTGTTATGTGTGCCGTTCCACAATCTTGCTGGAACTAACCATATTGTAATTCATCTTCGTGCAGTGGTTCAATAAATTCATTCGAAATTTTTCTGTGCCTCACAGCATTAATTGTAAAATTAAAAGAAATAGATCCAACAATTCTGCGACGAGAAACTGCTAGCCAAACACCATGTTTCGCAGAATGCAGAAACGATCCAACAAAAGTATGAGGATTTTTACTACTCGACATCCGAGCACTTTAGGAATTGATGTACCACGAAAGATGAAACTACGCTTCATCAGGGAAAAATGTCAAATTTAACAGGTCATTATTGGCTTTAAATTATTTGCAAACCACGGGCAGTAAGCAAGACGTCTAGGGTAGTCTACCGACAAAATAGCCTGATGTGATAACATCTTATACTGATGCATGTGTAACTTTTTCTTTACAACTTTCCGGCATGTTCCACAAGAAAGTACAATCTCTTGCGCAAGACGTTTCAAAGGTTTTGTGGTTTCATTTTCCATACGTTGACGAACATTGATAACTTCTTCCGAACGAATAGTTGGTCTACCAGTACGTGATTTATAGCCCACCAGTCTCGCGAAAAACACCAACAGAATTGGAAAGGCGATTATAAATTTTTTTGGGAATTACGGTTAACTCTGGGAAGTGCTCTTTGAAATAATCCAAGCATGCACGCTGGTTATACACCCAAATTTCATTAATTTGCACTCCACTTCGAAAATAGGCTTCAAATCATGTACGTTTATTGCCCTCCATTTTAAACCATATTTGAATTTATTCAAACTCGATGTGTAAACTTGTTTTCAGAAGTTCTAACATATTAGTTGATTTTTCTATTTCAGTGCCATCTTCGTCCTAGAAACTTTATGATATCACGGTAGATATTAAAAATATTTGTGTAGTTACCGTATGAAACAAGTATCGAAATGCGTTTTACATACTCCGTAGTAGTTAAAAAGAAATAGTGTCATCGACGTTGGGCCGAAATTGCAGCATGCATTTAAGGATTTATCTTTATCAAACGTCGATGTGTTCTACATGCGGATGCAAGTGGTAGATGTGTACAAAATATTTGATATAATATATTTAATGTAGATGTTTCTTTTGATACTGTTGGGTAAGTTTGGTCCGCCACCAAAGAAGACAAAAACGATTTTGTCAACAGGAACGGTTATGGCAACTGTTTTTTGGGATTCTCATGGTATTATCTTAGTCGACTAGTTATAAAAGAGGAAAACAATAAATGGTGTTGTCTGATTTCGAAGTAATTGCTGCTGTAAGTAGCTATTTCGAGGACTTGCATTCATCGACCTGCAATGAATCGTCTATTGACGACAGCCGTAGTTAAAATATGAAATGCAGCTAGAAACACCAAAATTACTTCTGGACTAGCATTTCTTAAGATAAAATAAATAAAAGTCAATAAGCGACGCCTGTTTCTAGCATAGTTCATCAAATCCTACAATTGAAGGGTTTCAATGCAATAACCGGCAAGTCCAATTTTTAGGTAAATTTCATTAGCAATACGTTCTTGCTCATTTCGAAATACTCAATCTAACTATGCAAGAACCTAGTTTCTAGCTAAGAATATAAAAATAATATTTACATTTTGTTTGTTGCCTACCCTACTGTACTTTGTAAGAATAGGTCGACTTCAGGACTTGCTCAATACATTACAGAATGTGTTGCTGTGAGCTATGAGCAAATGTCTATGTATCGAGTGATTTTGTTTAAAAAAATATTGCGTTTGTGCTATTTAAGCGGTAAAACTCGACAAATGATGATCCCTTTGATGATACCCATACCGATTGTGATAAGAGTTCTATACCAACTATGACCACAAATCATAAACATAACCTAACATATACACTATCCGCGAGTTCTTCAAAATCCGTCGGGGATTTAGCCGAAACTTCCGATGAACCAAGATCTTCTCATATAACCCCCGGATGGGCTTAGGATTTGTACAACGAAGAGTATTGTGGAAGAAGAATATTAGGAAATTAAGAAGAACAGAAGGTAAAAGTTATCTAAATACGACAGGTACTGTGGTGGCGGAGAAAACTCAGGGGAAAACTGTAACTGCCCAAAGATGTGTTTCAATAAAATTGGAGAGAGTTGTAAATTATTTTTTACTGAATTTTATAACCTGCCTTTACAAAATTTGCACAACTCCTACCTCTACGGACTAATAAAAAGAAGATCTGTGGCAAAGATGAGGCCACATACTGCTAGTCGCCAACCCAAAGTGCCATTATATACCAATCGGTGAATTTGGTTGAACCACACAATAGTACACATTAAAATTAAGCTTAAATTGGAGGCCGTACATATAACTTCTTTTTAAATTTAAGCTTGAAAGCTGAATTTTGAGATTTTTCAAAATAAAAATTGAAAGGTCGAAAAAGCTCGTGGAACTATTTATTATTGAGTTATATCGAATAATTTAATTTGGGAAACGATCCACCAAACACTCTGTACAATATTCTGATAAACAATTGCATTTAATTTGACAGTTATCTTATGGGGGAAAATCTCATAATAATACAATAATAAAATGTATTCAATATAAGAATTACTTTAAAATAGAATAGAGTGAGCATTAAAACAAAAGCTGTTAATGATAAGGATAACACTAAGCTATGGAATTATTGCCAAGGATTTTTAACAGTTTTCCAAGATGTGCTCTAGCTTTTGAGATAAGTATATTTGTAAAACCGGCTTTTATTCATCAAATTATTAAAATTTCTCGTAATACCTTTGTTTATCTGAATTGTTGTTACAAGAATTTTATTCATCATACGTCAGTGGGCACACTTTACAAATATCTAGTTCTTTTCTGATATAAACAAAATAGATTTCAGCCAAACAAATATTTCTTTTGCACCATTCAAAATAAGCATTTCCATATAAGAATTCATTTGATTCTTCTCCGAAATCATCCACGATACGTAATAAGATTAGAAGGAGTTCGTTTGGTTATTAATTTTAAATTTCATTTACCTCTAAGGCACTCAAAAAGCGATAGTTTACCAACACGTACAGGTAATACAACTTACATTGTATATCTTTATACACATCTGTATTTCGCAGATTTTGAAGAAACGATATCAAAGCAGGTGGCACATAAATTGCAGATGCTCTAGCAAATTACTGCTGAAGTCTCTGTTTTTTGTGGTATTGCAAATGGGATGACATTGCAACTTATTTTAATATTTAGAAGTCATTTGCATAAAATACACGAATTTTCACTAACTTCTGACATAATATTTTTGCATACTAATTGAGAAAGATCTGGAAAATGTTGAAAAACAGAAAGAAACCTGTAAACAAATTCGTACAGACAAAAACCATACCTTTACACATGGAAAGATAGATTACTTTAAGCAATAGTACCACTCAGAAGAAGAAAATAATGAGGATCATATGATGGAACTAACATTACAAAACCATCCATTTATACGTGAAAAAATAACAAAATCAATAAATAAGCTGAAAAACTGTAAAGCTCCTGGCTACGATATTATTCCAAAGGAAACTAAGTATTAAAGTATAGAGGTCCTGAACTAATGAATCACCTAACTTGTTTATTTAATAGAATAATGGAAACATCAAAAATACCTAATGAATGGCATATAGGCATTATTATTCCCATGTTTAAAAAGGGAGAAAAAAGAACCCAGAGAATGAGTCTTCTATCTATAACGATGTAGTTACTTACAAGTACTAATAAAAAACCGATTAGAAGAACAAATTGAAATTAGGGATGAACAACAAGGCATCAGAAAAAACAGGTCAACTACAGACGCTACAGTAATTATCCAACAAATTAAGGAAAAAGCCATGAAATTTAACAACGCTGCCATACGCTTGCTTCATAGATCTAATAAAAACGTTCGGCAAGGCCGGAGGTATTAGACAAGGCGACAGCTTGAGCCCTTTCTTGTTAAACCTGCTGATGGATATGGTAATAAGTAGGGCGCGGACACGAACGGTTGATGACTCATCGCCCATGGGCGCACTATTGAAATGTTGTTTTTTTATTTATATAATTGGAAGACAAGTGGTTGGTGATCTATAAAATATTTATTTGTTCATTTTCTCTTCTGTAAGACTTGTTCTCTTTGAATTAAGTACATCCTTGTAGATAGAAAACTGGTTATAGGTTCGTACTCGAAATATTCTTTTATTTCAGCGTATTTAGCATACACAATTGCATCTAACTTATGCCGAAGGCTACATCCGAAGTCACTTGGAATACTTTTGAAATTACTAATCGCCCACATCTAATGTGGTTAATCTATCTTTTAATTTGAGATTTCGATTTTCAAAATATGTGATTAATTTAGGCAAATTTCCAAAGAGTTCCTGAACGAATAATAACTGATTTTTGAAATTTGGGATTTGTGTTAGTTCCTCGCACTCAGAAACACTTCGAGCATCGTCATTTAAACATGTAACGAAATTTTGTAAACTATCGAAATTGTCTGCATAAAAACTATTTCTGTGTATGTTTTAGCAAAGCTAAGTGACGAACGTGCGATATTTTGGCATTCTGTAACGATATTTTACAGACTTTGTAATAAATTTCGGAATCACTGACAATTCATTTTCATATCAGAAAAAGTAGCATAAACAAGTTATTGAAACTAAACGAAATCCAGTGCACACTTACGTCTAGATAATTGGGAGAAGTCGATTCAATAAACCGGTATTAAACAGACTATTACAAAAATTACGAAGTACATAATTAACAATCAAAACAATGAAAAACGAAACTAAGTATGAATGAACATTTTATTTCTCTTGCGAAATATAAGGTAAATATAATAAATTTAGAAACCCCTCACGCTCCTATCTACGCCGATGAAAAAATAATTTTACTCATAAATTCCTTATTTTTATGGGCATTTTTTGCTCTCATTCTCGGGCACTTCTCGGGTGTAAACAGATGTTTCAGTTCACCATATGAATTAGTGCTATTCAGTAAGCGTGTGTTGTTTACATTATTTCTTTGGTCCGTTGTAACTTCGTCGTAGTTTAAACCGGTCATGTCCGCGCCCTAGTAATAAGAGAGGTAACAGAAAAGCGGGTACAGAATGGCTCTCACAAGATCATAAGGATGATCTGCTATGCAGACGACACTGCTATCATGGCCAAGACAGAAAACGATCTACAGATATACAATTACTCGGTTTCTATAATATGACGAAACCTTAGTATAACTATATCAATCAAAAAAACAAAATGTCTAACCTTCACTGAAGAGGTTTAAACTGGTGATCCAAGATAAACCCATAGAACAGGTAATGCAAAATTAAATACCTAGGAGTAAACATATCCAGTCACCAGAATCTGGCAAATGACCTTATAAACAAGGTTAATAAAGCAGTCGCAATTTTTGGATGTCTAAGCTATGTCATAAAGACATGAGAATGGAAAGCAAAATCCAAAATTATAAGACATTAGTGAAACCAGTACTGACCTACGGCATCGAAGCTAGAGGGGACACCAGTAAAACAAAAAAAAACAATGCGATCATCCAAAATGAAAACTCTTTGGGATAGAGTATTGAATATTGTTTGAATATTGGAATGCCGCATTCTTATTGGATATAAACTTATATCGTCATGAAAAATCTGTAGTCCTATTGGATATAAACTTGTATCAAAAGGAAAATCTGTATCATAATGGACATCATTAAAGTACAGGTTCGGCATATCTAATAATACAATTAAAGTATGGGAGTAGAAAAATGAAAATTTACATGTGCTTCCGTTAACAAAGATTCACGAAACAAAGAAATCAAAATTCCCACGTTTAACGTCACTGCGTGTTCTGTTCAGCCCATTTGCCGATGAAAACAGTAAATTTACTGATCATTGGAAAAGATTATTTCTTCACTATACAGAACTCAAAATTCATGTGTTTAATTTGTAGAGAGACCGTTGCTGTATTTAAGGAACATATTGAATATGTAAATTTCAGTAAAGAAATAAAAGTTTTAAGTGAACTGCGCTTATATAAAGCGCAATTAAAATCTCATCAAACAATGTTCGATTTATCATTACAACAACCTTCTACCATTGCCGAAGCAAGTTTTTCCTTTGCCATGCAGTTTTCAAATAAAATGAAACTATTTTTGGATGGTAAACTGGTGAAGAACTGTTTGAAAGCAGTTATAAAAGATGTTTTACTCAACCAAAATAAATTATTTGCAAACTATATGTCGACACACTGATGACATTTCAGCTGAAATAGTATTAGTAAGCATATTGTTTGACATTTGATGAAAGTACAGATATCTCAGACACATCTCAACTTGTGATATTTATTCGCACTCCATTTGACAGAAGAAATGTTTAATCTTTGAAAATTAAAAGACACTACTAGAGGAGAACAGGTTTTCCAGGAGATTGAAAGTGTTTAATCGAAAATAGCTTATATTTTGAGGCTCTTTCCGAATTAACATACAACAGATGGAGCAGCTGCTATGGAAGGAAAAAGTAAAGAAGCTGTTAAATTACTAATGAATAAGCTAGATTTCAGAGGCATTAAAACCAATGATATTTTTATTATTAAAAGAAGAATCGACAGTAATATATTTCAAGAAGTACTAATTAAGCCGCTGATCTTTGTTTGGGAAATTTATCATTTGAGACGGGAGAATTTCCAAAAAAATTAATGATTGCTTGTGTTCTGCCGTTATACGAAATAGGCTCTAGATTAGATATGACCAATTGTCGTCCTTTAGCGATTTCTACCAGTTGAATAAAATTTTAACAATTCAACAACATGATTTTCGTGCTAATCATTCAACTTTAACATAGGAAGTCATGCTCTGTATGAATACATTATTAAGACTTCGGATACAGCAAAACATTCAGTTGGATTTTTCTGCGATTTAAGCCATATATATGTCTTTGACTATGTTGATTATGACATTTTGCTTGAGAGGTATGGCATTCGAGGTGTTGTTGCGCAGTGGTTTGAGTACTATCTGTGTGATAGATTTCAATTGGTAAGAATAAGACATAAGTCTGATAGTTGTGTTAGAAATATAAAATCTTTTATCTTACCGGTTGAAACAGGCGTTTCTCAGGGCAGTGTTTTAAGCCCAGTTATTTTTCTGATTTTTATTAATGATGTTGCAAATTTTCTGGAAAATTTCAAAATAACTTTGTATACTGATGATACTAGCGCTATCGTGTCGGCTTCAAATATTTCTGAAACTGAACGACATCTACAGTCATATATTCTATCACAAAACATGACTACTTGGACTGCTAATAATGATTTATATCTAAATAATGACAATTATCGTTTTACATACAATAAAAGCTAAGACTCAATTAGATTTACATTAATTTGACCAAGATAAAGAAATAGAACGTGTTAATGAAATAAAGTTCTTAGGTATAAATATGGATGAAATACTGTCTTCGAATGTTCATTGTCGAGATATTATAAGTAAATTAAACTCGAGTTGCTATCAGACACATAATTTGAAAACTATAATTGACTTTAATTCCTTGCTATCTTTATTTTGCTAAGATTCACTCTAGAGT
Source organism: Amphimallon solstitiale (assembly GCA_963170755.1). NCBI lineage: Eukaryota > Metazoa > Arthropoda > Insecta > Coleoptera > Scarabaeidae > Amphimallon > Amphimallon solstitiale. The sequence goes on along the minus strand of OY720679.1, from coordinate 97,437,551 downwards.
GATGTATGGCATTACAGTTTAGTATGGCATGTGCTGTTAATAATGTATCTGTTGCACAAAAACGATTTATCCTTTGTATAGCTGGAATTAGTTCCGCAGACAATCATGTAGGCCTTATTTCAAGCAATAAAATATTCTGCCCATGCCTGCTGTACATACATACAAACTTTTAAATTATGTACATAGAAATAAGCACGAGTTTCGGCGTATTAATAATATTCATTCTTATGACTAGGGTGCGGACACGTACGGTTGATGACTCATCGCCCATGGGCGCACTATTGAAATGTTGTATTTTTAAAGAGGTTTTAATTTTATTTATATAATTGGATAACAAGTGGCTGGTGATCTACAAAATACAAAATTCCTTATTATTTGTTCATTTTCTCTTCTGTAAGACTTGTTCTCTTTGAATTAAGTACATCCTTGTAGATGCAACTGGTAATAGGTGCCTACTGGAAATATTCTATTATTTCAGCGTATTTAGCATACACAATTGCCGCGATGTTATTAAACCTGGATTTCTATTAAAAACTGCGTCTGACTTTTGCCGAAGGCCACATCCGAAGTCACTTAGAATACTTTTGAAATTATTAATAGCCCACGTCTAATGTAGTTAATCCATCTTTTAATTTGTGATTTCGATTTTCAAAACATGTAATTAGTTTAGGCAAATTTCCAAAGTGTTCCTGAAGGAATAACAACTGATTTTTTAAATTTGGGATTTGTGTTAGTTCCTTGCACTCATAAATACTTCGAGCATCGTCATTTAAACATGTAACGAAATTTTGTAAACTATCGAAATTCTCTGCATAAAAACTATTTCTGTGTATGTTTTAGCAAAGCTAAGTGACAAACGTGCGATATTTTGGCATTCTGTAATGATATTTTACAGACTTTGTAATAAATTTCGGAATCACTGACAATTTATTTTCATATCAGAAAAAGTAACATAAACAACGTTCTAGGTCTAAATAAATGATAACCAAAAATGTACGCGTATGTTATTGAAACTAAACGAAATCCAGTCTAGATAATTGGGAGAAGTCGATTCAATAAACTGGTATTAAACAGACTATTACAAAAATTACGAAGTACGTAATTAACAGTCAAAATAATGAAAAAACGAAGCTAACGTAAGTATGAATGAAAATTTTATTTCTCTTGCGAAATATAGGGTAAATATAATAAATTTTAAAAACCCCTCACGCTCCTATCTACGCCGATGAAAAAAGGATTTTACTCATAAATTCCTTATTTTATGGGCATTTTTTGCTCTCATTCTCGGGCACTTCTCGGGCGTAAACAGATGTTGCAGTTCACCATATGAATTAGTGTCGTAGTTTAAACCGGTCATGTCCGCGCCCTACTTATGACACTCGTTCAGGTTTAAACTTTCATATACATACCTAAGTATTCATTGAATTTATCTGGAAATTGTGCCCAAGTTTTGGGTTTAAAAGTATTTAATATCTTGCTCTCAGAGATTTCAAATTATAATGAGTGAACGTGTGTTGATGCGTAGTGTTGGAGTATTCTTGATTGAAAACTGTATTTATTCCATTAATGAATATTTTGACCTGTGTAGTGGATAAAGCACTTGTATATGTACCGTATGGACACACGAAAAATTAATATTGAATTATTTCTGATGTTTTTAATGACAATAGCTTCAATTTTTTGGTGGTTGTTTAGGATATAGAGGGACAATGATCAGTGTATTTCAAGCCGCCCCATCCGATCACCCGCCGACGCTGGCCACCCCCACTCCAAGATTTTAAATGACACCCTGTATTTTTTTTATCGAATTTGAAAGAACACATTTTTTTGATATTCATATGTAAAAAACGAGTTACTTACATCGTGAAATTTATGAGATACTTAAAGTTAAAGGTTTCAGATATCAAAAATTATTTTCTCCGAAAAATCATAAGTTAGTAATGGAAATAGTTTGTTATAAATTAGAATTGTCAAAATTGTAACTTTTGTGTTTCATTAATATTAATACTTCCTAAAGTGTCGTCTTTTTTGCTGAAATGGTTTACACTTTGGAAGGAAGAACTCAAATTGTGATTTTATATGGGATTGCAAACAAAAATTATATCGAGATGGTGACGTCATTTAATGAAAATGATCCAAACAGAAACGTACCTATCTCATGTTTATATGTAAGAACGCTAATAGAAAATTTTTTGCAAATTAGATCTGTTAATAATAAAAAACGGAATACGAATAATCGTGGTGTACTAGATGAACCTACGCAACTAGCAGTTCTTGGACATATTAATTTAGGTCCTGATCTTTCATTGAGAAAATTATGGATGAAAAGTTTGGGGAGTGCCAAAATCACCCTGTCATAAGATATTAACATTAAACAAAATGCGCCAGTATAAAATTCAACTTCACCAAGAGTTGGGTGACGGTAATTTAGACAGAAGAGTCGAATTTTGTGAAAAAATGACAAATATAATGCGGCAAAATGGAAATGTTTTGCGAAGTATTTGCTTCAGTGATAAAAGTCGCCTTTAGTTAAATGTTCTTATGAATAAACACAACTGTCAATATTGGAACGACGTAAATCCTCACTTTTTCCAAGAAGGCAACACACAACATCCCGAAAAAATTAACCTGTGTGCTGGAATTTAAATGACGTAAGTACCTACAAGTGGAAGATCTGATACATGCTCTTATCATACAGTGTCTAGAATAAAACTTGTATGAAATAGAAGAGGAACACTTATTCTTCCAACAAGATGAAGATAGCCAACATCACTGTTAGAAGTTAGGAATTATTTGGATAATGTTTTTCCAGGACATTGGATAAGACGTAGGGGCTCTATTGAGTGGCCTGCTCGCTCCCCCTATTAAACTCATCTAGATTTCTTTTTGTGGGGATATTTGAAGTCTGTTGTTTATAAGATACCGCCACAATCAATAGCTGATTTACGTAATAGAATAACAGAGGAATGTCGTAATTTAAGGCCACAAGTGTTCCAAAATTTTCGAAATGCTTTATGTTTAAATGTAAACGGTGAACAGTTTGAGCATTTTCCATGATTTTTCGGAGTTAATAATTTCTGATATCTGAACCCTTTAATTTTAAATATGTTAACATCAAGAAAATTGTGTTCTTTCAAAATCATCAAAAATATACTGGGTGGCATTTAAAATCTTGGAGTGGGGGTGGCCAGTGGCACCGGGGACCCGATGGGGCGGTATAAAATACACTATTCATTGTCTCCCTACATCCTGAACAACCACCCAAAATTTCAAGTTTCTGTCTTCAAAAACACCAGAAATAATTCAATATTAAATTAGGTTATCAACTTAGTAATTTTTGTTACCTTAGTTGTAGGTTTGTTTGTTTATTTTATACTTACTACGGACTGTAATTATAAAAATGTCGATGTTCTTTAAATGTAATGACAGTAAATATATTATAATTCTTATTAATATCAATAACCCTGACACTGCAGGATCAGGACCTCCGAAACTTGCTATTTATTCTATGTTTTATGTTATTTTTGTAGCATATATCTATCTGTGGTCTAAATTTCAGAAGAGTAAGAATACGCGTTTTCAGACGGGAAATCAAATATGAAAATAATTCATTCCAACAATACTTATATCTATCAATTTGATTGTAATAAGTGAACTGCTTTAATTCAAATAGTAGGTATTCTACTGTTTGAAACAAATGCAAATTTATTAAAATGAAATCAATGAGATTCTTTAAAATAAAAGCTCTGCTATATGATGTTTTTTGTTTAAATTAAAACAAGGAAGTAGGTACTTTAAAATTAGAATTTCTTTGGTTGATACAAATGAATTATTTATTTAAATCAAACTACCTAATTGGAAAGTTTGAAATCAAAAAAGTCAAGCAATTAGGTCCAAATAGGTAACTATAATTCAGGTTTCTAAGAAATAAATTGCTTTTGCCAAACAAATATCTGTTTTCCCACATTTAAAACAAGGATTTCTTTTGTTGAAGACATATTCCTTTGATTCTAAGAAATCTTTCTCTGTGTGTGCTGTGTGGATAGATTTTCATCAAATGAAAACGGACTTAACATATTATTTAAAAATAAAACAATATGCATTGTTAAATTAAAAAATACTTCTCTTTGACTCTATCTATTCTAAATTTATGTGCTAAATGCTGATTTTTAAATTAGCACATCTTTGTCTTTATTTGTATGTTTACGCATTTTCATGGGATAATATCTGAGAAACTAGAACAAAAGTGGTGTTAATATTATCAAATATTACCCAACACTCCTTAAAACATCCTCGGCAATAAAACCATTTTTTCTCAGTGTTATTTTATAAAGATATCCACGACAAACGTCCTCTCTAGGTTAAGATATTTGAAAATACACATTTAAACACTCAAAACACATCTTATGTATGCATACGTCGCTGCGTTATAGACTCTGGGATATACCTGCGTATAATAGAGTCTTTTAATTAAACCGAACCCACCCGGAACTGGGAGCAATTAGCGAAATGAGGAGATCCGGGGGAAGAAATGAAATCCACGCACTCACACCACGCGTTAAACAGCACACACACTACAAAAAAAAAGAGTATCCAAAAGGTGTAATTATCGACGTTCGATTGTTTAGGACAGGTGGCACACAGGTGCACTTTAGAGCGCGAGTGGCGCGTTACTCTGGGCTTAAACCGAAGTTCAATGGGTTGGACTGTATTCGGTCACCGCCCATGGGCGGTTTGCCGGCCGAACATCAATCATCACCCTCGTTATGGACCTTTTTCAGAGATTCCCTTCGGGCTGTGTACTTTTCGAATTGTTTATTGTACTATTAATTATCTCTCAATAATATTCGATGCTTCAATTTGTAACGACAATCTTGATAATCGACCTGAAAGGACTAGTACCTACTTACATGGCAAAGAAGAATTAAGTATAGATGAACTTAACATCTACAGTTTATTTCTGCAAGATGATCTCTGCGTCATCATAGGTACTGTAAATTATAAAGTGAACATAGAAATTAAAACGATAATGACAATTTACGTTTTACGGTTAGATTGACAATCGATCGATCTACACTGAGAAAACAAGAAACGTTAATTCAAACTTCTTCACAATGTTAAATATAAAATGTAGAATTAACGAATAATTGGTTGAATCTATAGAAAAACAAGCGGTTCAAATAACGTTCTAAAATTTGTTAAACAAAAAATGTTAAGAGAATATTTTTTGTATATTGAACACTAACAGCTTACGTGGTAGGCGTCATAAATTCTCGGCCTGATATACAAAAAAGAAACTTTGAACAATATAAAAAAAATTATATTACAATGTAATCGCCCCTAACTTCTATACGTTTATTACAACGATTAATTAACAATTCGATACCTTTGTAAAAATAATCTGAAGTTTTTCCATCAAAATGTTCTATAACAGCTGCTTGCAACTAACTGTCGGCCTTAAAACTACGTCCCCCAAGGCAGTGGCGGCTGCTGCCGGGAGGGCAACGGGGCACTGCCCCCCTGTGACAAATTTCCCCATGACAAATTTCTTTTAACAGATAAATTAATTGTAAATACCTAATTTGTATGTAATTTTTCTGATTTGTTTGATTACAAATAATATGTTTTCGGAAGTAACAGTCCGTCTTTTCAGCGCGTTTAAAAATCGCAGTCTGACGTAGGCCCCGGGGCATCTCGCGCGACTGCCCCGTGAGGCCCCGTCTGTATTGGAAATCGAGCGATGAAACTGGCGCGGGTAGCGCGCAGATATACGTCAGCGGTGGGGCACTCATCTATGGTGCCGCGTGTCTGTCCAGTATGTAATATACAGTGAGTACGCGCGATTTGGAATAAATTCATTTAAAATTTTTGGTTTTGTTTTATGGAAAACGCTCGGATACGACGATTTTTATTTTTAGCTGCGGTTTTTTTGATTGTAAATTGATGTACAAAAGGTGGTCCAAAAATAAGTTACGACCATCAATTTTTTTTTTCAAATGGAAACATATGTTTTTAGTTAATTTGTTAATTCTAGATCGAATTCTAAGTATGTTTCATGTACCATGCCCTATACCCAAACTCAACAGTTATCGAGAAATATACAATTGAACATATCAATAACTGCATGTTCAATTGTAAATTTCTCGATAACTGTTGAGTTTGGGTATAGGACATGGTACATGAAACATACTTAGAATTCGATGCAGAATTAACAAATTAAATAAAAAACAACAAAAACAACAAAAATAAGTTACGACCATCATTTTTTTTTTCAAATGGAAACATATGTTTTTTATTTAATTTGTTAATTCTACATCGCATTCTAAGTATACATATATTAAAATATATAAAATGTTCGATCGAAACATATCTCTCATTTTAAGCTTTTATGAACTTTTAATAACCAAAATAGAAAAAATAGTATAAAATACACGTTTCATAACACATTTTGCACACTTGTTCTTGTTCTTAACTTAAACGCGTGCGCAAAAATCGTGTGTTATGAAACTTGTAGTTTAATATACTATTTTTTGGTATGTGTGCTTAATTAGTAATTCTCCACAAAGCGACCCTGTCTGGACTTCTAACGGTAGTAGAGATTTAAAACACTTTGGTGAGAAAGTAAAAAGACATAAAGTAAGTGAAAAACATCTTAGTAACATGATAGAATATTCAATTTTGGGAAAGGTAAATACCTATAATGTGCCAGCTGAACACTGCATATAGATAGAATAAATAAAATTCAGCACAATGAAAACGTCAGTAAAAACAGACATACTCTTGGAAAATTAATAGACTGCATTAAGTTTTGTGTCATGTTTGAAATCGCTTTAATGGGCCATGACGAAACACAGTGCGAATCCGGGGATCTTTCGTGGATTGGTTAATTTATTTGTAGGAATTTACAGCACCCACAAGTCTAATAATAGAGTTTTTATGGGTTTGCCAAAAACCATTCAAAATGAATTGCTGGACAGTATCTACGAAGTTTCTCGCACTTTGATTCTAGACGAAATTAAGAAAGCCCATTATATCGCTATACAAGCAGACGAGACGACAGATTCGGCTACATTTTCTCAGTTAGCTTTTATAGTTCGATGCGAATTGGTAATTTTGTATAATAGACCAGATTTTGGAACTGCTTCATCTGCTCTAACATTACTGTAATGTTTCTATGAAAATAATTTAACAACTACATTTATCGAATCTGTGAAGCTATTGAAAATAATTTGCACCATACCGATGACAACAGCTGAAAGTGAACGGTGTTTTTCTACTTTGAAGAGAATAAAAACATTTTCTAGAAATACCATGCGGTAAAGCAGACTATGTGCCTTAGCAATGTGTTCCATTGAAAAACAATTACTGACATCAACACCAAACTTCAAAGAATTAGTTATTAATCATTTTGCTGATCGTAAGGAACGGTGGATAGATTTCATTTTCAAACAAGTTAATTAAATAGCATATTGAGTTTATTCTTTGTCTGTACTTAATTTTTGATATTAAACACTCAGACCCCGCGGTGCCCTCCCGTCCCAAAAAATCACGAGCCGCCACTGCCCCAAGGCCTTTTTTTAAATTAGAAAACAAACAAAAATCACAAGGAGGCATATTCGGACTATACAGTGAATGTTCCAATTCTTGAAAGCCGCATTTGCGGATGGCAGCTTGTGAAATGACGGCAGTATGGACGGGAGCATTGTCGTGCAATAATCGCACACCTTTTGTCAATTTCCACGACGTTTTGCACGAATACTGTCCCTTAATTTATGCAATAAAGACGCATAATATGTGCTGTTCAAACTTGTATTGCGCTCTTTAAAGTCAATTAGCATAATGTCCTCACAATCCCAGAATATTATGGCTATCGCCTTTTTCGTTTATTAAACGACATTCGCCTTTTTGGGACGAGGTTCATCAGGTCGCCGACATTCCATGGACTCCCTTTTCGATAGAGGATCCTAATACAGAACCATAGTTTCATCCCCTGTGATCATGGACTCCAAAATCGGTTTTGGGTCACCTCCACATATGCTTAAAAACGACTGCGCACATTCGACTCGACTTTCACGTTGGAGACCCGCGATACCCATCTATCGCTAATTTTATTTATACCCAATAGGTCATGGAGAATTCGGCGAACACTTGTTTCGGAAATGTTTGTTATCACTGCTAATTCCTTCACTTTCAAACGGCGATCTTCTAGCACTAAATATTCAATAATTAAAATTTGTTGAGGCGTTATCACTTCAATTGGTCCTTCTTGTCCCAAACGGAAACATTTTGCCCACTTTTTCAGTTGAATACGAAGGAGATGAATCGCCGTAAACGCCGTCTAAACGTTGTTTAACGTGATAAGGTGTATGCTCTTCTTTTGTTAAAAATTTAATGACCGCGCGGTAATCAATTTTCCTTACTTCAGACATTTTTGTGCGCTAGTCAAGTTGATTGGCTGCTTACTAAAAACTACTAGGCTTCGAACCGTCATATTTATAGTGTACACCTCGCGTATGTGCGTGCATGCCGTGACGGAGTTTGAACACATTTGAACCTGTATAAGCTTGTCAGGTCGAGAATTTATGGCGCCTACCTCGTATTTAGAAGCAAGTATTGCTGCTTATAAGAGTATATTTTATAGGGTACTTCTAATCTGAGTAGTAGCCCTAAACTAATTTCCGTACTTTGACCATGTGTGTATCGCATTAGCTTGTATGTTTATATCATTCTACTTTGTACTCGTGCTTGTCCACATACCTACCAACAGCTCACAGATTGAGAGCTGACCGGTGAGATGCCCCTTCCACAAGATGCGCAGTGAATTCTTATACTATTAGGATAAGCGCGAGCAGTCTGGAAAAATTATCAAGCGTTACACATCGAAGTGCAATATGATTCCTATATATGTATCTGTTTTCAGTATATTACAATTTCTTATCTGCATTTACTCCTTCGTCCGACTAATGTATGCGATGATGAACAAATGTTATCATTTTTTTTCCGAATACTTTCTCTATCTCACACTGACCTATAAGTCGCGCAGCGAGGACTCCTCCCAGCGGTCAGGACTCGGTCTGTGTACTGTATACCCACTTGTCTTCAAAAAATGTTAATACTCATACATAGGTACATATTTATTTAAAATTCAGTTTAAATAATATATGTATACTAATATTTTTAATACCTATCTGTTTGATTACCTATAGTATGGAAAACGTTGAGAAATTAGATTAGGTATGTGCTAATTGAAACCATCAAAGAGGTATATTAGGTATCTATTATATTAAAATGTTTCCTGATATTCCAAATAGCTGACATTTTGCATACGATATGTGCACATACATATTGTTATAGTATAAAGGCATACGTTAACAATATAATATGGAAAGTTATGAAAGTTACCAAATTTAATTAAATAAACGTAGAAAAATTTATTATAATGTGTTTAAAATAAAGTTTATTAGGTTTATCATAATAGAGGTTTATCGTATTTAACAAGTATTCGAATTTTATAATAAACCACCTGTATATGGAAAGGTTGACCATGTTCATTTTTCTTAGAAGTTCAAAATATTCTGGAAAGAAGAGAGTTGAATATTAGTTGTTATTTTGTAAAATGTATTATAAATTTGTAAAAACTTGGGTAATTGACGTTTATGAGGTGATAAAAATATTTAGAATCTTATTTTGAAAGGTGTATAGATTGTATTGTAGAACAGTTCCCGGGAATAATTTGAAATACAGGAACTGTCATTATTTGACATTTTGTTCAAAAATATAGATGTAGAGAGGTATTGGGATATGAATATGTACAGAAGGGTTGATAAAATTATGAAAAGAATTTAGATAATCAGATAATACAATTTTAAGAAGTATTCTAGGTATATTAGAGAATTTAAAAGCTATGTTGTTGATTGTTATTGCTGTTGTAAAACTTTGATTGGAGAATACAAAATGAGAGAGGATTACTAGGGAAATGAATAAATAATTTAGGAGAATTTTTCAAATTCTAAAAAACGGTAGACGTGTTTTTTGGAAAAGGAATATCTTTACTGATATTAACGCGATAATAATCCTAAAATAGTGTTTAAAAGAAGAATTTTTCTAATTCTAAAAAGCGGTAGACGTGTTTTTTTAGAAAGAAGTTAATTTCTGATATAAAACACAAATACAGTTAATTATAGAAGAGTAAAGTGTGTTTCGAGTGTAATACGTTAATTACGAATAAATAAATATAAAAGAAAAGGTGATAATACTTACAAATATACAGATCCAGGTCCATCCGAAATAGGGTTGCTGATTCAGGGATCATAGAAGTTTTCAGGAGGCTATTGAGTACCAGAGTTTTGAAATTCCATAAAGGTTGAAGCAATCTTCAAGATCCGGTTATTATAAAAGGAAGCTGATTCCAGAGGTACTGGTGTTCAAAAGAGGCAGATTATCACAAGAGATCCATAAAGGTTGGTGAATTTCACAATTTCCGGGTGTATAGGAGAATTTGCTGTGCACTAAGAGATTCGGCATCCTAATAAGAGGACAATTTATTCCCAAGCGTCGAGCAAGCTCCTGTACAGGATAATTGGTATTCCTTCTTCAAGAGTTTGAACAAGATTGAAGTTTAACAACATCAAAGAAGTAGTATCCGTCCAAAAACGTCATCAGGAAGTGGATAGTAACTCATCTGAAAGAAGAAAGCAATTAAGTATTACCATTTCAGTATATTATTTGTGTCAGTATTAAAGAAAGATAACATTTTGTGAATGTTGGAAAAGATTTAATTATTTGCAATATAATTCAGTATTGAAATAGACTGAACTAATAGTTATTACAACAAGTACATCTGTTATAAACAACATAAGTTATTTTAATTCTCTACTATCCAGTAATATGTCAAGATATGAATAATTTTCATTTATATACAAATTTATGGAGTTATCAAGCCATTAAATAGTTTTGAACACATTATAATAATAGTATAAATTAATTTGAGGAAGTAAGTAATAGAAAGAATTACTTAATTTTGAATATCAATAATAAATAAGATCAGAGTACGTACCTGAATTATTTAGTTGGATTTGGAACTATACACCTTGGAGTAAATATTTTCTAAACGTCAAATATTCAGTTTCCATATTAAAATATTGTTAACAATTGTCCAGTATTTAAAAAAGCACGAAGTTCGAATATAAACATATTATTTATTAGTTGAGTATCGTTTTATTTTATCATAATCAAATTATCAACTAAAGGAAATTTTGGAGTAAATTTATAACCTGAAAGAAATAAATGTCATTTGTCATATTGAATTAGAATCTGTTTATCATTGTTTTCTTACCGAAGGAATTAAGTAAATGTTATTGGAAGTATAATCTGAGGAATTAAAAGTCCACTTAATAAAGAAAAATAGCATTTCACATACAACAATTTAACATTTAGAAATTTGCAATAAATAAACTGGTATTAATTGTTTTATACAACTATAATGGAATGAGTAGTGGTGACATCTAGGTGTTTTATTGTACACTCGTTAGTAGACTGGAATATTTAAAATATAGAAAGTATTAAGATAATACAGAATTCAGTAATATATAAAATGTCAGTTTAGGAAATAAATAAGTAATTTTAAAAAGATTATTGAAATTTATTAAAGTATATGATTGAAGGCAGAGTTAAATACTGTAAATTAAATAAAGAGTTAGGATAGAGTAAAATAATTTAGGTAGAGATAAAATATAAAGCTAGTTGGGCATAAAAATAAAACACTTTCGTATAATAAATGGAATATTAGGAAATAAATAAAGATATTATAAAATTAGCAAATACGAGGGTTGTTCATTAAATAATAGTAATTTTACAAAACATGTCTAGAGTGTTATTTCATTTCATATACAGTTCAATTTATGACATTTAAACTGTAATAAGAATTAATAATTATTTCGAGGGTTGAACTGATATGTATGAGATATTACCTAGTACATTTTATGACGCATCAACGTGGGGCAGGTAAAATAAGACTCGCAATATAGTATTTTCAATATTTTATTTACATTATTATATGTGTGAACATAAATAAACATTTTACGAAGGGGATTACCATAGTAAAACTTATATTGATAATTTTGGAAATTATATTTGTATTGTTGTCACATAATAGTTATTAAAAATGAATACTAGGTCTAAAAGTAGTTCAAGAATGAATAGAGTAGAATCATCTAGTGATGATGAGGTGGAGGTTAGTCAGGAAGGTACTTTACAAGAGGGAGGAGATATTACATTACAGGTTCAGGAAGAAAATCAACAGTTGGAAGAGATACAGGACAAAGGAGATAAGGTGGTAATACAAGGAGAGACCTCGAAAATAGAGTCATCAAAGTCTTCAATAGACATGTTGTTTATCCAACAAATGTTTGAAAAATTAGAGAAAAATAGGGAAGAGGATAAAAAAGAATTAATTGGTAAATTTGACAAGGCGAGTGAAGATAATAAGAAAAATAGGGAAGAAGATATTAAGAGAAGCGAGAAAAATAGGGAAGAAGATAAAAAAGAATTAAGAGAAAAACTGGATAAGTTGGAGAAGGCGAGCGTTGATATTAGAGAAGAGAATAGAAGGAATCTCGAAGAATTAAAGAAAACATTATTAAGAAATACAGAAGAAAATGTTAAAAAAATTACTATCGACATGGATAGTCGGGAAGTTAAATTGCGGAAAGAAATGGATAATAAGATACAAATTAAAGATACAGAAGTTAAAACTCTTATTACTAATAAAGTACAAGAGGTTGAAAGGAAAGTAAAGAGTATACAAGTAAATGTGAAACAAATAGAGAAAGATAGTAATGAAAAATATAAGGAATTGGCTAAACGTATACGAGAGGAAGTAGATATAGTGAATAAAGATGTTTCAGAGAAAACAGGAAAACTGGAAGAGAACTTTAATAAGAAAATAGAAATTACAGAGGAAAAATGTTTAAAAGATATTAGAGTATTATCGGTTTCTACAAATGTTCAGAAATTAGGAATGGAAGAGATTTTAAAAGAATGTGAGGATCAGAAGTTGGAGTTGAAAGAGCTGTTGTTGAAGTCCCAAAATATGAAGATACCGCAAGTTACTTACACTCCGTCTTACAATATTTTAAGTAATGGGATTAAAATAGAAAATATTACTCATTTTAGTGGAGAGAAAATGTCAACACATCCTATGGCATATTTAACTAATATTTTGAGATATATAGAAGAGATACCTGAGTATAGAAGTCAAATGAATATTATAAGAGCTACTTTGAATAATGGAGCAGCGGAATGGTTCCAACGAATTGAAGATGATTGTAAGAATTTAAGACAGTTTGTTGAACTATTCAAAAATAATTTCTGGAGTGAGACGCAGCAATCTAGAGCTCATCAAAGGTTATTGACAGGAAGATATCAACCAGGTAAATCTTCAAGGGAGGCTTACGCACAAAGGATGTTCAATTATTGCCGATATATTTCACATTTAGATGAACAAACTATTTCGCAGCATCTTTTACAACATTTTATACCTGTCGACACACATGCAATAATATGTCAGAATGTCACTGATATGAATGGCTTGATTAATATACTTCGTCGGTTGGATGATTATTCAGATGGGTTGAAATATCGTGAATATAGGCAATTAAATGGTCGACAAGAAGGAGTGAATAGTCATCAACGTGTTAATGAACATAATGGTATTACTCAGAATAATAAACGTAATGTTTATCAGGAGACATTGATCTTGGATATAAATAGTAAAGTGTTATTAGAATGTGATATTGAATGTCAGAAAGTTTCAAATACATTCACTTTAAATCATATTAATTTTGGGAGAGTATTTAATAAGATTAGGAAAATGAATAATAAGGTCACTTATATAATGGAACGAGAGGATACATGTTATTTAGAAAATATGGTACCAGCAGAAAAATTGGTTACATGGAAGAATAGAGTTAGATTAAAAATAGAATTATGAACAGAAAATTATAGTCAGGACAGAAGAAAAGAGGTCGACTTCTGAAGGTATTTACGACACCTGCTTATCCCAGTATTGATTAGATCTCAAGTTATAGGCAGGACATTACATTAGAATTGATTGTGTTATATAGGTGGGTAACGTCACTTCCGTATCCAAAGATTATTAAATCATTCACATGTTTGTTTGTGAAGAATCATTAAACCATATAAGAAATGTTTTTATATGCAAGAGTTCAAATTTTTATATTGTATAGAAGTTAGGGGCATAGTAGGAGTATTCTTTATAACAAGAACATAATCGGATATAAAAAAAATGTTAACTTATTTAATTTGTTGAGAAAGGGGCATGTTAAAGTTCATAAGTAGGGTTAATAAAGCCTAGTATAAAAATGGATATATAGAAAGAGGTTCAGAATCGAAATATAGTATATAGAGTTTAGAATATTAGAAATATTTGAAGAATGTTATTTTTAGATTTATATCAAATGTTACTCTCATTCCTACATAGTTTATATATAAAAAAAAAAATATACCAAAGTACTATAAGAAAATATATTTGGAATTAAATGTGTAACTATATGCCCAAATATAAAACATAGAAGGAATGTATTTAGTAGTTGAGGAAAAGAAAGAATTATTCAAAGCCTTAAGATTTTAAAAATAATTGAAGCAGTAAAAGAGATTTACAGAATAATAAAGTAGGTGATGTTATAAAGCTAATTATAAAAAGATAGTAAAAGCCTTTATGATATAATATTTTAATTGAAGGAAAAATGCTTGCAATAATAAATAAATATAAAATGTACCATTAAAATATGGAATTATAATATAAATGATAGAGAATGGGTTAAAAGTAACCTAATATGATGATTTATATAGGACTAAAATGTCTAATGAGAGATTAAGGTAACGTACGCCTATAAAACGTAAATATAATTATTATCTTTCATAAGTAGAAAGTATGGGGAAGACGGATATGTCTATAGGAATATTATGGGATACATGCGCAAAGGGAATAGAAATAATAAATATAATATAAATGTATAAGTGAGCATAAGTAAAATATTTTATAGAGGCAATAATCTTTACGAGAAAGAGTTGAATAAAAAAAATTGAAACTATCACCTAAAAGAAATGTTAAGAGTAATACAGTTACTATGATATTATAAAAATTGTATAGAGGCTAAATATTTATATGTAGAAAATACTTGCTAAATATTAATAGAATGTACAGGGCATAGTTATTATGTATGTAAAATGAAATTAATAATTTTCATATGATGAATTAAAATAATTGGTTATATTACTTTGGATAAATTATATAGAAAAAAAAAAAAATTTTGCTTAAACATATATGTTAATTGTTGAGAATTGTGAAATGTTAGTACATTGGATTTGAATATTAATAGTTTATTTTAATGACATTGGTTATAAAATAGGAATTACTGGGAGTGTAATAATTGAAGTTATATTAGTTTAATAAATGAAAATGTGTTTATTTGAGGTTTAAATTTACATTTATTAAAAGGGGCATATGTTATAGTATAAAGGCATACGTTAACAATATAATATGGAAAGTTATGAAAGTTACCAAATTTAATTAAATAAACGTAGAAAAATTTATTATAATGTGTTTAAAATAAAGTTTATTAGGTTTATCATAATAGAGGTTTATCGTATTTAACAAGTATTCGAATTTTATAATAAACCACCTGTATATGGAAAGGTTGACCATGTTCATTTTTCTTAGAAGTTCAAAATATTCTGGAAAGAAGAGAGTTGAATATTAGTTGTTATTTTGTAAAATGTATTATAAATTTGTAAAAACTTGGGTAATTGACGTTTATGAGGTGATAAAAATATTTAGAATCTTATTTTGAAAGGTGTATAGATTGTATTGTAGAACAGTTCCCGGGAATAATTTGAAATACAGGAACTGTCATTATTTGACATTTTGTTCAAAAATATAGATGTAGAGAGGTATTGGGATATGAATATGTACAGAAGGGTTGATAAAATTATGAAAAGAATTTAGATAATCAGATAATACAATTTTAAGAAGTATTCTAGGTATATTAGAGAATTTAAAAGCTATGTTGTTGATTGTTATTGCTGTTGTAAAACTTTGATTGGAGAATACAAAATGAGAGAGGATTACTAGGGAAATGAATAAATAATTTAGGAGAATTTTTCAAATTCTAAAAAACGGTAGACGTGTTTTTTGGAAAAGGAATATCTTTACTGATATTAACGCGATAATAATCCTAAAATAGTGTTTAAAAGAAGAATTTTTCTAATTCTAAAAAGCGGTAGACGTGTTTTTTTAGAAAGAAGTTAATTTCTGATATAAAACACAAATACAGTTAATTATAGAAGAGTAAAGTGTGTTTCGAGTGTAATACGTTAATTACGAATAAATAAATATAAAAGAAAAGGTGATAATACTTACAAATATACAGATCCAGGTCCATCCGAAATAGGGTTGCTGATTCAGGGATCATAGAAGTTTTCAGGAGGCTATTGAGTACCAGAGTTTTGAAATTCCATAAAGGTTGAAGCAATCTTCAAGATCCGGTTATTATAAAAAGAAGCTGATTCCAGAGGTACTGGTGTTCAAAAGAGGCAGATTATCACAAGAGATCCATAAAGGTTGGTGAATTTCACAATTTCCGGGTGTATAGGAGAATTTGCTGTGCACTAAGAGATTCGGCATCCTAATAAGAGGACAATTTATTCCCAAGCGTCGAGCAAGCTCCTGTACAGGATAATTGGTATTCCTTCTTCAAGAGTTTGAACAAGATTGAAGTTTAACAACATCAAAGAAGTAGTATCCGTCCAAAAACGTCATCAGGAAGTGGATAGTAACTCATCTGAAAGAAGAAAGCAATTAAGTATTACCATTTCAGTATATTATTTGTGTCAGTATTAAAGAAAGATAACATTTTGTGAATGTTGGAAAAGATTTAATTATTTGCAATATAATTCAGTATTGAAATAGACTGAACTAATAGTTATTACAACAAGTACATCTGTTATAAACAACATAAGTTATTTTAATTCTCTACTATCCAGTAATATGTCAAGATATGAATAATTTTCATTTATATACAAATTTATGGAGTTATCAAGCCATTAAATAGTTTTGAACACATTATAATAATAGTATAAATTAATTTGAGGAAGTAAGTAATAGAAAGAATTACTTAATTTTGAATATCAATAATAAATAAGATCAGAGTACGTACCTGAATTATTTAGTTGGATTTGGAACTATACACCTTGGAGTAAATATTTTCTAAACGTCAAATATTCAGTTTCCATATTAAAATATTGTTAACAATTGTCCAGTATTTAAAAAAGCACGAAGTTCGAATATAAACATATTATTTATTAGTTGAGTATCGTTTTATTTTATCATAATCAAATTATCAACTAAAGGAAATTTTGGAGTAAATTTATAACCTGAAAGAAATAAATGTCATTTGTCATATTGAATTAGAATCTGTTTATCATTGTTTTCTTACCGAAGGAATTAAGTAAATGTTATTGGAAGTATAATCTGAGGAATTAAAAGTCCACTTAATAAAGAAAAATAGCATTTCACATACAACAATTTAACATTTAGAAATTTGCAATAAATAAACTGGTATTAATTGTTTTATACAACTATAATGGAATGAGTAGTGGTGACATCTAGGTGTTTTATTGTACACTCGTTAGTAGACTGGAATATTTAAAATATAGAAAGTATTAAGATAATACAGAATTCAGTAATATATAAAATGTCAGTTTAGGAAATAAATAAGTAATTTTAAAAAGATTATTGAAATTTATTAAAGTATATGATTGAAGGCAGAGTTAAATACTGTAAATTAAATAAAGAGTTAGGATAGAGTAAAATAATTTAGGTAGAGATAAAATATAAAGCTAGTTGGGCATAAAAATAAAACACTTTCGTATAATAAATGGAATATTAGGAAATAAATAAAGATATTATAAAATTAGCAAATACGAGGGTTGTTCATTAAATAATAGTAATTTTACAAAACATGTCTAGAGTGTTATTTCATTTCATATACAGTTCAATTTATGACATTTAAACTGTAATAAGAATTAATAATTATTTCGAGGGTTGAACTGATATGTATGAGATATTACCTAGTACAATATGCATTTATACACAATAATTGACAGAAAGTATATACATAAATTAAGTAACAGGTATAAGTACTATTTTTGCCATTTAGTAATGTATAGTGACGCTTAATATTAAGGCACCGAAAACCAACCATGTTTACAGTGTTTTTTTACGGTGGTAGTGTCGGAAAAGTTCTAGTATTGCCGCAGTTCTATTTTTAGAAGTGATTTGAATCAATGTGTAAGACGGGTGGGATGTACGAGACACATGTTGCCAAAACATTGTGACCCATGCAACAGAATATATAATTTTTTAAAAGAATTATTATATGTGACGGCACTACAAGAATTGAAAATCAGACGTATCTGAGAATCAAGTAAACTGAATAAATGTCTTTTTATTATTTGGGTATAATATTTATAGTATGTGCCATTAATTTTTTTTTAAATAGGTCATAAATCTAAATAACTAACCAATTTTTCACAATGAAAACATTGGAAATTATGAAATATATAATTATAATTTTAGTTTATATTGGTTTATAGTAATACTTTACAAATCTATATATGAATATGTAAAAATTGGAAACCTGGTATTACTGAATGTCAGGAAAAAAGTATTAAACACTAGTGAAAAATATTTAAATGATTACATTTTCATATTCCAGCAGATATAGAAAGAGATCTGAAAAAGGAGAGGCCAAAAATAGAGAAAAAAATTCAGCTTTATGTGATTGTTGACGGACCAAGTCTATATAGAATAGCATTTATTATCTTGTAATTGATACCTTTGTGCATAACTTGGTTTACATTGTTTAGATTTAATATTTAAATATTTTCATGTTTTGACCGCAGAATATCTCGCAGCATCAGAACACATTTGGTATTTGATACAAATGATAATATTTGTTTAGCTCCTGAAGGTGAATTTGTAGCAAGCAAATGTTGTGCGGTTTAATGGGTAAAAATTAATGGAATTAAGTATAGTTTAATAAATGCTTTGGCTGTTTATAACATTTATTGATTTTTTCCCATGTTTTGATAAAGTCAATTCCATTTTAATACATTCTGAAGATTTATTTTTATTTTGAAGTTGTGTAGAACATCACATTTAGATGAACATTACTATGCATATCAGTTAATATTAGAAACTCATGAAAAAAATAAAACTATGTTAATAAAATACAGGGACTTTATGGATGATGCATTCCTATTACACGTTTTGCACAACCAATAGTTGCAATTTTTTATTTAATGTTTATATTCATGGATGTAGACATTTTATTCTAATAAAACTGAAACATAAATTCATGTTGTTTACTTTCATTCAGCACCTATCAGCCAATACTGATAAAGATATGTTATTAAGCTGTGTACGAAGTCTAAAAAAGACATTATTTTTATCTAAGTATATAAACGATATATGGAGTTATTGAATTGTTAAAAGTTAAAAGAATATTTTAAGAATTGTCATAGATTCTTATCGCACTATTATGTGACAATGTTGGGTTTAAGGGTAAAAAATAGAATGCTCTCCGAACAATCTGCTTTTTTTCTTAATTTTAAGAATGTCAACCTAATAGTTTGAGATGAATCTATGGCAATTCTTAGTGATCTTTTAACTTTTTAGAATGTTAACGTTCGAGAATATTGTACGGCAATTATTCAAATGTTAATTTCGGAATCACTGACAATGAAGGACATACAATCAGTATGACGCTTAAGGGTGTTGTATAGGTACATTTTCAAATATTTACAGATTACAGGCTATCTTTAAACTTTATGCAAAAATGATTTAGATGAAATATTCTTATAATGTTTATCTACACGTCCCTAAGCATTTTGTTTTTTCAATTTTTTATTAATTGTTATAAAAAATTTAATATAAATAGATAATCGAAAAATAAAATGCGTACCGAGGTATAACATATTATTGTGAACATTAATTTCTAGCAAAATTTTTTCGTATTTATTAAGATAAATGTGTAATTTGATAAGAACGAAATGCATTTTTGGCACTGTTTTAATACGCCACCTGCAGTCAAATATTTGATATATCCTTGCAATCCAAGACAGGGCGGAGTTACTTTGTTTAGGTGGGGATTCACTTTACGAGCGATATTCGGAATACAGAAATCGTTGTTAGGGTCTTGAGTAGGTATCTATTTGATTAAACATTTTTTTATATTATTTTACATTTCATAAAATTGAAAACATTATCTAGTAACCTTTATTTAACTTTATAAAATTAATGTATATTTTCTTTTTGTAAAAATTACTTATATTATTTTGTATTACATTTCATAAAATTGTACACATTGTAGGCTTTGATAACTTTTACACAAATGCAAACTTAAACGAAAACATTACATATGATTCATAAATAATACTAGCTTTTTTAGTTCTTCCACTATTTTACATTTATCAATATAAAATTCTACTGACATTTATAAGTGAGTTAAAAATAATGTAAAACTAATATAGAAAATGAGATGGATATAGATGGTGCCTACTTCCTCTGTACAGATCGTCAGATATTGTACCAGACTGGTAGACGTTCAAAAGAGTAATTTACGACCTAGCAAAAAATTACTCTCAAACGATTCAGTGTTCGGACAGTTATAAAAAGATTTGAAGTAAACCAGAAATTGCTCGGAAAGGATATCTTTTATTTTAAAAATTTAACTACATTACTCTTCGTGTTATGGTAAATAAAGAACAGACATAAATAGGACTTATTATTTTACAGATGTAGTTACATAATAATAATGAATAAACATTAAACTTTAAATAATTTATATATAATAATAAAACAATGAAATTTCATTCAATACATGATATTATAAGTACAGTCATTCTGCATCTTTTTTGGAAAAAAATATGCGAGACTATTTTATTTGATAAATCGTTAGTTGGACGAACAAGTCTGTCGAACAAAACCGCAGTGTGTGGGCCCCTTTAGTCATTGAATTCATGTACGAGGTTTCTCGGATACCTTGCCGGCCACCTTGTATTATAATAGTACCTATAGATATAAATAATTATCCTGTGATTTTCAATACGGCCAATGGAAAAGATAATCAAGACGATGACATTAGTGCCTTTCAACAAAATATTATTATTATTATATAGTTATTCATAGGCAGTAAGTAATATTTCTTTTAATCAGAATTCCATCTTACATACATATTAACTTATTGAACACATGTCAGACTAAAAAAACTTACAATCTACATTCCTGTGGCGCCTAGACACCAGACTAAATAAATCATACAAAATATTACTAGCACCTACGTTACGTAGAGTATGTGTAGCCTGAAAAGAGACAATTAGCACTTAACGCATCAGACGTATGTCATTTCGAATGCATCGCTCCATAAGGGCGGTACTTATAAACTGGGAACTATACAATTTAGATTTTTACTATAGCATTTAGCAAAACAGTACGTGGTAGTGGGGTATTGGCAAGCTCCACCCCTGAGTAGAACCCCCGCAGCGAAGACGTCGAAATTTTTAGTTTGCTATACAACACCCTTAATCCAATTCGCCATTATTTCACGATGCCATTCTCGACGTTCTTCCATATCATATATGAAAAATTAACTTAAACAATGTTCTAGATCTAAATAAACGATATCGAAAATGTATGCGTACGTTATTGAAACTTAACGAAATCCAGTGCACACTTACGTCAAGATAATTGGAAGAAGTAGATTCAATGAAACGGTATTAAACAGGAATTATTAAAAAATTACGAAGTATGTAATTAACAGTCAAAACAATGAAAAAACGAAACTAACTCCCCGTACTTTATTTATCTGACGAAATATAAGGTAAATAAAATAGATTTTAAAAAAACCTCACGCCTCTACCTACGCCCATGAAGAAAGGAATTTAAGAGTAAAATCGTCTTTTTTGCTGACAGTTTTCGCGACAACAACAGATGTTGCAGTTCACCATATGAATAAGTGATATTCAGTAACTGCGTGATGTTATACATTATTTCTTTTGTCCGTCGTAATTTCGGCCGGGTACGTCTGGTCTATAATTATGACTAACTGAAGAATTTAAAATATATTTCACGAACTCTAAAGGCCACTACACATTTACAATCGTCGACAAAAATATTTCTGAGCTGTAATAACTCAAACGAAAATGCGTAGAAAATTGCTGGAATTATCTCATTTCAACTTACATTTTTATACAAATATTTGCTTGGTTTAGTAAAGAATTTTCGAGAATTCTATTTGTTCAAGAATTACCAAAGTAAATACACCGTATTTTTAAAAATGTTCAGCAGTTTACTGGGTACACTTGCGGGATCATATAGCGGGACATGTCTTATATTCAAATCCTCTGTTATTTTGGTATTGTAAGTTGAATGTACTTTTTGACAGTTATTAATTACCATGTCAATTCGTTGTCAATAATTAATAGTGATTAAGTTATTTATAATCAATACAAAGATACGAATCACTTTGGGAAGCTAAGGGTAGAAGAGTGGTTAAAATTATAGGAATTAAGTAAGTAAACATCAGTCAGTGACTTTATTGGGATAATTTAAAATAAAATAGATATTCCTTTTCCGCACTTTATTTTGCACTGAGAACAATTAAAAACCATTGTTAAATTATCAACTACAACATATGACAGTTATAAAATGATTATAAACAAAACAGCAGTGTTTTATTTATAATCATTTTATAAATTCAAATTCAAATTATACTTCCGTTCTAAACAGGATGTTTCTGGCTGAGACTGCGCACTAACGCACAGCCCTGTGAAAGGATAGCAAATAGAAAGTTTCCATAAAGCCATCTCTCTTTCTCTTTTGATAACGCGATTTTTAGACACATGGCCTGCCCTCTCCTTTAATATCCTTTGTTATACTTTTGACGCATGCGCAGAACAGACAATGTGACCAATTTTATCTCTCTTAGTTGGGACGAAAAGATACGTCTTATCAAGATACAGCACATGCAATATAGTAGTATTATATGTATGCTCGATATTGTCCAATATTAACACACTTCTACGTTGGATTTACATCTACCCAAGGTCGTGCCAACAACTAAACGAGCGACAGGTAACGTTAACCCAAAATTGTGTAGTAGGGGAGAGTGGGGGAATGCCGCCATACGAGGTAATACCGCCACCCTTTAAATCTTTGGTTGACTATGACTTGGAAACAAATGAAGTGTCCCGACATCTAAAGCTAGCTCGTTTTAGTGAGGTGTAATGTTTTGGCGCCTTTTCACCGAGTTCTCTCTCAGCTGTTGAAAGATTCGTGAAATTCGCAGTTTTCATCTAATTATTCCATTTCATTTATCAACGGTAAGTTATTCTGATTTTATCATATTTAAACTTTTAAGATGATCATTTAGAAACTGAACGTTTTAGGAGTCTTTCGCATAGATCTAAACGCATGTTTGTTGTTTAGGTTATGTTCAATTAATTAACAAATGTTCAGGATACGTTTGGGGTTAGACCGCCATGGCTGGGGAAATTTCGCCATTGCCGATCTTACCCCGTTGTTCGTGGCTAACGTGGCAGTACCTACCTAGTTTCAAGACTGCATTTATTTTCAGATGGTTAGAAATCGGAAAACAACAACAGAAAGAGCTCAATGGACTGGTGCAGACTTAGATGCGGCAATAAAAGCCGTGGACTCTGGCATGTCTGTGAAAGAAGCTGCGATATAATTTCGTATCCCGAGAAGCACTTTAAGAGATAGAAAAAAAACTAGAAACAGTAAGAAGAATTTCATGGGCCGCAAACCCATTTTTAGTGCCGAGCAGGAGAAAGAAATGACTAATCACGTATTACGTTTAGCCAAAATATTTTACGGATTAACCCCCATAGAACTTCGACGTTTAGCATACGAATATGCCGAAAAGAATGAAATAAAACATAGGTTCAATACTGCCAGTCAAATTGCAGGGCTCGACTGGTTAGAGGGCTTTCGAAGGAGAAATCCTTAGATTAGTTTAAAGAAACCAGAATCAACAAGCTTGAGCAGAATACTTGCATTTAATACAACGGAAGTTAATAGATTTTATGCGAACTTAGAAACTGTAATGAACAAATTCAATTTTTCGTCTTCAAGGATTTTTAGTGTTGACGAAACAGGTATAACAACCGTACAAAAACCTGGAAAAATTCTGGGACTTAAAGGTCAGAAACAGGTTGGCGCTGCAACTAGTTGGGAGCGAGGAAAAAATATAACAGTTTGCTGCGCAGTTAACGCTGCTGGTACTTTCATTCCCCCCTTATTTATATATCCTCGTAAAAGAATGACACCTTTGTTAGAAAAAGGTGGACCAGAAGGTGCTGTTTACAAATGTTCCTGCAATGGATGGATAATGGAGAATTATTTTTCTTCTGGCTCCAGCATTTTTGCCACTTCACAAAACCTCAAGCAGATGATCCTGTTCTTTTAATATTGGACAATCACTGCAGCCACACTTTCTTAAGAATCTTCGAATTCTGCAAGACAAACATCATTAGTGTGGTTTCAATCCCACCCCACACTTCACACAGACTCCAACCTCTAGATGTTTCGTTTCATAGTACACTAAAATCAGCTTTTAATAGAGAAAGCGATTTGTTTATGAAAACAAATGTTCATCAAAAAATTACACCATATGACATAGCATCCATATTCAATAAGGCTTATATGAGAGTGGCCACCATGGATAAAGCTGTATCCGGATTTAGGTTAACGGAAATATATCCCTTGAACCCTCATAAGTTTACTGAAGACGACTTTACACCAGCCCTAAACCAGGATCAGCCACCTGCTTTTATAATAAGTGAAGATCTGTCTGCATCAATACATCCACATTCTACTTCTCAACAACCTACTGAAATTTCACCAACTGACGCTGTAATAACCACACAGCCAGCTGCTCGCTCAGATTTTCCTATTGAATCGACATCAAGACAGAATCACCCAATAATTCCCCTCAAAGAAAAATCTGAATATAAGAAGATGAAGGTCAGCTTCCAAGAACTCTCACCAGTACCGACTTCAACAACCAAGATGCAAGAAACCCGACAGAATATAAGAAAGAAGCAGCGTTCCGAAATAATAACTGCCAATCCTAATAAGGAGTTATACCAACAAATGGAGCAAAAGAAAACTAGAAAAAAAGAGGAAAACCAATTTGCTTAAGAGAAAAGTAAAGACATCCGCCGCAGCTCCTCACAAAAAGAAAATAATGAAGAAGTCTGGAAGACGGAACCTTACGTTCGAATCTTCTGAGTCAGAGTCAGCAGAAGATGAGAGGAATTTCTGCGACTATAATGAGCTGGACGATTTGGAGCCTAGTCTGTACTATGATCCAGAAGCTGACGAAAATATCTGCATTATCTGCAATGTATTTGGAAAATCAAATGCGTTATGGTTTAGGTGTGTCTCCTCTTCCAAGTGGGCTCATGCAGCTTGTAGTGGGAACGAAAAGGGAAAAACGTATATTTGTGATTATTGCCAGTAATCATATTGTCATTAAGCATATAATCATATATATTGTCCAATAAACCTTATGCATAGAGATTATTTTATTCACTCATCACTGCCGGAATTGCCTCACCGTTGCCGTGGCGAAATTACCCCTCATGCACGAGGTAATTCCGCCACTTGCACTTTTTTTTCGACATTTTTTAGAAAAATCGTTAAACCACCTAACTTCATGAAATCAAACACAAAATACAATTTTTGCACGGTGAAATCAACATTTTCCCTTACGGTGGCGCCATTCCCCCACTCTCCCCTACTATAGTATAATAGGGATAGTACGACAGTGGTCCAAAGCGTTTGTGTAACTCAGAAACCGCTAACAGAACAAGTTTTTCAATTTCAACACTTTGCTTTGCTTGATTTTGATTTGAAAAATGTATTACCTAATAATCAATAAAACCATAAGAGAAAATAATGTCATTAATTTAATATAATTAGCTATAAATAAGTTATTAGACAAACTTTACAATTAAAATTGTGTGTTTTTACTCTTGTAATTGCAACATTTTAATTATATATCAAACCCTGAAATGCCTCTTTATAAATTTAATAACGTCCGTGTAAAATTGACAAACGAATTTTCGATAAATTTAATAGATAAATATTCAACTCCTGCCCAACGCCCTGCATTAATTTTCGATCTGACTAATCAACCGAAACTGCGACTTACCACCTTATTAATTACATGTCTGAGTTCCTGGGTAACAATCATCCAACCGTTGACGTTCTTTCGACCTTTTCTAAACATTAGATACCCTCTATGTAAAGATAATTTAATGTATCTAAGTCGTTTTATTTTAGTATTAGAAAGACAACAACAAAGTGTGACAAAAAAATTCGTATGCTGGTTATAACTTCCAAGAAAAATATATTAACTTAAAATTTAGTAAAAAAAGGCAGTAGGAAAAATTAATATAGAGGTTTATTTAAAACATATCCGTGTGTTACAAAAAAATTATAGGAAATATATTATGCCATTGTTTCACCAGCTGACACTAACATTCTATTCTGGGAACTACTGATTAAAAAATTCTTTCACTACATTTTGTACTTCTGCGCCTAATAAAAACCGTTACCTTTTAACGCTTGTTTCAGCGACCCAAAGATATAAACATCGCAAAGCGATAAATCTGGGCTATAAGGTGCGTGCTATTAAACCCTTAAGTTCTTTCTTGTAGACTAGTTTACTATGTTGGCAACATTGCGTAAAGCAAAATGACATCACTTGGATTCCATCCTGGAAATTACGTGTTATTCGAATAATACTAGCGAGGTGAATATTTTGGCTAGACAATGGTTAATGATAATTGAGGCAGCAGTGCAGGAATTATGTCCAATCATTGAAATAACCGTAAGGTCTGGTTTTCCAAAAAATAAATGGATAAACGCAGAAATTATACAAAAAATGAATATAAGAGATAATAAATACAAACTTGCAGTGATAACCAAAAATGAACAACATTGGGAAGAATATAAACGCAGTAGAAACAAGGTCACGGGATTAATTAGATCAGAAAGAGAAAAACATTTTGTAGGAGTATTAGACAAGAATAAATATAATCACAGAACATTATGGAAGAACCTAAAAACCCTTCTTCCTGGGAATAATGAATTATGTGACAAAGCAATAATTTTTGAAGACAAAGAAATCAGTAATAGCTTCGAAATATGTGAAAATTTCAATAAATATTTTGTGACGAGTGTGGATGATATTGTGGCTGCTATACCAAAGAAAGTAGGTTTGGTGCATAACGACAACACCGGTAGTTATGATAACGGGTTCTGTAATTTCGAAAACATCACAATGTATGAATTAAAGAATATATTAAAGGAACTCAACAATACAGGAGATGCAGCTGGAAATGGCATTAACACATCCTTGTTGAAAGATGCATGTCTAGTAACTGCGAATAGATTGTTAGATGTATTAAATCAATCACTAAAGAGTGGAGTATTTCCTGAAGGATGGAAGACATCATACATTATATCAGTGCCAAAGGTGAATGGGTCACGAAATTGCGTGGATTTTCGCCCAATAAATACAGTGCCGGTGTATGAGAAAGTCTTAGAACGTGCAGTAAAAAATAGACTTAGTTCGTATTGTAATGACAATAATATAATAAGCAAAGACCAGTTGGTCTTTAAAGAAGATCATTCCTGTGAAACATTATTAGTGAATTTAATTGATAAGTGGTTAAAAGAACTGGATAAAGGTAACATTATCTTAGCAGTCTTTTTGGATTTTCGTAGAGCCTTTGAAACAATAAATAGAGACACTTTAATTAAAAAACTGGAATCAATAGGTGTAGGTGGTACAGTTCGAAATTGGTTTTCTAGCTATTTAAATAATAGGACACAAATAGTAAAATATAATAATAGTGTATCAAGTGCGATAGAAACTAGGTATGGAGTGCCCCAGGCAACTGTTTTAGGCCCCGTTCTATTCAATATTTACGTGAATGATATGTCGTCGTGTGTCGGCCGCTGTGACGTCTGTATGTTCGCGGATGATACAATGCTCTGCGTATCGGGCGATGATATGGAAGATATGGTTAAAGTGATAAATGAAGAACTGGAAGCGTTATATATATGGCTATGTAGAAATAATTTAAGTATAAATATTGATAAGTCCAAGTTTATGTGGATTGGAAGTAGACATAAATTACAACACAATGATAAAGATAAGATTAAAATACTAATTAATAATGTTGAATTGTCAGTAACACAAATAAAATACCTTGGCATAATAATTGATGAAAATTTAAATTTCAAAAAACATTTAAGCTATGTAATAAGTAAGATATCTAAAAAAAAGTAGGGTTTTTAAATAGAATAGGTAAAAACTTGTCAAACTATGTTAAACTTATGTTATATAAATCGCTTATAGCACCACACTTTGAATATTGTTCAACAATTCTGTTCAATGCAAAGCAAAATGAGATACAACAATTACAAAAACTACAGAATAAATGTATGAGAGTAATACTGAAATGTAGTAAATATACACCCATCCAGATAATGTTGGGTGCACTACAATTAATGAACATTAGACATAGACTAACATATAGAGTACTCGTTTTTATACATAGAATTAAGTTAGGTCAGGCACCTTCATATTTAACGGATAAGCTAGTAGAAGTAGGAGATACGCATAGTTATAGCACACGTAATGTGAAAGACTTTCATATATGTAGATATCAACGAAGTCAAACAACAACAAGTGTATACGTTGATGGTTTGAAACTTTATAATACATTACCCAATAGTATAAAAGAATGTAATAGACTAAGTTTATTTAAGACGTTGGCTTATAAGCATATACACTTGAATTATTGACTTTAGAAGTTGGTTTGTAACACATATATCAAATTAAGATGTTATATTTGAACATATATTTATCATGTATACATAATAGCAAATTGCTAAATAAAGACATTATTATTATTATGATTGTTAAACGTTTTATTGTATAGATGGAAAAAAGTGTCAACATCACCTTGTCTGCTGAAGGTTGTGTTTAAAATTTCTTTGGTGGTGGTAAATTTGAATGTTTCCACTGTATTGATGATAACATACTAGATGGTTCAAAATATTCCATTGGCATATGAATTTTCCATTGTTGCAAATCTTTAGCAAACAAATTGAATCACGAGGCGTTGATCACACTTACAGGTTATGGACAACAAATGCCATAGAAACAAAATCAGAAGACAGCCAAAATTGTAGATGAATTAGCAAAATCAGCCATAGTTCAAGGTACACTCATAAGCAGTAAAAAGAAAAATAAGTATTGAAGCTGTTTTGTGATATTTTCGCTAGGTTGTTACGAATTTCATAGAAATACGGAATGGCATGCTGTTTCTCTATTCTATCTTCTTCGAGAGTCTATACCTCCCCGTTGCGTTAATCGAGTGTGCGACTCATCTGAAGACATTCAAGTTTGCTAATATGATGTTTAGAAAAAAAGACGTGTAAGAAAATTATTTGGACTGCATTGTAGAAACAGCCCGGACAAGGATATACTTTCTATGATTTCTTAAAAGCTGCTCGGTTCTCGAGAACGGAGAACTTCATCTAAAAGAAGTATGTGTATAAGCTAGGAAAAGAAATTATACCTTATAGTACAAGTAAAACAAGAAAAACATATACATGCACAGGTGGCCAATAATGTGTCAAAAAATGACAAAAAGAGCATCACAATCTTACTTTGTACCTATAGTCACTTCTTCAAAGCCCAAAAGTTTTATTTTTAAAATAATTAGATTTATATGCTTGCAAGAGTATAGATTAATAATTTATAAGTGAACTAAAATAAGATTTCCAAGAAAAGTGCTTTGCTTGAACATCTGTGTAGTTGAAATACTGAAAAATACCAACTAATTAACAAGTTGTAATACACTATTGTATTTTGTGGGTAGGCAATGATAATAATAATAATATTTTTTCTCTCTTCATTTCACATTAATCTTTGTTTTAAGAATAGTTTGTAGAGTTTAAAATAAGTAAATATTGTAAAATACAGACTATGTTGACTGGTAAAAAATTTTTTTTTGTTTGTATCCTGAAATTATATTTTTTTTTATATATTTTTTTTGTTTGTATCCTGAAATTATATTTCATCGAATTTAAAAAATTGGTTTGAAAATTCTACTTGATAACAAATTTTTTTTAATTAATTTGTAAAATATAATACATTTTCAATGACGAATCACGTAGCATCTAATTCATCTTTTCTCACAAGAAAACAAAACATTAAATACGATATTTTTAAAAATATGTTCCATCTCAGACATGTATAGCAAGCATTGAGACAGACGAAATACCACCTGAGCAAGTTAAATAAACATTGCAATTTATATACATATTTACATATGGAAATAAAAACTGCCCTATTTATTTTATACGAAAGGACTTTGCAAAAGCATTAAAAAATACGATTTTCTCTTACATCCCGAGTTGCACTTTTCACGGCACATGACCGTACAACCAAACGGTAGTATCTCCATCTTAGCTAGCCCAGTTTAATCTCACGTTACTTATACGCAGTGCTATTGCCTGATTGAAATTGGCCAACTTCCAGCACCCTTGAATGAAATTTTGGCATGGCCAACTTCTAGCACCTTCATATAACCTTGCGGTTGCTGATTTATACCACAACGCACGAGTTTTTATGCTAAAACTGCTAAAATACGGCGTGTCCTTTCCTACAAATCTGGTTACCATTTTAATCGAATTAATATTAAAGAATTTCAAGCCGTTGTAAAATTTATAAATCAAAGCAACATTCAAATATAATTTGAAAGTTATCATATCATATCTCTTAAAACAAAGTCAATCAGAATTCTATTAATTCTTCTCCACTCTCATTTAGTGTTTCCTCGTTAAATCTTTGTTTGATTCCTGCTATAGGTTTGTTCCCAATTCTCGCATTCCAGTCTCCCATCAGTATTGTTTTCTCTTCCATAGGTATTCCATTAACAACTTGAAGTGTTTCATAAAAGCATTCCCTTTCTATAGTCCGTCTCAACCCTATTATGCAGTACAGGTTTAATAGGGATATTGCATCTCTTATTATCTTTAGTAGTCTCTTAATAACGACATCTTTATATCCGGTTGCCTTGTTGCAAGTTCTATTATGCAAAGTATATGATGGATATATGAGTTGCTGTCAATTGTCAGTTTTTGCCGTAGTGTGTAAACTTTTATATTGTCTTTAATTTATCTATATATAATTTCTGTTAAATCGTTCTTTTTAGCAAGCATATTATCTTTTTCAAGCATTTAAAAGTAAGTATGCATACCTAGATCTATAATTCTGATTAACGTGATAACCTATATACATATACATATACTTTTTACAGATTGCTACATGATATGAGTTTTGAATTTTAAAAAGTGCGACGATAGAGTATTCTTATTGAAAGAGATGACATCATTAGGTGGAGATATAAATACTTACGAGACATCAGAAAATTCAGAGACGAAGGTATAGTTTATCATTTAATTTGTTATACTTTTATGTTCGTTACGCAATTTATTATTTGCTTGTGTTTGATTGTGATTGTTTTATTTTTAGGTAGAACTACAATATACAGATTGTCGTAGTTAAAAGTTAATATGCATCTTCAAATACACACACATAAACATGTACCTATGTATAAGACCGGTGGTGTGGGGAGATAGTGGGGAGATCGAGAGCGGGGACAACACATTCGTTCCGTAACTTTAGAGCGTGAACGTACATACATTGTATCAACGTTCAACGTTTTGCACTAAAGCCTGGGTACCCCGGTGTCCCGATATGAACTCATCTGTACTCCCCTACTATCGTACCCCTCCATTTCATGTTTGCATGCACATGTGTGCGTGTCTGTATTTCCCTATATCTACTTTTATTTCAGTCAAACGGTATACTGATGAATCATGAGTGAATGCACGACACTCGGTAAATAAAAAGTGGACTGACGTTACTGTTCAAAGCAGTCGACAAGCTTTTACGTAAGGACTCAGCACTAGTTTAAAATCACCAAATGGTCTTGGGCCTCGATTTCCATTAATTCATGCTGGAGGCGAGCAAGGTTTTGTTATTGGTGCTGAATGTACATTTCTTTGTAAGAAAAATACTGCTGATGTTCATAGCGAAATGGATGCAGATATATATGGAGATTGGTTCAAGAATAAATTGCTTCCAAATATACTAGAGAACTCGGTTGTTGGTCTCGATAATGCCTCATATCACACGAGAAAATAAGAAAAGTTTCCAGCAGTAGCACGGAGAAGACCAGATTATTGAATGGCTCACTGAGAAGAATATTCCACTTGATAATGACATGTTAAAAAGAGATTTACTGGCTTGTGGTCAGAGGTTAGGTCTCAGTATGAGAGAAACAAAATTGATGAATTTGCAAAGAATAAAGTGCATTATGTTCTTCGGCTTTCACCTTATCATTGTGAATTAAACCCAATTGAAATGGTGTGGGCACAAGTTAAGCACTACGTTGAAATGCACAATACGACATTCAAACAAAGAGATATTGAACAATTAATTGTGAAGGGTTATCAGAATGTAACAGTGAACAACTGGCGGAATTACATTGGCCACCTTGCCAACTTGCAAGACGATGTTGAAGAGTTTATAATTAACGTCACACATTAATCATCAGATCAAGATTCTTTAAGTGATGAAGAAAAATAAAATAATATGTGAACCTACTCCTTTGTATGGTCATGGTTAGTTTTTTATAAATGTTATCATGTATTAACTTGTTCTTAGAAATGGGAAAATATGTTTTTGCAAAATGAATTTGTGAGGAATTTGTGTCTTTAAATGTGTATAATGCAATGTAGGTTAACATATTAATATTCAATAAGACTATATGTCATGTAACATATTAAAAAATAAAAGTACATGTTGTGTGTGGTTATTGTTATTCTTTTCATAAATATGTATTATTTAAGTTGTTTTTATAAATATGTTTTTTATGAAAAATAAACTTGTGATTAACTTTGTCTTGGTCTGAATTTATAGTGGATAGTTGATTAAGATGTCAATATTCAGTAACGAAGAGAATTGTATACCTTAAGTGTTTCTTTGAAATATTAATTCATTTACTCTGGCTTACTATATTCAGTTAGATTTTAAATATTTTTTTACAGAACAATCCCAAAGGATTATATTATTACAAATATTTTAACTAATCCATCTTCCCATATATTCTCCCCTTTTAGTGTTTCAAATTACTATTAATTTTTTGTATGCAGTATGCATCAATTAAATGACAAACAGTCGTATAGGTTATGTTTTGATTACAAAAAATGTCAGATATTGAACCGGAACTGTAACGACAATATACAATGAGACGATTTGGCAACCATGAAATCAATTCCCATAAGACCTGTACTGCATAATAAGGTTGAGACGGAGTATAGTTTCGTTTTATTGATGTCTGGTGCGTATACCGATATTACGTGCAGCTGTGTTCTCGCCAACCCTAGAGAAATCACTAGTATTCTTTCGTTCTCGTATTTGATGTCTGTTATGGCGTTGGCGAACTTTTTGTAAATTACCAAGCCCACACCCGCGTGAGCGTTGTCTACTACTATATATATGAACGTGTAATTCCCTTCCGAACAACGACCAGTAGTGATTCTAAAGAAATTAAACAGGGCATTCCACAGGGTTCCATTCTTGGTCCTTTCTTGTTTCTGGTCTTAGTAAACGATCTAAATAAGTCATTGGAAAACTGTGAATTATATCAATATGCAGATGATACGTCTGTTATTTTATCATGCGAAACATATGAGGGATTATCCGTGGAAAGTACAGAAATTATTCATGACATGATGGCATGGTGCAATGAAAATAATCTGCACTTAAATGTAACCAAAACCAGATTTATTGTCTATGGTCATTACAAAAAGTCGCTATACGTAAAATATAATCATACGTCACTGCCTCAATCATCAAATTCAAAATTTTTGGGTATAATTTTTGATAATTCTCTGAACTGGTGCGATCATATAAATAATTTGTGTAGTAAACTAAGCAGCGCGTTTTATGATATACCTATATACTATTTAAGAAATAATGTAATCCTATTTACATTAAGGACCTATTATTTTGCTTACGTTTAATCTCGCATTAGGTCGGAGTTCGCTTTCCCATAACGTTTTTGTTTTACAAAAGAAAATTATCCGTTCTATGTTTTTTTTGTCGCATCAGACGTCGTGTCGTAATTATTTCAAAGAAACGAAAATCGTAACTGTTCCATGCCTATATATCTACAAACTACTGATATTTTAAAAATACTATATAGGAAAAAGGACCGTACTATGAGGCGATTAAAGCTTTCAATGCCCTCCCAGGTTACCTAAAACACTCACGAGACAGTGCAAAATTTAATAAGGTATTGTCGGGTAATAAGGCCCAACAATTAATAAGGCCCAAACATGAGTTTTCTACAAAACAGTTAAATGTAATACAACTACCGCCATCTACCAGAGGGTGTTGACATTACAGAAGTTTATTACGTTTCAACAGTTCCTATAGTACCGGCTTCTTTATATTCGAACGTGAAAACAAGTACCTATCAGCCAGTGGTTGTATTAAGTTATAAGATTTTACCAGAATAGAATCAAGTTTTAGCAAAAATTTCTTGGCAGAAGTCTTCTACTTTTTGAGGTATGCATTCTTATGATCATTAGTAATACGTTGTCACAAATTTATCAGTTTTTTCTAAAAGCTTGTCGGTTCCTAACCTATAATTCATTCCGACATCAAAGCAGCAAAGAAGGCCCGGGCCTTATTTCCTGCAATGATGACTGGGCCTTATTTTCTGGCAGTTTTTTTTTTCTAATATTTGATGTTATAGACAAAATGGGAAAAAAATGCCGTGGAATCCGCGCTAACTAGACGGAAGAAATGATGGAAAAAGCACTGAATCTTATAAGACAAGGCAAATCTCAAGCATATGTAGAAGAACATTGTAAAATTCCTCGCCGAACAATACGAAACCACATTAAATCTGGAATAACCTCTCGACGTTTGGGAAGAAAACCTATATTAGACGCAGAAGCTGAGGAACAACTGGAACGTAAAATAATAAACTTTGCTGAAAGAGGATTTCCATTAACTCCTAAAACAGTTCGCAGAAGTGTCTACTCTCTTATTACGAAATATAAAATTCCTAACTGCTTTAATTATAACCAAAAATTGGCCGGGAGAGAATGGTATTGTTCATTCATGAACAGACATAAAATATTTCTAAAAGAAAAGCACAACCTATGAACCCCGTCCGAGCTCAAAAGCCCAATAAAGCAATCGTAGAAAATTATTTTATAAAATTAGATGCTCTATTGGAAAAAACTGGTTTAAAGCAAAGACCTGACAAAATCTATAATATGGATGAGAAAGGGTGTCGCCTTACCCTTCATCATCAACAAACTGTTCTAGCCCAAAGAGGAGCCAAGAGGGTTCACTTAGTAGCACAAGAACATGCTGAAAATGTGTCCATCGTGGCATGTGCGAATGTAATGGGACATGCTATTCCTCCCATGATTCTATTCAAAGGGCAACGGATGAAGCAAACATTTTCAGATGGATTACCTCCAGGGTCTATTGTTCAAATGACACTAAAAGGAAGCATGACACATGAAGTGTTTGTTAAATGGTTTGAACATTTTTCAAAATTTATGTCAACTCCTCCAGTAATTTTAATCTTTGATGGAGCTTTTTGCCACCTTGTGTTTAACCAGCAATACGACTCACGAATTGCAACCTATGGATAAATCCGCCTTCAGACCTTTTGAATAGTATTGGAATGAAGAACTTCTACATTACTGGGAAACATATCCAGATAGACGTTTGAACAAAGAAAGATTTTCGGATATTTTCAAACCAGTCTGGAGGCGATCAATGACAATATGCAACATAATGAATGGATTTAGAGCTACAGGGATTTATCCTTTCAACAAAATACCTATTGCGGAACATGCACATGCTCCATGTTTACCCAGTCACACAGAACCAAATAATGAAAGTAAAGACAGACAATGGGATTCAGAAGATGAGCAACCACTCACTTCCTTAATAAACAAAGGAACTGAACAACAACGTAAGACATTCACAGAGGTTTTGGTAACTCCAGAAGTAAAAACTAAACAAAACAAACAAGTCCGGAAAAGGGCCGTAAATTATAAAGCGCTTGAAGTTACAAGAAATGTGCTTGGAGAGAAGATGAGAACTACTAAGCAGAACAAATCTGATAAACCACGTCACTCTACTTCGACTGGAGCAGCGACTTCCCACTGTGAAGCAGAAAGGCGGTTTTGTGCAGTATGCAAGGAAAGTTTTGTGGCAGATATGCGTCAATGTGTTAACTGTAACAGCTGGGTACACGAGGAATGTGTTGGCTTTCCTGCAGATGACTTAGAACACCTTATCTGCCCAAACTGTGACGGTTAAATTGATTTTATATTGCGGGCCTTATTACATACTGTGCAGATAATAAGACCCAAAACCAAGTTTTTTAAACAGTATTATTAGAAAATAATATGTATTTTATTATGTTTATTTTGATATGTATTTTATACAAATTGAATATATTTTTAGTTTTTCAAAAATTTTATATTATATTTTGTTCCTTGTTCTCATAAGATTAAATAACGCTTAATTAGGCCTTATTAACCGACAAAACCTTAGTGAATTAAAAGAATACCTAGTTGACAACAGTTTTTATAGTTTTATAACTGGGATGTAGCGGCACATGGGGGATATCATTGCCATTCAATTTTAATGTGTTTTATTTTGATTTTATTTATATTATTTGTATGTTGTTTTTTATTATAATACGAGATTAGAATTAGCACTTGATATATTGTATATATACTTGGCAATGTTGTTAAAAAATTATAATAATAATAATAATAATATTTATTGTCATAGACCCGTACTATGACAATAAATATTATTATTATTATTATTATTATCATTATTATTATTATAATTTTTTAACAACATCTACAAATGCGATTCCCTATAGTTAAAGTAGTTCTCTTTATCTCCTTTTTTATAAATACAATCGCTTTATTCCAAGATCTTGGCATTTCTTCAGTTTGCCAAATTTTGTCTATTATACATTTAATATTTGGTTTTGAGGGAAATAGCCATCATATTTTAGATTTTCTGCCATGAGCCCATTTAAAGTTATTATAATAGTAAAAGTGTCGTATTAGCACTGATTCTAATGAAGCCAATAAAAAAAAAGCTGTCAACTTATGTAAATATTTATTTATACCAAGAAAAATCCTCAAAAAGAATATTTCTGAATGCAGAAATTGTTTACTCTGTAGGTACATCTATGATTTTTAGTTAATTATAATATCTATTGTTTGTATTTAATATTTTTTATATAATTTGTTTTCTAAAGATACCTACTACATATATTATACCATATACTGTACATTTTATTCGTGTCTTTTGATACAACCACTGCAATAAAAAAAATACTAATCTGCCTTATTTTAAACACTATAGAAAAATTATTTTGCAAACCTTTGATTACTGTATTGTTTAAACTAAAAAAAATAATATAGAATTTTCTAAACCCCAAATTATTTATTAATTCTTATATACACCCATATTCTACCCTCTTACCTAATAGGTATGTATATAAGACTATAAAAGGAATACCTAATATAAAAAATTAAATTCATCTCTGGTAGGTATGCATACGTAGGTAGTAACAGAGAATTATTTATGTATGTACCCACTGAATTTTTTATTTCCCCTACTTCCAGCTCATGTAATCCAATAAACCAGTTAAATCCCCACTGTACACAGAAAATGGCGTCATGAGATACCTCCCATTCGAATATTTAAACAGTTCGAATAGTCAGAGCCTCAGCATATGCCCGTGTAAAGATGTCAAATGCATTTGCCGTCGTGTCGGCTGTGTTCGTTTCCAAACCACCTCTCTATAAATTCAGGAAAATTATGGCTATATTTAGTGGAACGAATTGTATTTCTGTTTATATCTGTAATGGTTATCTCTCTCTTTTAATTATTTATTTAATTACAATTACTTATAATGTATACATACATATAAAAATAATAACAATTTCTTTACTTCTTAATACTTATCAAAGGGTAGTAAAAGAAAACAGATAAGGTAAAGTAGGAAAAGTACTTATAAATACTACTTTTTTAAAAGTTTGTCTTTGCGGTTAATATTTTTTTACTAATGGCTAAAATAATCTGCAACTGCACAATATTATATATTAATTGACCTTCCCGATTATAACGTTCGATATGATTTCTTATTTGAAGTTATACTATTTTTGATGAAATATTTTGTTAGAATAAAGTCAATAACTTCGTGGAGGAATAGGCAATAACATCAGTAAATAAGGTATGTGAATTAATTCAAATAAACGCTGCGCAGAAATGAAATATTTTTATTTTATGAAACCTTACAAGATGAACAAAATTTGACTCTAAGACTTCCAAATAACAACAAAACGAAAGCAAAAAAGCCACTGTATGTTATTAATTTTTTATTTATTATAATGTACAAAACTTGTTCTATCTCGAATTTCATAGACGATCGGATAATTTGCGATATATTCGCAATAACTGCTATTCAAATAGAGTTAAATTGTTACTTTCGGAAAAAATTTTGAAATTTTTTATAAACGAAAATGGTTCCAGTTCGTGCTCTAAATACCTTTGTAGTCTAATTAATCTGTATAGAAAGCATAATTTACGAGATATTTGTAAAAAACCGTAGTAGTAGACAAGATATTAAAAAATTCGTTTTTTTTTTTGCTGAAGTAAACTACTACTTCCGATCTATCGATTTTAGTAAAAATCTGATCAGATCTCAAAAGGAAGATTAGACAAGAAGATATGAAGTTCAACATTGATAGCTGTAGTCATTTGGCTGCAATCATGGTCACAGTTAGAGAGAGGGGGGAAGGAGAGAGACTCAAAAACATGTTTGTAAAAACCACTTTTTCGGTATCAGGGGACTTCAAACCGTGAGCAATGCAAAAATCTCGCGGTCGAACATTTTTGTTATCACAATACTTCCTTATTTACGTATAAGTAAGTAATATTATAGGTGGGAACATGGAAAATACCAAAATGGTAGAATTTCAGCTATGTGCAGTCAC
Organism: Amphimallon solstitiale; assembly: GCA_963170755.1. Classification (NCBI taxonomy): domain Eukaryota; kingdom Metazoa; phylum Arthropoda; class Insecta; order Coleoptera; family Scarabaeidae; genus Amphimallon; species Amphimallon solstitiale. Next base: position 97,398,232 of record OY720679.1, on the reverse strand, counting down.
CGTTGAAATATCATTATTATGTGTAGTACGTTTAACAGTTTAATGTTAGTAAATTTAATTTTCTTTACTTTTTTATAGAAATAATGTGTGTCTGTTTCCAAATAGGAAGGATAATTTTTGACGAGTGTAACGGTACGGCACAATTTATTATTTTTAATGATTTTATAAATTTCAAATATGTACTTACCTATATGAATATTTCTTAGAACTAATTTTCCTATAACAACGAGATTCCATGCAATTAATAAAGAGTCGGCGGAAGTACTTGGAAGAGATTGGTCACCGATGTAAATATCTCGGTTTTACCACAAAGTAGTCCTCTAATTAAAAAGTAAGTCGACCCACATATAGTGGTCGATAAACTATAAAATCATTGTTAGAATCTTGAAAGTGAATAAATAGGTTCTTTGTTTACAAAAAATCGACCGCTAAAGAAGTGTTAAAGTTGTCCAGTTTAACAATATCTTCCAATAAAAAGTCATTGTTGTGTGAATAGCAGTTTGTGGAATCTACCGGCGTCTTTACCGTCGAAAGAAGTGTCCAATTAAGTACACCGTCAACAGGAAGATTATCTTCATCTGAAGATAGAAAAGACTATACGAAAGGTATTTAGAAACTGTTATTATGTGAATGTTATATAAAGGATTAAATATAAAAAATGTCTTAATATAAAGGCGTAAATAAATTAATATTGTAATGAAACAAGCTCCACAAAAAAAGAAAGAAAAATAAACATTGGCGCGACGACGACAAAAACACGCTCATAAATCATCTACACCTATGTACTGGATAAGCGACGGACAGTCTGTTTGTTGCTTTATATTTTGCCTACTAATCGTCGTCGTCATTTTCCGCTGCATGTCTTGACAAATCGCCAGGAATCGCTACATGAAGGTGAGCGCATTTTATAAATTGAGGCTACACCCGTACTGTCTTGAGTTGAGTTTTATATCTCACACATAATGTTCTAAAACTAATGATACAAACAGACATGTCACATATATAATAGTGACTACTTATTTTAATGGGTTTCACATGTATAAATCAAGCTCATGCGCAATGCGTTTTATATTACGAGGTTTTGTCTAATGAGGCTACCAAACCCTCAAAATTACGAAAACATTTTCAAACCAAGCACATGGAGCATGTTTCCAAAAGCACAGATTTTTAAAAACTTAAGAAGAAGAAATGCAAACCAGTAAAAAATATATAGAACAGGCTGCAACTGATTGCAATAATGAAAATACAGTGAAAGCATCACTTGAAGCAGTTCTGTTGATGGCGAAAACGGAAAAACTCCATACATTTGCTGAAGAACTGATATTACCTGCTGCAAAGAAGATGGTATCTATAATGCGAAAAAGCTGCTACGGGTCTAAGTTTAATAGCCTTGAAGGAAGCTGTACAAATTGTTAATTTTATCTAGGCTAGATCATTAAATTCAAGACTTTTTGAACAGTTGTGCAAGACTATGGACAGTGAACATCATCAATTGCTGTTGCATACGGAAGTGAGATTTTTTGAGTTGAGAAATGAGGACATTATTTTTCACAGAAAACCCCCATGCACATTCATTAAGTGAACGTCTTCATAATTTTTCCTGGTTATGTAAACTAACATACTTGTAAGATGTCTTTTCTCATTTAAACACTCTCAATTTAATCCTTCAGGGAGAGAATATACAACAATTTTTGAAAACGAGGATAAAGTTGAAGCTATGTTAAAAAGACTTGAGCTGTGGAGCCACCGTTTATCAAATCAAGATTACGATTCATTTCTAAATCTCAAAT
>OY720679.1:88921195-89169195 GCA_963170755.1 Amphimallon solstitiale | reverse complement strand
GTTTAGGATGTGCTCATTTAATCATTCTCTTACACTATGAGCATATGGTGCAGCAGCTCCATAACTGACATCTTGTCAATAACTTTTTCCAATACGTTATTGAGATACTCATTGCCATCAAGACGATTTGGTAGATACATTGTCCCAACGGAGATTAATTATGCCCAGTCAAACGTTAATGGAAAGCTTGCTTTGCTGACTATATTCTCGAAAAGCATGCCGATTTTCATCCGCCCAGTGGTGAAAATTATAGGTATTATATACTGGTATCCTATTTAAAATTGTGTTGCAAAAATTTATATGAACGAAAAGGTTTTCTCATAGAACCAATTGAACGGTTTTATTACTAGCGGTATTTAAGGTTGGAGCTAACTATCGGATACTAACGGAGGGATCTCCCAAGCAGCATCAAAGTGACGGGAACTGAGACTGGAACTTGGACTCGGTAACTGTTACGTAACTGCTACTAAATATTTGACTTAGCAGTAAAATTTACTCCAATTCAGATTTTATTAGTAGCAGTCAAGTAACTGTTACTACTAGTAGGTCCTCTATGGTCCCATAACTTCTTAGTAGCTCTTAACGTATTTGGAACCACACGGCTACTAAATAAGATTACTTTAAAGTTATTGGAACTTTAAAGTAGAAAACGATAGTGGCCATAACCATCTTGTATTACTGAAGTATGACTTTAAAGTTAGCATTCCTTGAAAGTTACGCTCAAAGTTTTTGCTACGTTATCGGAACATGTATTAATTACTTCAAAGTTACGGAACTGTTTAGTAATATTTATAGTAATTTCGACGTTCTTACTACTCCGAGATGTTACTTACAGGTTATTTTCACTTTCCGTATAAATTCAGAGCGACTACATAGTTGCAGTTACTTTTAAAAAATTACTACAAGGTAAGTTTCACTTCATCGACTGTAATAACAAAGGCACTCACCAAGAAGTATCGCTCGTGTCTGTGAAATGAAACTGCGTTCGAATTCATGGCGTCTGAAAACAAAATGCGTCGCAACAGAAAGCCTATAGACATTCGTCGATATTTTATCGAACACTGAGGCTTCCTTCAGCTGAAGGCTCTTAGTTGTCTGTTGTAATGGCGACATTGCCGTACATTATGGCCACAGGAAAAATATAACTATTGCAAAAGCATCAGTGTCATCAGGTCAAACGACTAACAGTGGACAAGCCTGTCAAGCAGAACCAGAAGTAAGAGGATGTGAAATTTGTTGAAAATTTTAAAGATAAAATCTACAATTATTAGGACTATGATGAGTTATTTGTTCCTAAATATGACGTTGATGATGATTATAAAGACGAAATAATAGTATATTCGTCAAAAATTTCATTCTCGCAACAGCTTAGAGAATGGTCTTTATTGCATAGAGTAGGTAATCGACAGTTCAATCATTGATCTACTGCATATGTTAAAGCCGATTAATTGTTTTTCGGTCTGTAAGGCATCTTTAAAGTTGTTAATATTCCATAATTTTAAGATGTACGAATAATGTACCCAACTCTCCTCTGGAGCATTGGCGGGATTGCATCTTAAAGTCCCCCTACGTGAATGATTTGAGTTGTGCGGCCAGTACAATACTTTGTCGTTCTCCCATTTCTCCATTCTTTTCTTTCGTAGCCAGAACTTTGAAAAAAGCTATTTTTACAATAATTCACTACCACTAACGGCAATCATATGTGTTAATTTTAGGTTAAGTTCCACGTGGAACTTTGAAGTGGCACCGGGAACCTTACAGTAGTGTGCTACTTCATGGTAGTCTTAACGAACCTGCACAACTTTAAAGTTACAGGGGCGTGGACCGATTGGTCCCATGTACTACTTTGTAGCAACTATAACTTTAAAGGAAATATTTGTAGTGGCTGCTACTACACGATTACTTTTATCAAGTAGTATTTACTTTAAAGACGCATACTTCAGTAATTACTACTTGTAAGTTCTCTTGCGCAAAATTCGCTATATTTATCGAGCAGAATTGCGACGCCATTGCTGTTCATGGACGTTGAATGACGTCACAATACTGATTAAAAATTAATTTTTCTTGAGAGCTGTACTAAAAGTACCAAATCAATGAATATTTATTGGTTTAGAATGTTCAGGAATAATTTAAAAACAGATACACATGCCTAGATGGACAATTTCGAAATTGTACAGTATATTTTTAAAAAATTTTTTTTTTACAAAACGTATATTTTAAGGGCGCGTTGTTATTTTTCTAAGTACCATCATCATAATTGTCAGAAAACTTGTATTCGCATATAACTTTAATACCCAAGAAGTCCTTTAAAATGATCAACGCGTGTTTTAATATTTCTAATTATTGTGTGTTACTACTCACACCATCAACGTGTAGTATTACATTCTACCATCAGTTTACAAGTCAGCTTCGACAACGGAATGAGATGAAAATATAGTTGAAGCTTTGCTGAAGGTGTGCGACAGAGAGCGACTGAGAGTGTCAGAAACCTAAGAAGTTCCATTACAGTTGCTGCGACCACCCTGCTATGTCGCCGTTACGTAGCCGTAACGTCCGGGAAACGTCCCGGAAACAGTTCCAGGGACGTCGCTGGAACGTAGCTACTACCGAATAATTATTCCCCATTTTGGTCCCAGACACGTAATAGGACCGTTGTTACCACGTTCCGGCGACTGGTGGCGAAAACTTTAAAGTTCTTGTGATGGTCGCCGTTACGTTCCTACGACTAAAAATGTTGCTTGGGCTTCTTGTACTGCATTCAGAATTTGCGCTTCTAGTTGTATTATACGCTTTCCTCTTGGTCGACCAGCGTTCGTATTTCTTTTAGTAAACGACACCGACCTTCGGAATACATTTTTACTAGGATGTACTGCCATATTAGCATTTACATTACAAAAACCATACACCATGTACATATCGGCATATTCATTAAATGTAAAATCCATTATGAAGGAATAAAATAACAACAAAGAAACGATGAAAACACATTACCACAAAAACTAATCAGAACAAAACAAATAGACACGAAGAAACAGAGTTTACACAAAATGAAACACGGTAGTCGAATTGAATACACAGGCTAATGTCAAAATTTGACAGTAATGATACTGATTGATATCACTTTGAAAGACAAGCTCATTGTTTTATAATGTTGTTAGATGTGTTTTTCGTGAAAGTACGTTAATGAAGTAATGTTAAAAACAAACTTTTTAATCAAAACGAAAACGTTTACGAAATAATACTAGTAAAAAGTATTCTATAAACTAAATTGTAGCTATCTCTATTAACAGATATCGAAGAGTAAGGTGTAGTTAGGCACTAAAAGTCCGAACTTTAAGAACCCCGTGAAAACATACGAAGCATGATACGACATTTTAACATTTTTTTATTCAGAATAAAGCGAAGAATGTCTCTACGTGTAGTTTTTGCGACAATCTATAAACATCCTGTATACTGTCGAAATCAGTATACGAGGTAGGCGCCATAAATTCTCGGCCTTACAGGCTTATACAGGTTGAAACGTGTTCAAACTCCGTCACCTCATGCATGCACATACGCGAGGTGTACACTATAAATACGACGGTTCGAAGCGTAGTAATTTTTAGTAACCAGCCAACTAACGGGACTAGCGCACGAAAATGTCTGAAGTAACTAAAATTGAGTACAGCACGGTCATTAAATTTTTAACAAAAGAAGGGCATACACCTTATCACATTAAACAACGTTTGAACGGCGTTTGCGGTGATTCATCTCCTTCGTAATAAACTGTAAAAAAGTGGTGAAAATGTTTCCGTTAGGGACAAGAATCCCTGGAAGATGCTGATCGATCGGGTCGACCAATTGAAGTGATAACACAAATTTCAATTATTGAACATTTAGTGCCAGATGATTCGCGTTTGAAAGTGAAGTAATTAGCAGTGATAACAAACATTTCTGAAACAAGTGTTCGCCGAATTCTCCGTGACCATTTGGGTATAAATAAAATTAGTGCTAACGTGAACGTCGAGTCGAATGTGCGCTGTCGTTCTTAAAGATGTGTGGAGACGACCCAAAACCGATTTTGGAGTCCATTGTCACAGGGGATGAAACAATGGTTCTGTTTTACGATCCTCTATCGAAAAGGGAGTCCATGGAATGGCGACGACCTGATGAACCTCGTCCCAGAAAGACAAAAGTCGTTCAATCAACGAAAAAGGTGATGGCCACAATATTCTGGGATTGTGAGGGCATTTTGCTAATTGACTTTAAAGAGCTTTATTGCATAAATTAAGGGACAGTATTCGTGCAAAACGTCGTGGAAAATTGACAAAAGGTGTGCGATTATTGCACGACAATGCTACCGTCCATACTGCCGCCATTTCACAAGCTGCCATCCGCGAATGCGGCTTTCAAGAATTGGAACAACCACCGTATAGTCCGCATATGGCTCCTTGTGATTTTTTTGTTTGTTTTCTAAATTTAAAAAAAAAGACCTTAGGGGACGTAGTTTTAAGGACGACAGTGAGTTGTAAGCAGCTGTTATAGAACATTTTGACGGAAAAACTTCAGATTATTCTTACAATGGTATGGAATTATTAATTAATCGTTGTAATAAATGTATAGAAGTTAGGGGAGATTACATTGAAAAATAAAAATTCTTATATTGTTCCAAGTTTCAGGCCGAGAATTTATGGCGGCTACCTCGTATCTTCTTCTAAAACTCAAGATATCAGCTTGATAGACTTGGGAGAAATTATTACAATCTGCACGACAAAATTAGTACTTAAACTCAGTAACAACAGTCTTAGATAGTGTAGTTTCATATTTTCAGAAAATAATAAAATTAACGAAACATTTTGAAAATAAACTAATTCTTAATTATTAGTTTAAATATTCTTGATGCAGGCAAATGATAATTATTATTTGGTGCTCAGTGCGAAAGATAATGTGGGAATATGTCCTTTATCTATAATAATAAAATTATACTCTTACTACATACTGTTAATCAACGCCAACATTACTTCGAATTTCATTCATACAAAAAATAGAATTTCCAGTCTATTTTAATCCAAGATTGTTGTGTCCATTTTACAGTGAATAAACAACATTTCATAATCATGAATAAGTTACATAAGATGTATAAATATACTTACAAATCAACACATCAAATTATATTTAAATAGGTATTCAATACCTTATAAATAACACTACACATGTGTGGAGTGGACGGGGAGGGAGGGGGGGCATCTAAGCTACCAGCGATATTTATTCGCGCATTTTTTATCATTCATATGTATGTATAATTAGGTACTTAAATCGCGGAAACTTATAGAATACATTTGCTTGCAGTAAGAAATAATATAATTGTTTCTATGTCAATGAAAATTATTAGTTACCCAGTTTAAAAGATAAGTAGTCCTTCGTTCGTTATATTGAAAGTTTGCTATAAGCGATAATGAGAGAATAGATGCGAAAAGTGTTTTATGAGACCTTTATTGTCCCATATATTTATATAAAGATTACAAATAAAAAAAAACTAAAGTGAAACAAAAACTGTAATTTTCGACTGAACTTACACATATATGTTTCAACTTCAATAAAATTATCAATAATTGCGATAGGCGCACCATGAGATTGTAAAAAATTACTAAATATTGTTCGTATTCCTAATGGCTTCCGGAGCAGAAAAAGGCTACAATTCTGATAGTTCTGGCTCATCCTCATTGGCTTCTTCTTGGTCACTTACGGATTGTCATCTATCACAGCAATGATATTCTCGTCGTCCAAATTTTGTGTTGTGTGATGGTGTAAGACGTACTCTAAAAGTACTATGTGAGAAAATTTACTTTTAGCAAGGCGTTAAGCATCATTAATTTGAATGGATATTATCTTGTTAAATTGGTGATTAATTTTTTTTTGTAATAGTGGGAAGATTTTTAATGGGGTTGAAGGCACTAAGAGTACTATGTGCAAATATTTGCTCTCAGTGAATTATTAGGCATAATTAACGATCATTTTAGTCAGTCTAAAATTTCAAATAAATAAATACGAATAGACAGGGATGTTCATGATGGGCAAGCGCCAAGCCTTTAAATGTACTATGTGCGAATATTTGCATTTAGCGATTGGTATAGGTCATTTTCAAGACATTCACGTTGCGAAGTTTTAGATCATCAAAGGCACTATGTGTGAATGTATGTCCTTGTTGAAATAAAATTAGATTTGCATGGGAAAGATTATTTTAAGAATCAATAAATATTGTTATATTAAAGGTAAAAACGGCAAGATAATGTTTCTTTTTAAATCAATAAAAAAAATTATATGCTTTTTCTATGATCTTTTATGGTAAAAGAAAATTCCTGATATAGCCACAAAATAACAATGTTTTGTTACTGTTTTTATGAAAGAGAATTATAAACATTTTATGGAATTTATACTTGTATTTAATTATTGACCTTATCCAAATATAAACTAAATAAGAGACACGCCAAAGAAAAAGAACCAATATTAGTAATACGTCAACTTCTTTGATATAATAAACACGAAACGATCCTTTCTTTTCCAATGACAAGGAATGTAGTCAGAATGATGGAATTTAAAATAGGTAAAATGCATCGTTTTTGGGGAAGCCATCGTGACGTGACCTTGAAACCGATCCGCGCTATTCCACACCGTCGCGTTATTGTTGCAGGCGTTGCTCCGAATTCGCTACTGATGCTGTGTGCTCGCTTGCATCGAAGATCTCAACACACCGAAAAGATGCATACATACATATCCACCATGTATGTATAGACAGATAGACAGGGAGAGAAAGACGTACAGATAAAGAAGAAAGAGAGATAGATCGCCTCAGGATGTAATTAATGCATGCAGACACAGTCAGTCAGTTAGAAGGTCTACAAGCACGTATATGTACGGGCCGGAAAATAAAAAAAAATCGCGCGCCCGATAGGTTCATCAGAGTTTATTTGATCGCCGAAAACGCGAACGAAATCTCACCTTGAACGGCAAAATGATGCAGCGGGCTCTGTGTGTTCTCGTTCCCGAAGTCCTTAGCGCTCTAAATTAATGTTGCGCTCCGTTCGGGGGCCCCGTTGTTGTTGATGATGAGATGCAGCGACGGTCGACGGCCGTCGAGATAATAATGTTTGGTGAGGACGAGAACACGGCGATAATAATTGTCTGGGATGGTAGCGTAACGACAGAAATACATATACACACAGTAGATCGATAAAGCTCGTAATGAAAAGGAAGTCGTTGTATTACTTTAACCCTCTAATAAATATCGAATGTCATTCCCTAGTAAATGTGCAGTTTTGACTCTTCGGCTTTGTGGAAACTAATACAGCTTGTTTCACACATGCCAATATAAAGCCCGTATTATATAGTTGTCCAAACAAGAAGATCTGTAGTATAATCGTCCTTCCTTTGAGAGATTCAAAACGAATTTATAAGTATGATGAAAAGCAATCAAATCATTATTCACATACATCACTTTCATATTGTAAAGTCTATAATCTACGGTTTCTTTCGTTTTGAGAAGTTATGCCTTACAAAAGGTGAATGATGATCAAAAACAACATTCAAATTACTAACAAATACGCTTTTGTACTCATATGACATAACATACAGTTTTACGTATTCATATGGGTGCGGGAAGTAAAGTTGGTACTTACTGTAACTTGATAATACCACGCGATCATTTAATTTCTAAATTATAGCAGGCGGGAGCTTTTTATTAGGTTGTCCAGAATGTCAATTATTGATTAATTAACATTTTGAAACGTCACTTTGACTATTCAAATTGTAAATTAGTACTTATATACCAACTTAATTTAAATTTCACAGCCTGCTCTAATTTAGAATTTAAATGATCGCGGGGTATTTTAAAACCATAAACCCCTAATCCTACCAATACGCTGGCCAGTTCGTTGTTTTGATATGACAGTAACAAAAGACAATGTAATAGAAATTGTTATATTTCAAAGGTATATAATTAAATCTCAGAACAGCAACAAATATTGTATAAATTACCATTATTAACTCTTTTCAGAAATTAAAACAGAAGAATTATTAAAAATTTTGATAGCACAATTTTCGCAACCATATATTGATATTCCAAGTATTAGCTGATTCGTTTCAATTGATCTCGATTGTGAGGGTAAGGTAACATTAATAGTATTATTAGATAATCCTTGTTGTATTTCAGACGTCGAACAAGTTGCAGGAGGAATCAACTTCTCTGACTGGGTCATTTTTTCAGCCAATTGAATTCTGCTATGCAGAGAATTTCCGACATATCCTTCTGCAACCATAGATGATTTCTTGCTCCTTGGTTTGCCAACAATGTCGCTGAACTCCTTTGGAAACAGTGACCTGTGATGTTACTTACGCTATCGAGCTGAAGGTACTCAGCTATTCGCATTGGAATTTTACCAATTGTATTAAGACCAACAGGTGAAGAAACACACTCGCCATTGGGATATGTTAAGAAGAATCGTTGCTTGTTGTCTGGTCTTAAATTTGCATATTGCCAAATTAATGCAATCCTTTCTGGCTTAATGATTGCAAATGTACGGCTGTTATCTGTATAGCATTTTATGAATATAGTATTGTATGAATTTATAATATACAAAAATGACTACCTTCATTGGTAGAAACAAGTAATCTGGTTCTTCAGCAAAAAATTTAGTAAATTCTTCTTCGCTTAATACTGCCGATTTTTTAGGCTGAAGGTGTTTCGTTGCCTGTTTTAAGTATGCTATGAGTTTTGCATACTTAGATACATCCGTATTATCATATATTATTAAGCATGATTTGAGCATAAAATAAGTAGACCATAATGATTTATTTGATTGTAAACTTTGAAAATAAACTATTAAACAATTTTCTGAGTAAGCCAAGTTATGAATTTACCATAAATGGTGAATTTCAGGAGGTGTACATTGTATTTCTTCATCAGAATGCATGTTTTAGAGGAGATTTTAATCTTGTATTCAATTTTTGAAATTTGACTAATTTTAAATGAAATTCAAATAATAAATACTGCCAACTCAAAATGGAGTATTTCCTGGTCGACTCGGCATCTTTGGGACATTAAAAAACAAATACATCTCCATAGTAATAAAATATAGTCTATAAAATACTACTTCCCTGGAGTTTTCATTATTAAAAGCTACGGAAATAGGAGTAATTCTTAAAAACTTTTCCATTCAATTTGTAAGCGCCATCTATTAGATGATCTCTCAAGCAACATTCGCATTGACAGTTAATTGTATTCAAATCCAAAAAGCGGTAAATACATCTCCATAGTAATAAAATATAGTCTATAAAATACTACTTCCCTGGAGTTTTCATTATTAAAAGCTACGGAAATAGGAGTAATTCTTAAAAACTTTTCCATTCAATATGTAAGCGCCATCTATTAGATGATCTCTCAAGCAACATTCGCATTGACAGTTAATTGTATTCAAATCCAAAAAGCGGTAAATTCACTACAAATATAAAAATAAAAACGTTATATGCAAGAATATATTAAATTAAACTTAATGGAAATGTGAGTAATAAGTACATACATGAAATGTTTAAATTAATCAGGTAATCTATTTTAGGTTAGGTATGATACTAATCACTTTAATCAATAATATGTTTAAATTTATTCTCGTACAAAAAATATTGTACAAACCACTTGCGTAAAGACATCTTCTACGCATTCGCGCAAAAAGCACTCGCTTTTCTCGGTCGCTCGTCCTTTCAAAATGCGCCCATATGGGATCACAGTCTTCCCGTACTTGGTTCTTAAATAACTAATTCTCAATATTTTTAAAATCACTGACCATAAAAAACGGAGCTTTAAGTAGATCTGCTTGAAATGCGCTAAATTGTAAACCCCAAAACTTCTGTAGATTCTTTCAACTGGCTTCACATTTTGACGGTCAAAATTAAATTTGTCAGAAATTAACGAATGATCAGAGAAATAATGAAGCACTACACCAATATTAACCAGTCCAGACGAACTTGTTAAATCAATTAACAAAATTGGTGTTTTTGCAATTCTGTAGGTTCATTAATCTGCTAATCTAGACCGTATGTGTATATTGTGCTTTTTTCATAATATTTTCTTTTTACTTTCATTCATCGTTGTTTTCCCCCAATTCCTTCAGTTTCTTCGGTCAATATTGTCCCGCTGTATTACAATGTTGACGTATTAAGCTACAGTTATGTTATCCCAAAAAGTTCAAGCTAAGAAAACTGGATGCGTATTCAATAAAAAGATAGGTCAATTTAAACACAACGTTTGAAATTGTAATATTTCCGACAAATATGCAATGCTTTTTATCGTAAGTAACATTCGGATCACAAACATATTTGAAACACGTAATGATTATTTCTACATACGGCAATCGTGCGTGCAAAAGCAGAAGTCGATCAAACCGCACGCATGACTACCACTAACCATGTCTCGGGCGAGCCGTCAGCATTGTTCTTAAGTAGATATTGGAAAAATTAATTGATATTTCATGTACTTTATAAAATACTAGCTGGACCGGCGGACGTTGTTCTGCCCTTTCCGATAGGTGGCGCGATGATTTTGATTTGGTTGATGTCATCAAATTTATTAATAACTCGACCACAGCCTCACCTGTCGAGTCCAGATTTTGTGATTTTGTTTTTTGGCACTAAACCAATATATATTGTGAATATGAGTCATTTTGGTCGATGAATATAGAATATGTTAATAACTTGACTACAGTGCCACCTGTCGGATCCTAGCATAGCTATGAACCATCGTCTCGACAAAACAAATATAAATAAATAAATAGGATATGAAATACTTGAATGTGTAACGTACATTAACGGATAATAATTATCACAAATATACATATATCCATTTATACGTAAACGTATATGAATATATGTACGTGTAGAGATACACAGCATACACTTAGGTGTCATTACCAACAGCGAACGCACAGACACCGGTGTTTCGGCCTTTGAGGCCTCTTCAGTGTACGTGGTGCTGCTGGCAATGATCCACAACTAAGACCGTGTCTTATGTCCGTTGAATCGCAGAAGTGCCTATGAGAATATCTCAGCGACATCTGCCATCCAAGCGCGACACCGAACACGACAGTTTCATCTTGCACACTGTGCTAAAGACAAAACCTGTACGCTAAATGTGTATCTCTGCATATAAGGCCAATAGGTGGCACCGCCATATCACAAATAAATAGGATATGAAATACTTGAATGTGTAACGTACATTAACGGATAATAATTATCACAAATATACATATATCCATTTATACGTAAACGTATATGAATATATGTACGTGTAGAGATACACAGCATACACTTAGGTGTCATTACCAACAGCGAACGCACAGACACCGGTGTTTCGGCCTTTGAGGCCTCTTCAGTGTACGTGGTGCTGCTGGCAATGATCCACAACTAAGACCGTGTCTTATGTCCGTTGAATCGCAGAAGTGCCTATGAGAATATCTCAGCGACATCTGCCATCCAAGCGCGACACCGAACACGACAGTTTCATCTTGCACACTGTGCTAAAGACAAAACCTGTACGCTAAATGTGTATCTCTGCATATAAGGCCAATAGGTGGCACCGCCATATCACAAATAAATAGGATATGAAATACTTGAATGTGTAACGTACATTAACGGATAATAATTATCACAAATATACATATATCCATTTATACGTAAACGTATATGAATATATGTACGTGTAGAGATACACAGCATACACTTAGGTGTCATTACCAACAGCGAACGCACAGACACCGGTGTTTCGGCCTTTGAGGCCTCTTCAGTGTACGTGGTGCTGCTGGCAATGATCCACAACTAAGACCGTGTCTTTTGGCCTTATATGCAGAGATACACATTTAGCGTACAGGTTTTGTCTTTAGCACAGTGTGCAAGATGAAACTGTCGTGTTCGGTGTCGCGCTTGGATGGTAGATGTCGCTGAGATATTCTCATAGGCACTTCTGCGATTCAACGGACATAAGACACGGTCTTAGTTGTGGATCATTGCCAGCAGCACCACGTACACTGAAGAGGCCTCAAAGGCCGAAACACCGGTGTCTGTGCGTTCGCTGTTGGTAATGACACCTAAGTGTATGTTGTGTATCTCTACACGTACATATATTCATATACGTTTACGTATAAATGGATATATGTATATTTGTGATAATTATTATCCGTTAATGTACGTTACACATTCAAGTATTTCATATCCTATTTATTTGTGATATGGCGGTGCCACCTAGTGGCCTTATATGCAGAGATACACATTTAGCGTACAGGTTTTGTCTTTAGCACAGTGTGCAAGATGAAACTGTCGTGTTCGGTGTCGCGCTTGGATGGCAGATGTCGCTGAGATATTCTCATAGGCACTTCTGCGATTCAACGGACATAAGACACGGTCTTAGTTGTGGATCATTGCCAGCAGCACCACGTACACTGAAGAGGCCTCAAAGGCCGAAACACCGGTGTCTGTGCGTTCGCTGTTGGTAATGACACCTAAGTGTATGCTGTGTATCTCTACACGTACATATATTCATATACGTTTACGTATAAATGGATATATGTATATTTGTGATAAAACAAATATATTGTGTGAATATGACTTTAATCGGTCAATTCGTTCATAAGTTACAGGATCACTAACAGACACACGAACGAGGATATATATAGCACGCGTCAATAACGCGTAAATTGATTTATAAGTCACATAGAGGATTTTTTCCATTTACTTGCAATGCTTAAAAGCCTGTTAGCTTTGAAATTATATAACAAGCCGGGTTGGTGAATTTTCGAGAATTGAAAGCTTAAACATTTTGTTTTCATTGAATTTGTTTTTGATGGTTGAGATTAATTGATTCTGATCTTTAGAAAGCAGCAGCATCGACTGAACCTATTTGGCCGTGTCCAGGATTTTTATTTCTGTGCGAGTATAGAGGATTTATAGAAAGATCCTTCAAGGGGTATAGCATTTTTAAAAAATAATATTTGACGATCAAGATTTACTTTTGCAATTCATGGCTAACGGGGTTAAACTTTTTTTTAATAAGATACCGCATTTTTATGGCAATTCTTTTTTACCAAGAAATCATGTTATGGGGATTTTGGAAGGAAAGTTGACCAGGTTTTTTTTGTTACACAGTCCCCATCTCGCTTAATATTTTTTCAATTCTGTTCACAGTGGATTGTGTTACCGAAGGTCGATTAGGATGCTCTTGATTAAAAGCAACACAAACACACAAATTCTTAATTTTGTTGTGCAATCAATAAACATGTTATGTGCTGAAAAAGAGAATTGTAATGTGGTATATTATTTAAAAAAAATAATGAAACCAAATTCGCCATGAAATTGGAATCGCATAAGTAAATCTTTATCGTCAGATATCGACTTCTTTACAAAATCCAGGATTTTTCTGTAAATCCTCCATGTAAGTTGAAAAAGAAGTCTCATGACTGGTTACGATGGCGGCTAATATTTGCCGAATTTCCTTACAAAACCCCTTACCATGTTATGTTGTTAAAAAGAGTATTTTTTGATCAACCCGAATATGACATAGAAAAAAAGCCGTTTGACCCAGTTGGCCGTGAAAATATAATCGCAAAAATAAATTTTTATCTTCCCTTTTTTACTTTTTTATAAAGTCTCTATACTCCTTGAAGGATAATAATAATAATAATAATAATAATTTATTCGTTGTAATTACCATTACAAGAAAACAATAATGTGTATATAATGCACCTTTCTAAATATTTAAAAGCCATTAATGTTCTAAGACACACCTTAAGAACTCTTCTATTAAATGAAAACTGTGATAACTTAAAATATCCTCCACTTTTTTTATGAATAATTTGTCCCTCTCTTCAAGATGATTCTTGATTTTGTTATACAATTTGGGCTCCCAACAGTCTACATAGCGTTGTTTCGTTTGCAGGCGGTGATATGGAATTTGGAACACCTTTCTGTGGCGGGTTTCATAATTATGATGCCCTCCATTTAATATATACTTTTCTGTTTTTTTTTCTAACGTATTTTATACATGTAAGTATAAATAGGGTAGGCAAGGTCAGTATTCTTTCTTGTTTAAAATGTTCCTTACAACCAACCGTGTATTTCAAATTACAAAGAGCTCTAATAATTATAAAACAAAATTCCATATCTTATTCTAATGTTAAAGTTCGCAAAATAGGCAGATTTTAAAGCGGCATGGGTAGCAATAATATTCAGTCTTCTTATGCTATATATAGCTATCGTTAGCGAGTTAGCTAATTCTGATATGTGCATGTCCCAGGTGAGTTTATTGTCAATCGTGAGCCCCAGATATCGAATGGCGTGGGATGACTGTTCATTTCTTGCTTGAGTTTTCTCTTCATTTAATTTTAGTTAATTATCTTGGAACCATTTTGTTATTTCGTCTATTACCCGTTTGATCTCTTTTCCAATTTCGTCAATCGACTTTCCAGTTACCACGTAAGATGTATCATCAGCATAGAGACAACTTTGTTTAGGTGTTATATTTTTTGGGAGATCATTAACATACATCACAAATAAAATTGGTCTCAATATCGATCCTTGTGGTACCCCATTATGAATTCGTTTGGTATTTGATATTTTTCCATTTAAGTCCACTCTCTGGCATCTTGCCCTCAAATAAGAGGCAAGTAGATCATGTGCTGTACCTCTAATACCATAATAGTATAGTTTCTGTAGTAGAATTTGGTGATTTACCATATCGAGAGCCTTACTGTGGTCACAACATGTCAGTTCACATCGTTCTTTATTATCGTAGGCGTCCATTATCGTCTCCATCACCTCCAGTATTCCAGTGACTGCGGATTTGTTTTCCTGTGTCTATGCTGTTCATTAGATATATAGTTTTTTCTTTCAAAGTATTCTAGTAGACAATCTACTATCAACCGTTCTAAAATTTTGGAAATTGCAGGCAGAATAATGATGGGCAATCATTCGAATCTCCCTTTTTATAAACTGCAACAACTCTTCCTACTTTCAGTTGGTCTGGAAAGATATACCTTCGCGAACACACTTATTGAAAACTGTTGTCAGAACAGGTGTTATTTCATTTTCTACCTCTCTTTAATGATATTTGTTGTAACGTCATACACATCTTGGGTTTGTTTCTTTTTCACATTTCTTATTACATTCCGACACTTCTATTTCTGTAATAGTTTTAAAATTGAACGAATCTCTATTGTCCAGTCTCATATCTTCTAGGTACTTCTGTGTTTGTGTATCTGATTCCGTGCTTATTAGGGTCTGTTTTCCAATGTCCGTAAAATAATTATTAACTTCGTTTGCAGAGAGTTTTGTATCTGATTTTCTTTTATTTCTAGTTTTATTTGTTTCGCTGTTGATGACCGTCCATATAGCTTTTTGTTTGTTACATGCTTCATTTAAATATATATATTTGATTTGCATTTTGCTTTGCTTTATTTATTTGATCGTGGAAGTTTTTCTTGTATTCCTTGTATGCTTTGTATATGTCTTCATCTTTAGTTACCTGGGCTATTGTTCCCAGAGCGTCTAAAGTGTTAGGCATTTGTCTTAATGCGGGAGTATTCCAATAGTCCGTCACGACAATTTAGTATATATGTTTTCCTGGTTATAGGAAAATGTTTATTAAAATAATAAAAAAGTTCTCTATGAAAATTCTCAAAAGCTTGTTCTGCTGTCATTTCATCGAAACAATCCCAAACATGTGTTGCCAGGTCATTTTTAAATAGACCGGTTGTAAGTTCATTTATTTGTCTTGTGTACAAGACATCACGTAAATCTCTAAATACTCTAAGTAAGCTATATAAATGAATTTATGCTTTACTTTTGACGCGCATTGTATGACAAAATCATTTGGAAAACTCAGTATTTGAATAGAAAATTGTTAAAACATAAGTTGCATGTAAGTATTTTGTTTTTCCTTGAATTCCAGTTTCTTCGCTGGGCGTCAGAGAATAGCTCATAAAATAAATAAAAACAATCCAGAACTTTTGCCTTTCCGTATCGCAATATCGGTCTGTTTAGATATCAGGCGAACGCATTGCGCAATTTTATTATTTCTGCATGTGTCGTAGTGACAGCGTGCCGCACTCAAGCTCATTCCGGACGGTAATTCGTAAGCTACAAGCGCGTTCGACCGCATTAGTTATTTTAATTAAATTTTACCGTACGCACACCTTCAACATATCATACTTCCTATACACAAAGGCACAAAAACATGAATGAATCGAGACAACTACACTGAATGAAATTATCTATAAAACGTGAATTGTTTTCTTTCTACGTCCTCTGTGTGACAAAAATATAGACAATAAATATCAAATCATATTAATTTATATTTAGATTAATGGAGTTGCAATAATTCTTTATACATGCTTATACAGGGCGAGGCATTTATCTTGAGACGCCAGCAAGACGTTTTTGAAAAAAATGTTTCAGACAAAAGTTATTTGATTTAAAGGGGAAATGCAACGGAAATGCTTATTTTTTTTATTAGGTGGATGAGTTGAAGGTTATTTCAAGATAAACTTCGTTTTCTCAAATGGAAACCTATATTTTTCTCATCAGCTTCGCAACCTACGGAAGAAAACAAACAACTTTTGTTCGAAAAATTATTCTGTTACACCTGTATTTCATGAGATATTCAACTTAGAAATTTGTTTACACTACATAGGATTTATAAGTCAATAGCAATTTCAAATCTAATTCAGAGTTTCACACAAGGCTGCAAGGCTTTATAACAGATGGTCAAAATGATGACCTTCGACGTCGATACACTTATTAATTTACATTATAAAAGATTGATGCTTACTCAACTGTTAATCTTGCTACATGCATTTCGAATGCATTCCTTCATGTCCTCTCGCGTTGCTGGTTGTGTCTGTGTTTCCTTAAGGTAACCCTATAGGAACAAGTCCACAGAAGTGAGATCTGATGATCTCGCAGGCCAATTAATTCGACTGCCTACAGATGAGGCATTTATCTTGAGATTTCTGTGTACTGTAAACAAATTTCAAAAGTTGAGTATCTCAAGAAATAAAGATTCTACAAAATAATTTTTCGAACAAAAGTTGTTTTTTCCCCGTAGATTGCGGAATTGATGAGAAAAAATAGGTTTCCATATGAAAGAACGAAGTTGGCCTTGGAAAAACCTTGAACCCATCTACGTAATGAAAAACAAGCATTACCGTTGCATTTCCTCCTCTGAATCAACTAACTTTTGTCTGAAACATTTTTTTCAAAAACATCATGCTGGCGAGATATTCAATGCTCTCAAGAAAAATGCACCTTGTATATAGGTATTTGTTCAGAAAAATATTACGTAATTTAATAAAAAGTCAAATAATAGGTACAGAAATCCTTTTCTTCAACCAAGATTCATCTTAGAAATGCTGCTGATGTTTACAGTACAAATAATATTGAAATAAAAGGGTTGTATGCTTTTACCAAGTCGGCCAACATGAATGTTTATCTTTGTAATTTTGTCAGAACGTTAAATTATTGACGATATTTGAAATTGATTCTTGAATTTGAAATTTCTGTCATCTATAAGTATGGAATGGGCTGATGCTATATGGTATACATTACCGTTGCACTGTCAAGCCACAATTATAAATGAACGGGCAAATTGTATATTCAAAATTGTCGAAAGCGGAACAGCTTACAAGACGAAAAGAAAATATAACAAAAATATTAAACCATACTGATTTTCTGTATACCTTTCTGTTTGTTCCCAAGTGGGATGGAGAATATTAAGCATTTATAAAATAATTTCAACATGGCTTGGATACAATAGAAAGTGGTTCGAAGATGCTGACACATTTAGTCCAAGTACAAATAACGCTTTAGAGGCTTTCAGTCGTGTAATAAAAGATAAGAAAACCCTAACAGAAAAACTTCATTATCTCGGCTTGTAATTATTTTAAAGGAATATATACATTGTTGGTCAATTGCTTATACAACAAGCACAAGGGAATTCCATTTGGAGCCAGTTATAAATTTGAACTTGTGGACCACATCATATCAATGGGTAAAAAAGAAAAAAATCAAGAAACCACGGTGGTAATCAGATATATACAACTTTCTTAAAATATGTTACCAAGATCGACAGCAACTATTTGCAGAAGGCGAATAGAAATTTTCAAAGTTTTGAAGATTACGAGGTTATCATGTTGAAGGTGTGGACTACAATCATTCTAAAAGATCACAATAAATAGATACAACCCACACAGCACCAGAATATCTTGTGGATGTCCTGCGGATATCCCAGTTCAGCTGTTAGAATATCAAGGGGAAGTCCTATGAAAAGTAAACGATTATCCTAGGGATATCCGTGGTATGGTAAAATGAGACAAAAGCGGACATCCTCACAATTTCGAATTGAGCATATCCATCGCATATACGTTATGGATATCCTGAAAAATATATTTGCAGAATATCTTGAGCTCAACGTTCTCGGGACAACTTTTTTAACAAAATATCCTTGGAACATCCATCTATATATGTACATTACTTTTGTCGGTAATTTATATGCTTTATATTTGTTGCTTGATTTACGCATGGTAATTAATTATTGACTAATTTATTGATTAGATCTAAATGAAATGGAAATAGCATGGTTATTAAATAAAAAAAATATTATAATAAAATAATATATATATATGTCATTTAATAACATATATCAAATAAAATAATAACTAATATGCAAATTAAATTATAATTCCACTAGAGCTGCTTCCGGTCGAAACATTCTTTCGCTTCCTTCAAATACTGTTGAATTGGTTTTTCAGCATCCTCTTCATTTATGTTGAGATTCTTATCCAAACCATCCAAAAATATAATTTTTTTGCTATATAAATTTAAACTAATTTGAGATAAATTACTTAACAAACTGCTCCTCAAATTCAGGTATACCCTCAAACATATTAGACAAAGTGCTACATTTATTATTACAAGAAGAACTAGGTACGTGCATATGACCCACGAGAAATTAAAGTGTCTTTTTTATAATCTAAAAAATTTGAGTTAATCGCGTTTGAATCGTTTTCGAACCATTTGCTATCACAATGTAAATTTCGATAGCTCTATTAGCACTTACATAAAATGTCACTTTGCTAAAGTTTTATTAATATTAGGTATTTTAGAAAATTGTAAATTAAATTTATAATGATTTTAAATAAATTTAGAGAGAAATAATTCTAAATCTACATTTATATCTATAGCAACTAGACTACCAATAACTTGTTTCTCTTCAGGAATATCAATAAAAGACTAATAAACTACCTAATTAATCAAGTAACGAAGAATCAAGCAGAATTTTGTCTGCAGCTACTGACTTATATCGACGCCAGACTCAGTGTTGCCAGTGGTCTGTCTAGAAATTTTGATGCAGCGTTGCCGAAATTATCAGGTAATATAATAAAGAAACTTAAGGTTTAGGATGCATCAGCGTTTCTTGCCTTCAAGTACTAAAAACGTTAACAAAAGTAATATTTTTCATAAGAATAGCTGCTTTATATATACTAATAATTGACTATGAATTAATCATATATTTTTCACCGGTTTTACCAAAAATTATTTAATGCAAAATATGTGATGAATATTATTTTTAAACACGCAGTGTTGATAAACAGCGTATTTGAAATAAAACTATATTACAAAATTCTTAATTATCGTCTGGATGTACTATGTTGGATATCTCACGGACGTCCATTGCATCTATACCTGGGATATCCACAAAATAACTTGTATGGTATATCGTCTGGATGTACTATATTCTATATCTCATAGATGTCCAATCCATGGACGGGCGATCCATCGAATGACTGGCCATATACTGGATATCCCTAGGATGTCATGTGCTATATAGGAAGGAAAGTGCGATTGTACAAAATATTTCAAACAAAAAGTTGGTAAACACGGAGTGGGCATAGCCATTGAACTCAAATACTGCTCCTGAAGCGAAGGCAATTGTAATAGGATCTAGAAGACGTCGGGACCGATCCTCGAAATCAAAGCGAGCTTTATTAACCAGTGGCGTAGCGTAGTAGGGGCGGCAGGGGCGGCACTTTTAGGGGGCGGCAAAATTTCACAATAAATAATAATATCTTGTAAAAATTTCAACCATTTCATTTTATCTGATGGATTTAATACTTGGTGGAAATTAAAACCTAAGGTTTCAAGTCACGAGTCAAGTACACTATACAACCAAAATTATTGTAAATGGAAGAAGTTGGAGACCAGACTTAAAAAAAGGACAGACTATTGACAAGATAGAGCAAAACTTAGAGGCAGAGGAAACAAAAAATGGCAAGAAATTCTTATCAGAATGTTTGATATTATAAAATTCCTTGCCAAACAAAATTTGTCTCTGGGTGGCCATACAGATAACGACGCCAGTACTAATAGAGGAAACTTTTTAGAATTGGTGCAATTAATTGCAAAGTACAATCCTGTACTTCGTGAACATCTTTTAAGATCTAAAATATGTGGCAAAATTTCAATATCGTATATGTCACCAGAATCCAAAACGTATTTATAGCAATTTTGGGAAATAAAGTTCGCTAACTTATCATCGGACTAACAAAAAGGCCAAGAATTATTCGATTATATTCGACAGCATTTCAGACATTTCTCATAAAGACCAAACAAGCCAGATATTAAAATACGTAGTGATTGAAAATCAGGAAGTACAAGTAGTGGAATCTTTTATAGATTTCATTTCAACGAAAGATAAAACTGCTGAAGGAATTTCAAAGTTGATTTTGAGCAAGCTTGAAGCTGATGGCCTCGATATAAGCAACTGTAGAGGCCAAGCATATGATAATGCTGCTGTTATGGCTGGAAGGCATTCAGGAGTTCAGCAACGAATTAAAGAAATAAATCCCAAAGTTGAATTCGTACCTTGCTCAAATCATTCATTAAACCTGGTTTGTTTACATGCTGCCCCATTGAGGCGAGTTCAGTAACTTTTTTCGGCACATTAGAACGTTGCTATTTATTTTTTTCCATGTCCACATATCGTTGGGAAGTTCTGATAGCAGCTACAGGCGAAACTTTAAAAAGGGTTTAAGTTATGCGGTGGAGTGCAACAGATGTTGCCGCCAAAATGACATTCCATCATCACAAAGACATTCTCGTCGCTTTGGAAAAATTAACAGAGACAGGTGAAACCTAGTTACGATGGGGTCATTTTCCTTTCTTTGTTTCTTGGGTCTCTGGCAACCGGTGCTACATGAAGTGAATGATGCACAAAAATATTTACAAACAAAGGGACTTGACATACGACTGTGCGCTAAGAAAGTAAATGCTTTGCAGATGGTAATGTCAGAGAAACGAGGGGAATGGGCAGATGGCGCTGTAAGTTATGCAAAAAATATCTGTGAAGAACTTCGCAATTCCATGGAACCTTAGCGGCGCATGACGAGAAGACATATTTTTGATGACGGAACCAGAGATGCCAACTTGCCTTGAGAAAATGAGTTGAGACTAAAGCTGTTTTCTTCGTTAGATAGAATAGTAGAAATTCGTGAGCGTTTTCAGCAGCTATAGAATTTGGCGGATAAGTTTGCTTATCTAACGACGGCTATGTTACTAGATTCGGAAGATACTAAATGTAATCTAGACTACGCATCTGCCGAAATTGACGAGCAGGACTTCAAGTTGGAACAACTTCGACTGTGGACTTTTATTGCTGACAACGAAAATAATTTAATTAATGCGGACCCATTTGAATTATTAAAATTTATTGTGAAATCCAAGCTGGAAGATTCTCTGGCCCAATATTATAATAATGCTCCGAATATTCCTCACAATTGCCATCAGCAATGCCAGCTGCGAGAGGAGTTTTTTAATATTGAAATTGATCAAATGTTATTTAAGATCAACAATGAGTACTTTAAGGCTAACCAATCTGGCTATCTTGTCTGTTTAGCAAGAGGTATGTGATCCTAAGATGTTGCTCTTATAAAAAGTAGACGAATAAAGCTTTAGTAAAAAAGAGAAGCGTTGTTTTTAATTCTAACCATTATATTATTTTTCAATAAAAATATAAATAGTAACAGTATCATTCTAGTTCTACTTGAAAGTAGATTTGTGTTTTATGTTCAATTCTCTAATAACTTAACCTTGTCAATCGGCAGTTCTATACCTGTTATATCAATGTAAGTGGCAAACGTGTAAGAATTTTTGTAATAAATTTGATTATTATGTTGTAAAACATATTGCCGACAAGTTCTTCAGAATTACTGTATACCCGTATTTTAGTCTTTTAAAATGAAATAACTAATAAGGGGGCGGCGAAATTTTCCTCCGCCCCGGGCGGCTGACACCCACGCTACGCCACTGTTATTAACGCAATAACTAAATTATATTTACTGTACAATCGAATGTTATTATCTTCTAGGAGGCACATTTATGTTGAGAGGAAATAATTTCACAGCTTTTTAGAGGATAAAAATATTAAATCATATGGTACTGCTGTCATACTAACACAATACTGTGTTACTCACTCTAAGTTTTTTGGATATTATTGCGATTGAAGATATGTTTGTTACACCTATTATAAATGTTTCATATCTATTATAGAATTTATATTGTTTTTATACTTAGATACATATATATTTCATTTTTTATGCTTTTAGATGAATAATTACATTCAGCTGATCTGAATTTGATTTTTATACTGAGCGTTTAGTATTTTTACTGAACATTTGGATTAAAATACTGGAAAAATGTACATTTCATTTGCATTTAATACTGAGCAATTAATGAACTTCCTTTTTAAATGGATAATTCGGAACTGTATTGGATATACATTAATTGTAATATGTAGTTATATTCACAAGTAATTGCCATTTCGAGTATTTACCTATCAGGTCCGGAATTTATTTTGATGGATATATAGAGTGGTTATAAATTGACGATCGTTTAGAGAAAACCGCACTCGTTCAAAAATTACTTTTTTGAGGAAATAAAAAAAACATTGCAGGCTTTAGTATGCTGCTTATGCAGAATATGATTTTGAATAATTTTTGTATAAAAGAATTTTCAAAATTCGGACCTGAAGAAACACATTTACTAACAGGCGTATGTTTTTAGGAGGATAAAAGTATTTACAGCTTAATTTAGAAGAACTTTGCATAATTTGATAGGCACATATAAGAAAATCGTCTGGTACCTACACCTCACTTTTTATATAATAATTTAGTTTATATTTGGCAATTTTGTAAAAATAAAATATTATAATATACATATTTTAAGGTTTAGATGGAAGAACAGGGGTATTCCTTTTTTGGAGGTTCATATCACCGAATCTCACCTTGCGGGGTTGTAAGTTGTACTTATCCTTTATTTGTAACTTTATGTAATTACTCTAGTTGTCTCTTTCTTTTGTTTCAATAAAAACATTTAATATTATTATTATTATTATTTGCTAACTATTAAAATGAATCTTATAAGTACAGATTTATAAGAAGTAATACAAAAATGTACTTATTTACGTTTACGTTTTACCACCACCATCGACCTTGTTTTCTATGTTCCCTTTATTATAATATATACATATATATAATATGTAGGTGCTTGCTAATACACTACCACTCCAAATAAGCCAACTAGATATATATTTCGTTCTCTTTATTACCTTTTGCGTACCTAAATAATTTCCTATTTAGATCTGTTTGAGGTTGTGAATCAACACGGTTAAACATTTACCATTTTGTTTGAAACATGTATCGCGCAAAATCACAGACTAAATTTTTGTACGAGTTTATAGATAAAGCACCGCTGTAATACAATAATTTTGTACAAGAAAATTGTATGACGTTTTCATTGTACTATAAAATAGTATTCAATTTGGTGGTACAATTTTATATGATAGTCTGAAACGGGCTTTAAATTATTTATTGTAAATGCCGGAGTTTACCTATAATGCCGAATAACTATTTTTTGTTTTATTCAAGTTTATAGTAATATTATTTAAGTCCAGACGAATACAATAGTTCATCTAGTATCACATGGCATCTTTATATTAATACGTGAAGAAAAAACATTGTACCCCTTTTTAACCAAATTGCGGGTACGGAGGAGTATGAGATTTCGCATAGTTAAAGTTCATATGGAGAAGAAGTGCAGAATGATAAAATTTCTGTGTATTACAAATACATTAAATAAAATAAAATAAAACATACATATAATTAATACGTGAAGAAAAAAGCTTTGCCGTGAAATACAAAATACATCCATGCGAAACACATACCTACCTATTAGTCTGTAGTTTAACAGTCGCACAGAGTAGATTGTCTCTAAGGAATTTATACGAGTATATAGTACCTATGTATTACAAATACTTAAATAAAACATTCATTGTTAACATGCATATACTTATGTCAAACACTTAAAAGTTTGTGGTCAAAGAGTGGTACTGAGTAGAGATCCTCCCTAAAGGATTTATATATTCCTAAATGAAATAAAACAAGCATTGTTTACTTCGTACATACATTGTTTATTTTGTCTAATAGAGGTTTGTGCTTATATATTAGTGAAATACAGATTTTCTCAATATACATCAGTTGTAAAAATAAAATAAATTGTATAGCAGGAACGCGAATTGACTTACTCTCGCCTATTTATTATTGGTGGTTTCAAAAAAGTGAGTACATTTTATTATCTGTATATCAATACGTGAAGAAAAAATGAGGTGTGGCCACCACACGACTTTCTTATACGTATGAGCGTTTCAAACTATACAATTTTAAGAATTTTTTTACACAAAAATTATTCAAAATACTATTCTAAGTACTTATATTCTCTTAATAAATCGCTGTAGAATACATACTTTGCAAGATATTCGAAAAAAAGTGCTACTCCCTAAGAGTAAAAGTGTTACTTCCGGTCCAAATTTTAAAATTTCATATATACAAAAAATATTGCAAATCCAGAATTAAATACTTTTATACTCTTGATAAATATATATAGAATGCATAACTTACGACATATTTGCAAAAAATCGCTATTCGATAAGAGTAAAAGTGGTACTTCCGGTCTGAATTTTGAATTTTTTTTTATACAAAAGGTATTGAAAATTATATTTTAAATACTTTTATACTCGTAACGTACCTGTCTAAAAAGCATGATTTGCGAGAAATTCGCAAAAAACTGATTTTCGATAGGAGTAAAAGACCTACTTCCGGTAGGAATTTCGAAGAACTTTTTAAATAAAATTGTTCTCAATTTTAATTTTAAGCACATATGAATTCTTTATAAATTTGTTTAAGCTTAGTAGTTGACGAAATATTGGCAAAATTCTATTTTTTCGCTGAAGTAAACTACTACTTCCGGTCTACCAATTTTACTGAAAATCTAATCAGATCTCAAGAGGGAGATTATACACGTAAATACAAAATTTGGAATTGCTATCTACAGCGGTTTGACCGCTATCGTGGTCACACACACAGAGACACACACAGAGACATTTTTTAAAAACCACTTTTTCGGTATCAGGGGACTTCAAAACGTGGACTCTGCAAAAATCTCGAGGTCGAAAATTTTCATCATCACAATACTTCCTTATACTACGTATAAGAAAGTAAAAACTGTGTGCCCTTTTTACTTTCTTATACGTTTTATTGTGATGATGATGGGCAGATGTCCACGTTTTGAAGTCTCCTGATACCGAAAAAGTGGTTTTTAAACCCCCCCTCTCTCCCTCTCTCTCTCTCCCTCCCCCTCTCTCTCTCTCTCTCTCTCTCTCTCTCTGTGACTATGATAGCGGTCAAACGGCTATAGCTATCAATTACAAATTTTGTATTTCCGAGTATAATTTCCCTACACAGAATACAGAATTCTAATGTACTCAAAACTAAATTTGAGAAAATCTTTATTAAAACAGTTCTTAGAAATCCCTACCGGAATGTAGGTCTTTTTCTCTTATCGAAAATCAGTTTCTTGGCAATATTTCGCAAGTCATGCTTTTTAGACAGGTACGTTATGAGTATAAAAGTATTTAGAACTTAATTTTCAATCCCTTTTGTATAAAAAGTTTTCAAAATTCGGACCGGAAGTATCACTTTTACTCTCTTCGAAAAGTGATTTTTTACAAATATTTCGTAAATTATGCATTCTGTATATATTTATTAATAGTACAAAGTATTTAGAGCTGGATTTGGAATATCTTTTTTTATAAATGAAATTTCAAAATTCGGACCGGAAGCAACACTTTTACTCTTAGCGAGTAGCACTTTCTTTCGAATATCGCGCATACTATAGAGATTTATTAATAATAGGATTTTGAATAATTTTTATATAAAAGTATTCTTAAAATTTGAACTTGAAGTTACACACTACTGAAGGCTTATTTTCCTTAGATAAAACTATTTTCAACAATTTTGTATAATTTCAAACGCTCAGACGTTTAAGAAAGTCGTGTGGTGGCCACACCTCATTATTAAGCATATTGCCTGCACGGAGGAGTGTGAGATTTGGCGTAGTTAAAGTTCATATGGAGAAGGAGTGCAGAAAGATAAAATGTATGTATAATATGTGTTACTAACATATTAAATTAATTAAATAAAAAGGTCGAATTTCGACCACTAGGCGACCACTAGTTTATATAAAACGTCTTGCCGAGTATGGGCACGAGGTTTACTGCATTTGTATCGGCCTCATAAAATAAGCCCAGACCGGTCACCCACAAAGGCAGTTCATTAATATATGATAGTAATCGGAATATTTAAGTATAGAAATTTCATTGCGATAGTTGTGCACCCTATAAAACAGAGGGAAAAAAGGAAAACTACAAGCGCCTGTTTAATATAAACAAACATCTTTTCGGTATTTTCCCCTGCGCGGGTTATACAAAAAATAAATTTTCTTAAAAAAATTTAGACACATCTCCATAAGTATCGTAATCTCCACGAAAACCAGCGGGGTTGGAGGGGGTTGTTCGTACGTACATAGGAACGCACACGCATGTACACAGGTCTCATGCACACACATACGTGAGTATTCCCTACCTATGTGTGCGTGCTGTGTTCAAAAATGCAGCATCCTCTCTCCCTCCGAGCGCCCTCCAGGTTGCACCCCTCCACCCTTCACCGTGTAGCTGCCACCCCTCGTGCACATTAAGCGGCCACATGCTATTGGTCGAAACTCGGACAGGCGGACTCGGTTGTGCCGCGAAAATACGCACCTAAGCGTGGACCACCGAATTTCGGAGGACCAGTCGGTTCTTGGACGGTGACAGGGAGTTTACTGTCTGAGCATTGGAACGTGTGTCTGTGTTTCTTTTAGTTGTACAAGACAAAAATAAAGTGCTCACAGTGTTTAAACAAAGAATTTTAAAAACAATACAAGTCCGGCAGTATTAAAAGAAAAACCGCAGTTTAATGTTATTATTGTAATTATTTTAACACAGTTTTGTGATGTGACGAGCAGAAGATTATTAATCGTTCGATGTTTATTGTTGTGCGTCTGTCTAAGAACCGAAATATTCCTCCGACACACGAACTCTTGCAATAATAAATAACGTGTGAGACATTTTACTTTTTCTCGGCGGATAAAGAACTTTATATTTTGTACTTATGTGTGTGACGTATCTGTGTTGGTAAGAAGAGTGTGTACATCGCGAGAGAAAAATCATCCTGCCGACTGACGAATCAGAGTGAGAAACGAAATCGACAATAAAAGGAAGAAAAGAAAAAACAACAGGCAACAACAAGACGCCGAAGAAGAAACGCCAGCACGAGAAGTTTGCACGTTTTAGTGTGCGTTTTGCGCTGGTACGGTGCACTGCTCGCGGTGTTAAAAACATTTCCGAAATAATGGGCTAAGCGTGCAGCACGTGCGTTATCATTTTTTCCTTCTTTTATTATTATTTTTTAATTCTCTCTTCTTTACATTATCCGTTTTTTAACCCGTTTATACAATTCTTCGTTGGTGATATGTTATTAATAAATCGTTGCATTTTCCCCATCTATTTAAAAATTAAATTGGACAATTTATCGAGAACACTGAAAATGACTGAGATGTTATGATGTTAAAGTAGTGTCGGTTGTTTCTTTTTTTTATTTTTAAAAAACTTTTGTTGCATTTTTATAAATAAAATATATTCGGAAAAGTGTATTAGAAATATATATATATAAAATATATATATAGGACAAAGACTATTTTAAATAAATAAGTGCATTTCTGGTGTGCGATGGCCAGTAATAACGTTCAACAGCAACAGCATTACCAGACAACGCAGCAAGGAAATTCTTCGACTCACCACTGCAAAGAATGCGGCTTGTTCTACAATTCAGCCGAATCTCTCGAGGTCCACGTGCGGTATCACAAGGACAATCTACTGAACAAATGGGCGACACAGGCGGCCACATCAGCGCACTCGGAGGAGACCAACAATAACACCAAAACGCCGCAGATAAAACGTGAGTTTATTCCAAATACTATTGCTGCTGCGGCAGACAGTTCTGATTCAAATAACATGAAGAAAAGTCCGGAATATGCGAACAGGTCCACACCTGAAACTAACACAAATGCAGGTTTCGGACACCCTCCAACTCCGCAAAGTTACCACAGCGCTTCTTCTCCCTATCAAAATCCCGAAAATTCTTCTTTCTCACCCGGCTTTCAAAATTATCAAATCAAACAAGAGCGCGCGTCCCCTATCCAGCATTATCAGCAAAATTTCTATTCCGAGAATTTTTTCAATATGGACAATTCCCAAAATTCCAACATGGGCTACAATCAGGATTATCCAATTCACAAGATGAGTTCGCATAATTCCGCTTTTCGTTATCATCCTTATCAGCAGCATTACGATAGAAATAATCAACCACAAGTGACTTCCTCCAGTCCTGCTTATCCACCTCAGCCTACACCTTCCCCCAGTCCGAAACAATGTGATAAATGCGGTTATGTATGTGAATCTGCTGCCCAATTGATAGAGCATTTGAATGTGGCACATCCACCGACTCCGGCACCTCACATGGCGAATTATCAAAATTTTATGTTTGGAAATGCCGAAATTAAAGTAGAAGAAGATGCACAAAGTGAAATTTTGGATTTAGATTCGCACAAAGTCCATCAGGTGTATTCCGAAGAAGAAAAAAGGCAACAGAATGGGGAACTAACTCATAATCCACATTCTGTTACCGCAATGTTAAATCAGTGGCCGCATGCGTCGCAGCAACAACAGCAACCGCCCCAGCAGAACTCGCCGCAGCAGAAGATGTATATTCAAGATCAGAGAATGTACGGAATGGCTGAACAAAAAATGTATCCGAATGGTATGCAAGAGAAAATGTTTCAGGAAAAATTATTTTCTGCACATCCAGTTCCGAATGATTTCTTGCAGAATGGCGTAACGACGACTTCTCAAGAGGCCGCCATGAGTCAGCAACCTCAAGCTTACAGACCTTTCGAGATGCAACCGCAAGCGACGGCGCCCGTAATTTCTAGCACGCAAGTACCTGTTGGGCCACCTCAAACAGCACCTCCACCATCCACGAAGAGTGCAAATTGGAAATCGAACGAGGCCAGACGACCGAAAACGTACAATTGCACCGCTTGTAATAAATGGTTCACGAGTTCAGGTCACTTGAAGAGACATTACAATACTACGTTACATAAAAACGCCGTCAAATCAAGTGGGCAACCTGACCCTGCTTCACTGCCTATTAGCGCCCACCACCATCCTGCCCGAGATCAGAACAATCGAGAAGATCAATCGTCGAACAGTCCATCTGAAGAATCTAGAGGGGAAGATCCGTTAAATCAAAGTTTCGAAAGACCACCTTCAATACCTGGGCTGTTACAACAACCTCCGAATGGGCCCTATGATCGGCAACCTGCGCCGAATATACATCATCCTTCAATGGGACACGCAAGTATAACAAATCTGCCTGGGAGTCCCCCAAACGGGGAGGCAGGCCCCTCAGCTACCAACATGGATTCGAGGGGCCTGCTATCGCTCAACACTACGCCCAACAACAGCAGCCCGCATGGTTTTATTCCACCGCCCATGATGCCCATGGAGAACAATCAGTTCCAGATGTACCCAAACGGGGCTGCCCCCCACGTTACGCAGGTTACTACCAACAACCTCAATACTACTGGTGAGATGATCCAGCAGTATGGCACCACGACGATGATGGTTAACGACAGCCAACCTTTGCCTAGTTTTGCCCAATTCCAAGCGCACCGCTACGGACTCATACTAGGCTACAATGGTGCTAATGCTAACGTGGGGGGCTCGGGACCGGTAACGGCCCCATACTCCTATTATAGTGATCCATATGATACGCCCGAATCCAGGGCGTTGATCTTTCGTCAAGAAGACGACTACAAATTGACTGTACTGACAGTGCAAGATCCATCTATGGAGGGTGATCCGTATTCACCGCCAAATAACAATAACAATTTAGAATTGGGTGCCACCGATGGAGAACTGAAGATGGAACTGAAGTACGAAACGCCCGGTTCACCAGAAAAAGCACACATCAAGAGAGATTACGAAGAAAACAGCAGTCCTCAGATATCTTCTACTGTCAACGTGAAACAACAACAAGGTCTTCACAAATGCTTCGATTGCGATAAGACTTTCAACAAGTCATGTTACCTCACACAGCACAATAAAACTTTTCACTGTGGCGATAAGCCATTCAAATGTACAAGATGCGGTAAAAGGTTTTCTTGTGAGAATCAGTATCAGGAACATCACAGCAAGCACGCGGGGGAGAAGCCGCACAAATGTGATCTCTGCCCAAAGCAATTCAATCATAAGACAGATCTGAGAAGGCATATGTGCTTACACACTGGTCAAAAACCATACGCCTGTGATACTTGCGGCAAGGGATTCATCAGAAAGGACCACATGCTAAAGCACTGCGATACACATATAAGAAGGCCACATTCCAAACTGTCTAATGTCCGTTAAAGGTAGTCACACTTCTTTATCTAAACTTTGTATATGCAAAAAATGATTGATTCCGTGCATTTCAGTAGTTTAAATATTTTTAAATTTTTTTATAAAATCATGATTTGATCTAATACGATCCAATGATGGTTTTTTTATACAATAACAATTTTTCCATGTGAAATATGATAAAATGTAATTTTTAATTTAAAAAGAAAACGAAATGCACAGAATTATCACCAGGCACTCTAACTACTTACTAATTTTAAGAAAAGAAATATTGTATCATATTTGATTTTGTACATATTATTTCGTATTTTATTATTCGATTGTTTCGTATCTGTATATGGTCAAAACAGAGTATCTATATTTAAAAAACATGTAATAACTTGCTCAATAACAAAAGAAAAAAAGTTGAACCACATTAATTAGATTGTTTTATATTCACATAGAGAATCAATATTATACAATATGCTATATACTATATTACTATAAAAAAATAATATATTTAAAAATAAAGAAAAACAAAACTAATAATAAAAAGACAGAACAGCAATACCTCAGTAATCTCAGTTATATTCATAGATTTATAAATACTATATTATACTAATATTAATATTTATATCAGATTATATTAATATTAAATATCAATTGATGTACAAATAAATAAAATTAACTTTAGACAAGAAGAAGAATGAAAACAAATTCTGTATATTTCAATGAAATTAGTTAAAAAAAAATAAGAATAGTTTGAAGAAGATAAAAAAAATGTCAAATCTGCTTCCATTTTATTTATGTATAAAAGGATCGTGTAGTTATTGTAAAAAAAATGGAAAAGGTAAATTTGACAGGATCTTTAAGTAATAATATGCAATAATATTGTCGCAGCGATTTTTGATATTTTGAAAAATGAAAGAGCGACGAAGTATTTATCAAATAAGGAGGATTTTTGTATATATTTCTTTGATATTTAAATAGTTAATAATTAAAAAAAAATAGTTATATTTTCCAATGACAGAACTACCTCAGTTTACAAGAAAATAAATAAAAATGAAATGATGAATTTATGTGCCAATTAATGATATAAAAACTTAGTTAATAAATTAATCACTCTGGGGATTAAATAGACATCCAATTCGATGGTTGTATCCCCGCCCTCATTTTTCCATTAATTTTTAGTAGTATTTATTTTAAATGTGCCAAATTTTTCGTATAAAAAGCACCCCGTATATTCTGTCCGAAGTCCTATAAGACAGAAATTATAATCGAAAAATTATAATTTGCCTCTTAGTTTGGAAACTATGTACAGGGTGTTTTTTCGTTTTTAAATTCAGTGTCTACTCCCTCGTTAACATATCGAGAGTACGATGCTTGTGTTATTATAATTATAATTGATTGTTAGTGCAATTATATTTAATAGAATTAAAAAAGAAATTGAATGACGTGAGAACGCCGTTGTTTTGTTAATTATATTGTGAATTAAAGTAAAAAAAAAATAAGAAAAACAGTTACCATACATACGTTGTTCTTTTTCCTCTGTTCATTCTTAGTTTTTTATTTTTTGTTTTGTGGAAAATGCTCGTCGATTAATTGTAATTAATTCTTTGTTTGAAAAATGTGGAAGATTAAAAAAAAAGTGTTTTAAACCTTCTCTCTTTATCTCGAACAGTTTGGACTGAATGTTTCCAATGGGTGAATGTGTGAATTATTACAATATATACCTTATATATTTTTTACTGTCATTCTTGTTTGTCTGTCTGTTATTTTGGCTGTTTGTTTGTTTTAAGGCGCTGGATCATTTTAAAAGTAATATTAAAAAATAAATAAAAACTACATCATATATTATATATATATACATTATTGTGTATTATTTGTTAAGACTGACTGTATATGTATTATTATTATATTATTATTATTCAAAGATATTGTTCCCTTTTGTACATTGTTTTTTTTCCTAATCGGAAACTATACTATTTCTATTTTTTATTAGTTTCCTAGTTTATGAGATAAATAAAAATATGTTAATTATGGATGAATAAATATTGACTATTAAATGTACATTATTTTGTTTTATTATTTATCTTTTATTTATTATTTTCCTTTCACGAAGCTGTAAGAAGCTCAACAATATTGCATAGAAGGACCAATGGGCAACATTAATTACGGTAAGAACTCTTTAGATTAATAAAATATGTAATATGTTTGTCTTCTTATATTTAAAATTAGTTTACCAATAATGGAAAATATTATTTTATTTAGATTTGATTAAATTAATTAAGTTGAAGATACAATGTAATACTTCCAAACTAATTGAAATTATTATATTCTATTTTTATGTTATTTATTTCAAGTTTAAATATTTAAATACAAGAAAACCCCATCTATGCGTTTTCGATCTATAAATATCTCACTCCAAGCATAACAGATTGTAAATATTATTGCAATTAACCTTAATTTATTCAGGAAAATTAATGAAAGTAAAAAAATTATAATAAACTTATATAAAAAGAACCAGTTGCGTCGTCATTATTGCTGAATATATATATTTTTTATTTTGTAAATTGCAGATAATAGAATAAATATACAGGTGTTCCAATCTAACATAGCTCTGTTATTTATCTAAATATTAAAAAATATTTCAGAATATTTTACAATAACATTAATGACAAAATTATGGATGACTACATCAGTGTTTCTCAACCTCCAAAAAATTATCGCCCCTCTCAATAGAAAAGTTACGTAGTATCGGCCCCTTCACGTCGAAAAGAATTGTTGGGTTTCCCAGTCTTTTTGATAATTATATTATTTGTAAAAAAATAAGCATTTATTTACTCACAATATGTATTACATTTTGATATCATTAACAAAATTTAAAAAACAAGTATTAATATTTTAACGAATATAATAAAATATATATTTAAATAGGTATAAAGAAAAATTGTTATTAGTGCAAAACTTCAGGCTGAAGAAGTTGAGCCAATTTGTTTATGCTTGGTTCGAAATTTATCAAAACTAATCGCAAATCACCTTGCTGTGTTAATTCTAACCGATTTTTTTGTTTGAACAATAATTGCAATAAATCCTTTTTCTATAAGATAAGAAGTTAGACAATCCATAATTAATAACTTGGTCTGTGCCTATTTTTTACCCATAAAGATTCAATATTATCATGTGCATAAAGAAATCTTTGTTTCCTCATCATTTTGCAAATCAATCTTAATTTCTTGTATTGAGGCAGGTATATCGTACTTGCAATCACCTTGAACTACCCAATTTGGTATTATTAGCTGTTCTACGTCTTTTAAGGGAATATTCACATCATTTTTTTATATTTTCAATATGTATGCAATATAAATCTAAATCTATGTCGCCGATGTATTTTGCACTTATTTGTATTTAAACAAGAAAAGGTAGAAAAATTCTCTACGAGTCACTTTTGGGATTATGGAACTCTTAACTTTGATGAGATTAATATTGTTACCTTGCATCTTTGTCAAAAATTCGTTAACATCAAATGTGATTTCATAGTTAATTGTATGTAGAAATTCAATAAGAAACTAACAAAGTCTCGTTAATGTTATTTGTTTAATTATTGTACGATATAACGAATAAAATATCTAATTATTCTTAATATAATGCTTTACTATATCGCCAAGAAAATTGTTTTTCGCTCCCCAAAATATTAATTGTTACTAATCGCCCCCCCCCCCCCCCCACAACATGGAAAGACGCCCACAAGGGGCCGATATCGCTCCGGTTGACAAACATCTTATCTTACATCTTATGCGTGAGCAATTAATATATAAAATATCTGTATTTTTTACTTTCTTATAGGTAGTATAAGGAAGTATTGTGATGACGAAAATTTTCGACCTCGAGATTTTCGCAGATGTCCACGTTTTGAAGTCTCCTAATACCAAAAAAGTGGTTTTTAAAAAATGTCTCTCTCTCTCTCTCTGTATCCACGATAGCGGTCAAACCGCTGTAGATATCAATTCCAAATTAGTTTTTCAGTAAAATCGGTAGACCGGCAGTAGCAGTTTACTTCGATGAAAAAATCGAATTTTGCCAATATTTCGTCAACTACTAAGTTTACACAAATTTATAAAAAAATTCATATGTACTTAAAATTAAAGTTGACAACAATTTTATTTAAAAAGTTTTTCGAAATTCCTACCGGAAGTAGGTCTTTTACGCCTATAGAAAATCAGTTCATCGCGAATATTTCGCAAGTCATGCTTTTAGACAGGTACGTTACGGGTATAAAAGTATTTAAAACATTATTTTCAATATCTATTGCTTAAAAAAAATTTCAAAATTCAGACCGGAAGTACCATTTTTACTCTTATCGAATAGCGATTTTTGCAAATATGTCGTAAATTATGCATTATAATATACCGGTAGGTTTTCTGGTAACGCAACGATTGTATAGCGCATGTATCAGTCCCCACAACTGAACGACTACGTATATGTACTCCCCTCCGTTAACCAGAGCGGTGGTAGTAGTATACTACAGCCCATAGATAATATACCTCTACAGATTGGCAACTCCTGTTCGAATTATCGTGCATTAACAGCGCCATTTCAGGTGTAGTATGTAACTACTATTTACAGCGGGCTTTTTGAATTCTAAATGTGCATTATTTTTGTTGGAATTTTTTGTTATTTCTGTTCGAATTTGTGGATCTAATCAATCGAAGAGCTGTTACATTTGTATCATTCCAGAAAAACGAAAAGTCATCATTTTTTCTTTAAAACGCAAATGTTACAGTTCTACCATTGCAAATTCGAACAGATTTTTATAAAATAAAAATAACCGGTATGTATAGGTAAATAGGTAAAAGGATTTGTTGAAGAGAACAATAAAAACAAATTGATATTCTAATTGATCTTATTTATATTATAAAACTATTAAAAATTGCAAGACATATTTACATTATAATATTTACTTGAACAATAAACATATACAAATTTACCAATTCTGTAATATTGAATATTCTAGTGATATATATGTATATAAAGATATTGTCTAGTTCTAATTTCTATTCCCTAGATAATGGCAGTAATGTCAAAACTATAGTCGCATAAAAGCAAAAAAGTAGTTGTATTTTATGTTATACGAGTCTCTTTAACATTTTAATTTTTTTATTTTTTGTTTTATATTTAACATACCTATTTTGAGCCAGTTTTGCAATTGGATTCAGAATATTACTCTTGTAATATTTCTTATAGTCTAATCCTTTCAAACTTTTATTTATATTTCTTATCCATGTATGTATAAAAAAAATTACAATACGTTCTAAAAAAATATCTTTTAAATTATGCTTGTTGCATAGACTTTCATCTATTTGTATATGTTTTTGCAACATTGAAATACAATAATTTTTAATGTTTCGCTTGTGACATATTTTGGGAAGTATAACATGCAAAATACCAATGCATTCCGAGAAATTAATCAGAAAAGCACTATTTGGGCGAAATAATTTGTTACGGCTATATTCTTTGACTTCTATCAAAAAATGTTCTGGCTTACATGCCTCTTCATTTTTTAAAAAAGTTGCACATTCTAAGCAATTTGAAGTAATTTTTCGAATACTACGCATTACATAGCCAGCAATGTAGGAATGTACAGCTTGTATTCGAATATTTTTACTAATATGCGGAACATTAATACCTTCTAAATTAGTAAAAGATGGTCTTTCCTTCTCTTGCTCTCTGTCTACAAAATTTTTCAAATTGTCTAAGGTACCTTCTGACGCATCCTCTTCACAGTTGGATCCTGGTGAATGGGTGCTCAATAAATTTGTCACTAGAAGTGACTTAAATGAAGACATAAAGCCAGTTGGCGTAGGATTTATATTTCTGGCACCATGGCTTCTAATGGATCCAAAAAAGTTTTCTAGTGGGTCCTGGTTAAAATTTCTGAGACAGAGATATGTCAATGTACTGTTCAATTTCTCCCAAATGTATTGTAAACTACGAACAGTTACTATAAAATTTGTAACAGATGGAGGCACAAAATCTTTATTATTTCTAACAAATGTCATGCTCTTTAGAACATTCTTCGCTTCATTCCAAAAATACAAATGTTGTGATTCTTTAGAAATAGCACAACTTAATGGTTTTCCTTCTTGTGGTTTAATGACAGACCCATTGACACTATCAAATAGTTTGTCCACAAATAAAAGAAAGTCTGCAGTGTCACTACATGAAGCTGGAAGAGACCCAAGTCCTAAAAAATTTCAATTGCACTTTATATACATATGACAAAGATGGCGTAATTGTACAATTCAATTGTATATTACAAACATGTATCTACATTACCTAATCTCACAAGAGCCCTCATACTTGCAGAAACTGAATGGCTGAATATTTGTGCTGCAACATTAACTTTCATTTTTTTCATTTGGTCAGCATACACATGGGCATCTGTTAATTTATAACACATCTTTGTGTCGTAATCACCTACATCAATCTATAAACAAATGTTTCTATTAATTACCATTAAACATCAATGAAGTACTGATCAATATGTCAGCTATCCAACAAGTAATATATGAGCCACCTGGTTTTATAAACACCTGACAACTAAATTGAACATTGGATTAAAATTTTTTTACAGCAAATATTGCAAAATATATTAGTCTAAAACAAAAAAGACGAACAGCAACATGCTAAACTGCATCTTTTATTACTGACTTGATTAAATAATAAATATTTACATCATTTTAAAAAAACTATATAACAGTATAATACATAATTTACTCACCTCATAAAACTGCACAATATCTTTCCATGATGCTGTCTGGATATGATCTTCTTTCCATTTAAATTTGGCATCATTTTGCAGAAGATTATTTCGTAGTCCCTTCAACATATGTGGTGGATCATACAAAGGAACTACTTCAATGCCATCGACAAGAAAACCTTCATATCGATTTTCAATATTATTTTTAATGCATTCAGCATTGGTTTTCTCTTTTAGTGATCTAATTACGGATCTATTGACCGATTGTTGATCACAAACTACAGCCACTACTTCAAGACCAGTTAATCTGACTGCTCTGATTATTTCTTTCAAATTCCTTTCTAAGTCAGGAGATTTCATCCCTCCTTCAGTAAAAAAATAAGCAAGAGGCTGTTTCCACTTTTTACATAAACCTTTTGCCATGAACACTAAAACATGGTCAGCAAATACAGCTTTTGTATTGTGTCCACAATTTTCGAATCCTTCAATAGTGTCAGTTTTACTGTTATATGACAATCCTGCCTCTAAACTCATTTCGTCGAACATTATTGTACAAAATTTATCATGTTGCTTTAATTTTGTACAAGCATAAGTTAAATTTTCCATAATGCATTCATTAATCCCACAATTTAATGGCACTTCATTTAATAATTGCATTAAGGTTCTTCTAGATGGAAGTGCAAATACTCGTCCTAAAAACCTGTATGCTTTTGGACTTTGTTTCATGATTGATAAGCCTACCAACTTGCTATCAATATTATAACGCCTTCCTTTGGGCTTTTTCTTCTGTAATTGTATCTGTGACATAATGAAATTACAAGTTGTTTGATTAACATGCAAACTAAGAAACTCTTCAGATTGCGAGAATTTATTTGCCATTTGGAATCTTTCTTTAATATCAATGTTTTCATATTCTATTCTTCTTGCTGTTTTTCTGAGATATGCTGCCATTCTATATAATTTGCGAGCCTTGGGTGTCAGTTGTTGTTTTCTTGTCACACCAACAGTCTTCAACAAGCTGCAACGGTTTCTGAGATCTAAATATATAAGAAATATTGATTACATATGTGAGCTAAATATTATAAAAATTTAAGACAAAACATATCTCATGCTATTCTTACAACAAAAAATATGGAACAATCAGGAGTATATTAAAATAATTACCTTAGATTTAGGTGTTTTCACATTTCGAAAAGACAGTGAGGTAATACTTTGCTTAGTAGGTGTAGTTGGAAAGTTTGACATAGTACCAATTGATACTGCAGATTCTGTAACACATAATTTATTAATATACAAGTTAAAACGTGGGATTTCTGAAGTAGATACCTTCTTGTGCTTGAACAATATTAGAAGGGCCTGCTTTGCTGTTTTCATTCTCAATGGTTGTAATTGTTGTCCGATATTTTAATAGTGAGTTTTGTAATGTGGGAGTTTCGCAAAAACCTATAATAATTCACTGTAAAGCAGGTATAATATATAAATAAGGCTATTTATGATTTACCAGGAAGTAAAACTGATGGTATACTTCTTGCCTTTAGGTCTTTTCGTCCAGTTTTATGAGTAATGCGTACACGGGAGAAATTACTAAAATGAATATCGCAAATTCGGTAATTTCTGTTGACATTAATTGGGTCAATGTCTAACAATTTCTTATTACCAATTCTGGCAATCCAACAATAGTACAACTATAAAGAAAATGGTATATTACATAGTGAATGACTAAATAAACACGTTATTACACAATTATTCACAAAGCGATAGCAAGTATTTAATTGTTTACTAACCTCTTCATCCAAGTGAGGAAACCGATGCATTTTATAGTCTTTATTTGTATTCTTACAATTTGGTACACAACACCTAAACACCATTTTTTTAAAGTTAAATTACAGCCTTAACTGAACTTATTTACGCAAAACCTGCAAAAACAAATGCAATGAAATATTTATTGTTGACATCTATATATATATATATATATATATATATATATATATATATATATATATCTAAATATATATTACAACTAGCGCCAAATCAGGTGTAGTTTTGAACTAAAACAAAGTCCGAACTTGGGAATTTAACATTATCCCCCATGCTACAGCCGTTCGCGTCGGGGAATACGATAACTGTAGCGAGTGATAGTGGGGACTTGGACACTCCTCTGTCGTTGCTTCACCCGAAAACTTACCGGTATATATTTATCAAGAGTACAAAAGTATTTTGTGCTAGATTTGCAATATTTTTTGTATAAATGAAATTTCAAAATTCGGACCGGAAGTAACAGTAAAGGTGGTACTCCCTAACAGTAAAAGCTCTTAAGGAGTACCACTTTTTTTCGAATATCTTGCAAAGTATGCATTCTATAGCGATTTATTAAGAGAATAGAAGTACTTAGAATAGGATATTGAATAATTTTTATGTAAAAAAATTCTTAAAATTGTAGTTTGAAACGCTCATAAAGAAGTCGTGTGGTGGCCACACCTCATTTTTTATATGCGTTGAGTTTTTTCAAGCAGTTTTTAAGTTATTTTAAGATATATCTATGTTTATTTTACTTTTCCATTATCAGAATTAAGATTGCCGATGGTCCTATTATTTGTAACCCTTATTATGGTTTAAGAGGGATCTCTACTGGAAGGGGCCAGTCCATTTGACAATGTGCAAAAATAATAAACATTATCACTGCAGGGGTTTCGATTTCCCCTTAAAATTAAGATCAAATTTCAACCAATGCTATAAATAATTACATCAATTTGTAGAGAAAACTCAAATATACGTACGCTTAGTAGTAAAATTTTGATTTTCTTTTTATTTATTTCAAAATAAATTCCACAAAATGTCTAATATTGACCTACTTCTGCTACTAATTATGACAATTTCTAAAATATATTTAGAAAAAATATTACTAGGCGTACATAGATATTTGAATTCTCTTTCATTTGGTATAAAAAAAATAAAAATTGATTCATATTTACGCTTAATTTTAAGGAGAAATCAAACTGTGTACAATGGCTTCAGCGGCTGGGAGTAGAGATCCCTCTTAAAATGAAAACATGGAGGGTATTCAAAGAATCTACTTAGAGTAGCTTCTTAAGAAACGATGCTCTTCATTTTTAACTTTTTTATCTAGAAATGAATTGCGAATATGTTGGTTAGGAGTTTTTTTTTAATGAAACTGTTTATAGCAATATAATGTATATTTTATGATAAAGCTTAATTTTAGAATAAGTGTACAATAACTTTTCCATGTGGTAGTATTTTTTATATTGAGTAGGTTACATTTAATTTTCCAGTTAAATTTCTGTTAAAAAATATGCTAGCAATATATTGTTGTAATGGATAACTAGTGCTCCAATGCCGCTAATGTCGTATTATTTAGAAACTAAACTAATTTATATATATATATATATATATAATAAACTAATTGATTCTTTGCAATTTAGCAAGTAATTTCATTGTTCACTTCCACACAAAAATAGTTCACCTTTCATCTTTCTTGAAATTTTCTCCTTCGTCATCAATTTTTTTTTTATTTAGCGTAGAAAGTGACAATTTTCGTACAAAGTCAGGGTTTTGATTTTAAAAATTCACGTAACTGCAAGAACTTAATTTTTTTAAAATAAGTTGTAAGTTAAAATAAGTAAAAGAAACACAATCCACACATCTTTATGAGGCCGATCCAGACAAAAATATATTAGATATATAACCTGACAGAACAAAATAAAAACTATTTAAGATGGGTATTACCTCTAATGTTGTGAGGAACGGCAGAAACGTAAATCCTATTCTGTTCTAAACACATACGTACCGTAAACAAAAGTAACTAATTGA
Organism: Amphimallon solstitiale; assembly: GCA_963170755.1. Classification (NCBI taxonomy): domain Eukaryota; kingdom Metazoa; phylum Arthropoda; class Insecta; order Coleoptera; family Scarabaeidae; genus Amphimallon; species Amphimallon solstitiale. The sequence continues at coordinate 89,127,673 of OY720679.1, read as the reverse complement.
ACTCAATACCCAGTATTAGAATTTGACCTATTTAGAGAAAATATATCGGTGACGTAATGATACTAAAATAGCTTCCTAAAAGGAATTTCAAAATGGGTCAGCGTGCATCCCTCGTTTACTTAGGTCAATAAACCTTTAAGAGTATTATTTTGTTATACATTTTAAGGGATGATCACTTTTAGGAAAAGTATTTTGTTTCATGCTCACTTAGGTACCTACTCATATTTTTCGATATATTTATTAAATATTGCTATTATATTGATATAAAAATAATCGTGTTTTATACAGATTACTTGAGATTAAACGTAATATTCACCCTCACTTTTCAGTTAATAAAGGCATCGAAGAGTCCTCATGTCATTCTGTTTGAATCTTAAATATTATCTGGATGTAGATATACGAAACTGCAAGTTTTACTATAATTGGGGATCTTGCGGCAAAAAGGGAATAACTCCATTTTTAGTCGAAAATGACTAATCTCTAAAGAATACAAAAGTACTCAAAAGTGAATTTTAGATAGATTTAATAAAATATGTTTTTCGAAATTCCTTCCGCAAGCAGCAAAAACAGTTTTTTGCAAATTATGCATTCTGTACAGATTTGTTATTAAGTACAAAATTATTTAGATCTAGATTATGAACACTTGTATAAAAGAAAATTTCAAACTTCTGATCGGAAGTAATACATCTACTTATATTAAACAGCAGTTTTTTGCGAATATCTCGCAAATTATGCATCCTATCCAGATACAAAAGTATTTAGCAAGGATGTAGTCAGGTTTTCGTGCGGAGGGGGGGGGCAAGGTCTTGACATATTAGGGATAGAAGTAAATACATATATATGGTCACATATACTCACAACTAGAAACTATGAATTGAAAAGAAAGATAGGTACTGTAAATAACATTTATCATACCGTTCAACACGTATTTGTAATTTGTAATTCCGATGTGATAATTGCTTTTTGTACATATCTTCTTCATAAGCAACATTATTTATCTATAACCATTGCTTTTAGCTTTATTCCAATTAGGGTTAGGTACTTTATTTTCTAATGTAGTTATTGTGGCTCGCATTGTTCATTATTATCATAGATAGTCTTTTCAAGTTCTGTATTAACTGATTTTCAAATCAGGAAAGAAATTGATATTGATCATCTCTCCGTGATAATCACTTTCTTTCGTTTTAGAAGAAAATAACAGAGAAGCTCCTGGAATGAAACCATTTTTGTTACCTGCTTGGAGAATAATATAACGAGTCCCATCTGTTTACAGTGATTTCACACTTTTCTTATTACCATCTTGCCACTATCTGCATATGCTACCATTTTCAAAGATCCATGTTTCATCCAAAAAAACAAATTCGAATTTTTCGGACCTCACATTTCTTACATATGCTTCTAAAAAAGTCGAGGGGGATTTCGCTGGCCGAACTTTGTACACCACAATACCAAAATGGTATTGCAATACCTCAAAATACCATCACAATACCTCAAAATACCATCACAATACCTTCACAATACCGTCACAATACCAAAACAATATATAAAAAATTTTTTGCTCTTCTCTTCCTGTGAAAAAGGTAAGTAAATGCATATAAAAGAAAAGAATACGTTTCATTACAAAATATTTATTGAACTAAGAAAAAATTAAAATAAAAAAAGAAAACCAAAAAATATTACTTCTACATCTTAAGTAATTTATATTTGTTTTTTATGTTAATTAAATCAGCTCTTTTAACTTCAAAAGGCTCTGTATCTGACAAGGTAATAGGTCCATAAAAAATGAATTTCTGATGAACATCGTCTATGTCACTTTTTTTTGGCCAACAATATTTTTGTAGTCCCTCTTGTAGGTATCGTTTTAAAAATGTAATTCTATATTTGTTTCTTGTTGTCTGATGTATAACGCGACCAATAAACCAATCCTCTTCATAAAATACAGCGTAGTAACTCTCTGGTACAACTTCAATATCTTCATTCTCAGCTTTATTGATATCTTGATCTGAGGAAAAAGTTTCTGTATCCGTTGACTCGTCGAATAATGCTTCTACATCTTCTATTTGGTCGTCATCAGAAGAATTGTCATCATTTTTGGACTTTTTTGTTTTTTCTCTGTTTAAATTTTTTCTGCATTTTCTTTTATTAGAAATGAACCTTCTGAGGCGATCAGAACTTACTTTGCCATTATTGTCATCCAACATCCAAATAAAAGATGACTTTTTAACTATTGCTTTCTTTTTGTTCGATAAATCGATTTCAAGAAATGGACGAGTTTCACTTAAGTCAACTTTTTTATAAGAATAATCTTTTAACTCTAGTTTTTTTCCTCACACGTATTATCTTGAAAGGAAGCCTCCGCATCGATAAAATTTTCTGTGTTACATAGATCATTTTCACTCTCAATAACTTCATTTTGAACGTGTTCATTATCAATCAAATTGTCATCTCGATTGTCATCAGTAATAAGTTCATTATCGAGTTCCATATTTTGCGGCAAATAAAAGGGCATATCCAAAACATCACATGTTAATTCATCTACATCATCAAGTTCAAGGCTTCTAGCATCTGCCAGTGCATCACTTTTAGCTTTATATATTATGTCGTCAATATTTATATCTTCAATTTTTTCTTCATTTGTAGTCGGACTTTTCTCAACTTTTTTTCGTGGAAAAAGAAATTCGTTTTTCAAGTCATTTTGAATCTTGTTTGTCAGAATTATGCGATCTATTCTTGACACAAAATCTTTAATACTAAAATTTATCATGGTACAGTATGTTGAAGTAAGAGATCTTGCTGCTCTAAATAGCTGCTCGCAAGTTTGGCTGTTCATTAGCCATGGGCAAAACATTTCCGGATTCAAATGATATTTCCTAAATATATGAACAAGTTTGATAAGCATATGTCCATTGAGCTCAATACAACTATACACGTTAGTGGTAATAAAGTTATCCTGTAAAGTATAATTCGGATGAGCTTTTATCCATTTCTTCCACATTCTAATAAGGAAAATTGAATACCACAGATTATGTATTCTGGTAGACAACCTTTCCTTTAGTTCGATTAAAGCTTTTATTAAACAATTCATTATTTTTAAGTAGATTTGGTTACCTTTGCTATTAGGCATGTCGTTTAATAAAGTTAATACTTTAGGATCGCACATTTTTCTGCATGATTCGTAATTCATCTTGTCATCTGAATTAAGATCTGATTTGACCAGAAAATATTGATCTTTTGTAATATGCTCTACAAGGAAATGTAAATGGCTAACATTTACAAAAAATTTTCCTATAGGCAAACATATGTTAGGCTTTAATAGTCTAGTGCGCAGTTTGGTTAGTACATGCACTTGATCTTGTATACAGCAGAAGTCACTCTTTTCGAGATCCATGTGAAACCAATCCCTCCATTTACACGTTGCAGAAGGTAAACCCGCTTCTATTTTCATGGCTTTTAAGAGGCGAGTATCACCATCTGATGAATACCCTAGAAAACGTATACCATATTTTGAAGCAGCGGTTTCCATTCTTTTCCACCGTAATTGAACATCCTTAAACTGACATCTAATGGTCGAGCCATTATAACGTAGACATATTCTGCTTTTGTGGCCTTCTGAAAATAAGATCTAATTTGTTCAGCTGAACTAGCAGGAAAAGCTTTCTTATTTGGAAGTCCATTTTCAAGGGGGAGAGCAAATCCTATAACGTTATTCGTGACCGGATCGTATTCTATTTTTCCTAACAGAATAATAAGTCATTTAAAAAAAAATCATGAGATTAAAATACCTACCAGTTATTTTTGTAGCATCTTCTGATATCCAGACAATCTTTTCTAAATGTCTTTCTTCCAAAAATGCATTTAACCCTTCAAAGTTGAAATAGCCTTCTTTAACTTTAAACTGAAATTGCTTCGAAAACCGCTGCAATGCAGAAATTGAAGGTAAAGTATTTTGTAAATTTGAATGAAGAGTTTCGTAGAGTAACCGTCCTCCAGTGTAAAACAAGTATAAGGCAAATTCCTTTAAATCATGGTCGTAACTGTTTCTGTTGACTGGACAATTTCTGTTAGCATTACTGATTTGCAACAGTCGTTCAAGAAATTTGTTTTTGGTCAACGCCTCAGTCAAATCATTTTCATGATCAGCATTACTCGACGTATTACTAGTTGATTCTTTAATTTTTGATATAGTTTCATTTAGTCTGTCACATACAGAATCGTGTTTATGTATAACAGACATTAAATTCTCTATCAACGGAAAGAAATTTGTAATAAGCGTTTCATCCTTATGAAGCTTTTCTCTCTGTCTTCTAAATCTTTCGGCACGTCTATATTTTAAGCAAGTCCATTTACTTCTTTTTCCGCCTTCAAAAGTCTCAGATGCCAAATTTTCTATATTTTGATTTTCGGTATTTTCGGAATTCAAAATAGAGGAATTCTGAACGCTATTATTTTCTGAACTTTTAGGTCTTATCAGATTAATTTTTGTATTCTCTTTTTTGTTTGTGTAACTGTCTTCTTCTACTTCTATCTCGACTTCATTTAAATTTCCACTATTGTCGAGACTATTCTCCTCGGTATTCTCGTTTTCGTTCGTATGATCAGCTTCTACTACATCTGAAATTTTACTCTTTTTGTCGACGTTTTGGTTTTCACGAATCAAATTTTCTGGGAAATTTATAATTTCTTGCCCATCTCTTATTGCATTAGTTTCTAAAGGAACAAAATGTTTAAACGTAATTGATTGTAAAACTTTGATTTTTGAATTATTTGTTTCTTCCTTAAGCCGTTTTTGGGTTCCGTCTGCTGTTTCTTGACCTGGCTGTGTATTATGTTCTAATGATTTGTTTTCTATCAGGTATTGAATTTTTGATGATGTCGCTTTATTTGAATATTTCCTCGAATATTTCGGATCTTGTGGTGGGACCTCAGCAGAGTTCTTGGCATTTTCAGTATATTTTGTAATTTTTGTTTGATGAGCAATTCTGTTGTCCAATTTTGATTCAATGTGTTTCTTATAAAAGTGAGTTTGAAAATTAGCAATCATCCATCTAGGTTTAGAAGAGTTCTTCCGTGAAAACTGTGACAGTTTATAAACCACACCGCAAATGCAAGTTACTTTTGCTGTCAATTCGTTTGTTTTAGTAAAAGAAGTTTCAATTTTTATGTTATCAATGTTCAGCGATTTCCAAACTTCTTTTTGGCATTTCCCTTCAATCCATTTTTTTATACATGCCAGAATTTTCGAGTTTTCACTTGTTAAATCAAATTGGGATTTTTCAGTAACAGTGGGGGAATAAGATTTTTCGTGTGATTCCACTTCCAACTTTTGCTCATCTGTAACGCGTGAAGTACTTGGCATACTTGACAATTCACTAGTTGAAACATTTGAGCGGCTTCTACGCGAGCAAGAGACAGAAATATCATACATAGTGCTGGTCATTGTGCAAGCATCTTTAGTGGCTTTACTCTTTTCTTGAAAATATGTTGTAATGATATTTATATATTTAGAAAATCCACCTAGTAATTCATATTTTTCTGGCTTCGTAGCAAACAGGGGACCATAAAAATCTTCATATTTGTCTTTAGGAATAATATCGTGCAATTGGTTTCTAGCGAAATCTTGAATATTTTGTAAATCGGTTGATTGTAAGGATTTTATAACATTTGCGGAATTATAACCATGAATTAACAGCATATTTTTCACACTTGATGGTATTTTGATATTTAAAGTTTTTTCAATCTCCAAAAAGCAACTGTCGTCCCCCAAAGGATTCATTGTTTGCCTAAAAGGAAAGCATATGCTCAATATCATGGGCTTCACTTTTGTAACAATAAAACGAAAATCCATATTCCAATTTGGGTGGTGATTAAAGATGCTGAATAACGGAAATACAAGTCTAGAATTATTCAGCACCTTTATTCACTTACCAAATTTAGTTTTTTATAAACAAAAATGTCCTATAAGGATAAGGCAGTGGTCAAGGTTATTGACTTGTAGCTCCGTCTTAGGCTTAAATCTTATCAAAATTTACCAAAATTATAGAGGACTGAAATAAATTTTTATTTAGTTCATACGTCGAGTTACGAATTGAGAATTGAGGTTATGGAATTGCCTGCTTGAATGTTTACACTGTACATGTATAAACAGAAATACCTAAACGAAAAATCCTATTTCCTACTATATATGTATATATACTTACTGTAAGCGTGTTTATTTTTAATAAATTGGATTGCAAATAACACTTCATAAACATTGAAAAAGAGCTGAACTAACAATTATTACTGCGTATCTCCTTAAAACCGAGCATGCGCATAAATTTTATTGTACGGAAAATTCCATCGTTATTCCCGCACGATTACAGACAATACCACCATAAAACCAAACAATACACGCAATTCCACCGCAATGCCAAGCAATACCATCACAATACCACTACAATACCAGCGATACCACTACAATACCATGCAATACCGCGCAATACTACTACAATACCAGCAATACCATCGCAATACCATCGACCCGTACACCAAATACCACCAGCGAAATCCCCCTCGAAAAAAGTAAATCTTGGATGTGAGTCAATTCATTAGATCTATTCTAGGACCATTTTTCAGCCATCGAAAACCAATTTTCTTTAATATAATATTGAATGACGTTAAACCACCTTTAAAAATGTCTCTTTCTTTAAGTTCTTCTAATATAGAACGTTGAATTACGTGCTGTCTTTTTTTGGATACATTTCGTATATTGTATTCCTTATATCTACTTCACTAGTTCTAGCAATTTCCGTAACCGATTTTCTTCGTAGCCTCTTTTTTTTAGGGCTAAATATGAGCTGCTCATTCTTGATACACTGCCCAATTCGACCTACAGTCACCATACTGATATCTAATCTTTCACTATAAAAAAACATTATTAATATTCTCACTACATATTATATCTTATTAATATATACCTCATTTCTATCATTGATTGGTAGCAATGGTCCTCCGTTATTTCGTTCTTTTGTAAAATAGTCGATTGATGATGTAATTCGCATGTTGCTTTGCTTGCATAAAGCTTTCGGCATTTTAAAGCAGAAATATAATATGAAGATGCAAAATTATTTCATACAAGGACTGATAGCTATGTCTAATACTAAAGAGAAAGCTGGTAAATAATTAACAAAAATGACAGGAGTTATGACATCGGGTTAACGGCATTAGCAGTACGAAAATAGAAATGGCAAAATGACATCAAATTTTACTGTCAATATACAAAAAAAACTATTTATACTTTGTTAAAAGTACTATATAATACGCTTCTGTTAAGTTAAACAAACTTCTATAATATTAATAAAATAGTTCATTAAAAACTAAAATGTAGGTTATTAATAGTTACTACACCTTATTCCAAAAAGAGACAGACAAAATTCTGAACAGACCCAAGTGAGAGTTATTTCTGATTGGTTAATAGCAAGACGAAATAACACCACATTTGCTTTTTGCTATCAATTGTCAAATAATTTAACATCATTGATATTGTTTGTTTTCTAGACAAATTTATTTACTTTCATGTGTTGTGATTACTACATTTACCATTCTGTCGCCTTAACTATGGATTTATCTCTAAAGAATCTATATACAATTTAATTTGGTACAGATTTTATATTTCAGACAAATATTTAATCTTAATTTTACCGCCTAAAATTGATTTCACCAGTTACAGGTTGTAATTTGGGCTGGGGGTCTGTTCAGAATTTCGTCTCTCTCTTTTTGGAATAAGGTATAGTGGTCGCCCATTGGTCGAAATTCGACCGTTTTATTTTATTAATTTAATGTATTTGTAACGCATATTATACATAAATTTTATCATTCTACACTTTTTCTCCATATGAACTTTAACTATGCCAATTCTCATACTACTCCGTGGTGCAATTTGCTTAAAAAGGGGTAACAATTTTTTCTTCACGTATTAATATATAGATTATTATTCATATAAATTTTAAGTTGTGAAGTTGTCATGGATCATCATCAATACGTATAATTGCTTACGTGCATTAACTGACTCCCCGTTTTCAGTATAGCAGTAGTAATTTTCACTGAAGTAAACTACTATTTTTCGTCTATATTACCTCAGTATGAATGACCCTTTACTTTTTATAATAATAATAATAATTTATTTACATTTCTCGAAATGCAAAAACAATTTATAATAGGGGTTATAAAAAAACCGACTTTTTGAAAAACCGGTTTTTGAATTCCCGATTTCCAAAAAAAACCGGTTTTAGTCGGTTTTCGAATTTTTGTCAAAAAAAAATAGAATAGGAAAAAATATTTTATTTAATTTATATGAAATAACAAAAAACGAAATCAATATCAAAGTCAAAATATAAAAAAATATTAAGGATTACACATTACTTGCACAAAATAACGAAAACTCAAACAAAAATTTCAAATAATATTTATATTTATTTCACTAATAAATATTTTCAAATATCACTAATATAATAATTTCTCCTAAGAAAATAGGATTTTAAAAAACATAAAATATCCACTGAAGGGTGGCTAAGTTTTATTCTTATTTTGGACACAGTATTGCCTGAAATGGAAAATACTCGTTCACTAGCTATTGAGCATGGTTTTATAGTTTTCAGGGCATCAAATAACAAATCTAAGTTTTTGGTTTTTTTATTCGTTGGCTCAAGTAATGAAAATTCCAATTTCAGTGTCTTTGGATTTGTAAGATTTTCTTCAGTCTTCAAGAAACTTATGAATTGATTTTTCCATGGCTTCCTTTAAAAAGCATTACTCTGATGAGTAGTTTCTTCGATTTTCTCTTTATCGGAATCGGTTTTAACATAAAAATTTGGAGATATTCTAGATGATATCTTTCCAGATAACTTTATAATTTCGGTTTTTGAAGCTAAAGAAAGTACACTAGATTTCTTTGCTGAACTGGTAATGTTTTGTGGATTTTGCAGATACAGCAAAAGAGTTGCTAATTCTACTTGTCTCCTTTCTTGAATTCGTTCTTCTAAAGCATATAATAATTTCAAACTTATTTCAGTGTTTAAATTTTTTATTCATTTAACAGAAATTCAAATATACCTTCACTTGTTAATAAATTGGAATCTCGTCGCCCTAAGCCTTCAGCTGCTAGACGAATCGGTCCCAGGACTTTATGAAGTTCCAAAAGTTTAGGATATTGAGCTTCATTCCACATATAAGAAGAACCAATATCATTCAATGCTAAAACAACACATTCTGTTACTGCCAGAAATCTTCCAATTATGTCCTCTAAACTATTGCACCTTGTTTTGCAGTCAAGAATTAAATTTAATTCCTTCCCCTTTTCTTGTTTGATATAATTTTGAAGAATGGTGTTTCTTACTGGGGATTTTCTAAAAAACTTACAAATTTTTCTAATTTGTGAAACTGATTGTTTGTAATTGTCAGACAAAATAGGATTAGGATGTTCTCGGTTAAAAACATAATAAAGAAAATCTTCATAATCGTTATATTCGTCTTCATCTTCATCTTCTGATTCCTCACTTGAAACATTTACTTCGGCTTCAGTTTCAGTCATTTCTCTATGTTTGTATAACACATCAGTAACTGCTAAGTGGATGGCCTGTGAATAGCATAGTTGATTAATTATAGATGATAATTTGCCAAATTTTTTCATAACAGCAGCACCATCATTTGTTGATGCGTCTATGTCAGTTTCAAGAGTCAAGTTGAAATTTTGTAGCCTTTCAAATATCAATTCTAATGTTCTCTGAGCATCACAGGAACCAGCTATTGGCACTAATCCCAAATTGAAATCTTCTGCCAAGTGGTGTACATTAATGTTTAAATATTTATGATTCCTTTTGGTAGTCCACTCGTCTAAAGTTCCAGAGAATTTTTTCCTATTCTTTTTTATTGAATCTAATTCAATAAAAGTTTCACGTTTGGCATTGTCATAAAACGCATGAATGAGATCCATTACTCTAGAGTTGTTTCTTGGTAATGAATATCCTTGTTGTTGAAGAGACTCTCGTATGAATGAGCTATTTATAATGCTATTAATAGAAAATCCATCCATTGCTGCAAGTTTTGATATGATTTCTTCTAAGCTACTCATTTTCACTTTCATAAAATTCAAAATATTCGTTTGTTTTTTTGAAGAGGAAGATCCAGGCGTTTCTTCTTCGCCGATCGTTTCTGATTTCTTTCCGATAATTATTTTATGGACTGCTCTCAAATGATTATGTAGATTGCTCGTAGATGATCCTTTGCAGCTCAACATTTTATAACAATGATTGCAGCTTGCCTAGTCTATCCCTAACTTTTTGAAACTATCTCAAACTTCCGACTTATTTATTTTTATCTAAAAATGAAATTAAAGTTATCATTATTTTATTTTTTAATATGTTTGAAGTTTATTTTACAATTTTATTATTTTAACTATTAATATTAATGTAGTTTAAAGAAATCTACACATTTTTTAGGAATTTTGAAAAAACACGCATCTTCTTATCTAATTCCAAAGCTTGATAAAGACATAATTTATGTTGAAACGTTGCGAAAGAAAATATGAATTTAACTTAACACCCTATGTTTTATTTAAAATCCCTATACACAGAAGCGAGAACTTTTTATTTTACATTAATTTTTGAGAGAAGAAATTTAGAAAAATTAAAGTTTTCAGGTGTAAAATAAAAATACAAACTTAGAAATTAGAAATATACTTCATATGTACTTACGTTATTTTTACCAACTATAACAACTTTATATTTTTGTTTCCAGTTTTCACTTTACAAGATTAAGCGAACCTGTTGTGATTCGTGACTGATTGCACATATGTACTAACATAAAATAAGTGCGCAGTGTTTGTGCACGTGCGCAGTGCACAAGCACTGGCCAACGCAACTCCCAACATTAAAAAAATGTGTCTGCTGCCCGTTGCATAGAATGAATAGCAAATAGAATTAATAAGTAAAAAATTAATTTTTACATAATAATTTAAATTCTTTGAAATCGGTCTTTTTAAATTTAAAAACCGGTTTTCATATGTGACAATTTTATTTCAAAAACCGGTTTTTTAAAACTGGGTTTGAAAAACCGTCAAAGCCTAATTTATAATAATATTCCTCATAACACAATTATAATTTATAACAGCAATTAATCTTATTTTATGTCAGAAATCCTTAATCATCAAATACAGATTTCTCCTCCATTAAGTCTTAACGTTATGCTATGAAGGAGTAATCGGAAACCGATAGCTTATGATACAAAACTATAAATAATAAAGAAGTACTTAAAATTATGCCTTCCTATTGTTTATATTCTTTTATTTTTTTTCCGGCACTATAAAAAGGACAACTATCGCTTCCTTATAACCTAAAATAAAACAAACGAAAGTTAAGAGAACGAAACGAAATACAAAAAAGGATTTGTAACATCCTCGAAGTTGTTATAATCTGTTACACACAAAGAACTACTCTCTTTAAGCTTCTGAGATCTCCCACGCAGATTAAACTTCCTCATTCTCGCCACTTCGTCACATAATCAAGTTCATCATCATCCTCCTCGTTTTTATAAAGGAAATAAGGAAAAAAGAAAAAAGCAAACATCGTGTAACAGACATGATTCAAAATTGAAAAGAAACGAAAAAGAAGGAACTAAGAACATATATTTATAGAATAAAAAATCACAAAATTTTGTATGAAACAATTATGGAAGTGAGAGAAATGGTGATTAAAAAAGTTAATTGACGGCTGCCGTCGGAATCGCATCAGCAGTATCGGCATTGTTCCCATCGAATGTCGGACGAGTAGAAGGGCGAGGTTGGACGTCGATAGGGGTACGAGAGGGGACGAGTATCGGACAGATCGCGCGCCACCTGTTCCAGCTCATTACTTCACTTCCGGTGATAAATCAGTCCACCTTTTGATATGGAGGGGGTCTGCGAAACCTGGCAACCCGAACCGATCAAACACCCCATCAAGACCCGATACATAAACTCACGATGATGATGTTGGGGGAGGTGTGTGTTGTATGTGAACTCCGGAAGAGCAAAGTGAATTCTCATGCTCCGTACAGAACTGTGCACTGTGTTATTTCGTAAAGTAAAATCTGTCAATATGATGGGACGGTGAAATGTTATCTTAGTTAGTATTCCTTTCATTTTTGTCACAGAGTGAATGGGAATAGACAGAGAATTGTTATTTTTTCTTTAAGCAATGGTTATTTTGTAGGTGTACTTCCAATGCGACATAACTCAAACGTTTGTAGCAGCTATGAAGAAGCTGAACTTTTTGAGTCGCCTGTTTAACGTCGTCATCTACATTAGAAGTTTCTTGTCGCATTTGATGGCCGAAAGATTTGTGTTTATACAGGGTGTGTCATTGCCCATTGTACCTTTATGAATAAAGAGGGTTTTTTCTATGATTTTGAAATTTTAAATTGATGGATTAATCTTGAAAAAAAATGAGGTGTGGCCACCACACGACTTTCTTATACGTATGGGAGTTTCAAACTATACAATTTTAAGAATGTTTTTATACAAAACTTATTCAAGATATTCAAAAAACGTGCTACTCGCTAAGAGTAAAAGTGCTACTTCCGGTCCGAATTTTGAAATTTCATGTATACAAAAATATTGCAAATCCAACTCTAAATACTTTTGTACTCTTAATAAATATATGTAGAATGCATAATTTACGACATATTTGCAAAAAATCACTATTCGGTAAGAGTAAAAGTGGTACTTCCGGTCCGAATATTGAAATTTTTTTTATACAAAAGATATTTTAAATACTTTTATATTCGTAATGTACCTGCCTAGAAAGCATGACTTGCGAGATATTCGTAAAAAACTGATTTTCGCTAAGAGTAAAAGACCTACTTCCGGTTGGAATTTCGAAAAACTTTTAAGACAATTTTTCTCAAATCTAATTTTGAGTACATTTGAATTGTTTATAAATTTGTTTAAACTTAGTAGTTGACGAAATATTTGCAAAATTCGATTTTTTTCACTGAAGTAAACTACTACTTCCGGTCTATCGATTTTACTGAAAAACTAATCAGATCTCAAGAGGGAGATTATACACGTAAATACAAAATTTGGAATAGATATCTACAGCGGTTTGACCGCTATCGTGGTCACAGACAGACAGACACACAGACATTTTTTAAAAACCATTTTTTTGGTATCAGGGGACTTCAAAACGTGGACATCTGCAAAAATCTCGAGGTCGAAAATGTTCGTTATCACAATACTTCCTTATACTACGTATAAGAAAGTAATAAAAAAATCAGTGGTTATTCCTTCAGGAACACTTTGGAAATTTGCCTAAACTAATCACATATTTTGAAAATCGAATTTCAAATTAAAAAAATGAGGTGTGCCCACCACACGACTTTCTTATATACGTATGAGCGTTTCAAACTATACAATTTTAAGAATTTTTTTATACAAAACTTATTCAAAATCCTATTCTAAGTACTTTCATTCTCTTAATAAATCGCTATAGAATGCATACTTTGCAAGATATTCGAAAAAAAGTGCTACTCGCTAAGAGTAAAAGTGCCATTTCCGGTCCGAATTTTGAAATTTCATGTATACAAAAATTATTGCAAATTCAACTCTAAATACTTTTGTACTCTTAATAAATATATATAGAATGTATAATTTACGACATATCTGAAAAAAATCGCTATTCGGTAAGAGTGAAAGTGGTACTTCCGGCTCGAATTTTAAATTTTTTTTTATACAAAAGATATTTAAAATTATAATTTAAATACTTTTATACTCGTAATGTACCTGCCTAGAAAGCATGACTTGCGAGATATTCGCAAAAAACTGATTTTCGATAAGAGTAAAAGACCTACTTCCGGTTGGAATTTCGAAAAACTTTTTTAAGATAATTTGTCTCAAATTTAATTTTGAGTATATTTCAATTCTTTATAAATTTGTTTAAACTTAGTTATTGACGAAATACTAGCAAAATTCGAATTTTTCACTGAAGTAAACTGCTACTTCCGGTCTACCGATTTTACTGAAAGACTAATCAGATCCCAAGAGGGAGATTATACACGTAAATACAAAATTTGGAATTGATATCTACAGCGGTTTGACCGCTATCGTGGTCACACACAGACAGACACACACACAGACATTTTTTTTAAAAACCACTTTTTCGGTATCAGGGGACTTCAAAACGTGGACATCTGCAAAAATCTCGAGGTCGAAAATTTTCATCATCACAATACTTCCTTATACTACGTATAAAAAAGTAAAAGATTATGAAATAATCAAATATACGTGATTGTCCGCTTTAAATAAATATATTTTTAATTCTCATAAGTCTTGTATTTTAGTGAAGGAATTTAGAATTTATTCTTAATGACATGTGTTTTTCAACCATTATAGCAATGTGCAGGAGTCAATTTTTAAAAAGAGTGATCAGTATCTATCTATAACGAAAAGAAGTCAGTTTATCACCTAATCAACATGTGACAATAAGGATAGATGAAGGTACTATTATAGTGCTACGTGTTTCTGGCAGTACTATATTTCTGAAAGATATGTACCTTATACCTTATTTCAACTGCACTCTCAACTCTCTTATGAATTATAAATGTTTGATTAACTCCTAATAATGTTTATAACATCCTCGTTAAATACTATAATTATACATTAAATAATTGATGGCTAAGAAAATCAGTATTCTTGCGGTAAATTAAATCTCTCGTCTCGTAAACCCATTTCTATCACAACTAGCATACGTAGATGCCAACCTACGAGCAAAGAATAGAACAGGAGCGAGTCTCCTTAATAATAATATTTCTCCAAAGTGGTAACTCAATATGGCCGCCGCAATGCATAGGCGTGAATAAATATTTTGTATAGGGTATATGTACACGTCGTCCAATAATAATTTAAGTAATATCGTGAGTGCATTATTTTTGCAATCCTTTTATTCTTTTTAATATAGTAACATTTATTAAAACTGTATTAAAGAAAACATAAATAAAAACATGCCTAGAATATGTATGTTACGCCACTGAACACATAATCAAACATACCGGATATATGACAAGTTATTTAAAATACTCATTTTATAAATTATGATTGGTCAATATTGCCATAATTGACCTGCCTTAAAGTGGTAACTTTCGTCTAAATAATACCTATTCCCCCACCAGTTTATTATCTCTCCTGTTCTATTCTTTCCTCGTAGATGCCAGCATTTGTCGCATATATAATCGGTTTCTTATAAGAAATACAGAAGTCTAGGACATCTGCTCCTTTTACGAGCAAAATGCACGTATTATTCACGACTTCGCAGCCCAAAACAAAATATTATTTGCCATCAGAACTATAACTACTAGAAATAATAATACATCACTTATTTGTGAATGAATACTTTATAACCATTCCTTGAAAGATATACATATTTTTAACTGGTATACCGATTTTAAATTATCTCTAGATGAAAGTACATGTTCCTCTGTTATATACATGAAAAAACCCAAACACCATGCAACGAAATATGGGATGAGAGTTCTTGGTGTTCATTTCGACTTCCAATTGAGCCTTTCTACTCACGTGGCAAGGCCAGGTATGGCTACCTCTAAAAGTGTAGGCTTTGTTTTATGCTTTTGCAATTATTTTCATATTTTGTTTTACTAAAGATTCTGTTTTACATTATCGTTTTTGGTACGTTTGGAGATATTCAATCCAAAAGCGAAACTGTAAAACAAGATCTTTAATAAGAAAATATCATGAAAACTATTGTTAAGAGCATAAAATAAGTCATACACCAGAAGCAGTTCAGTGGTTTTCTTGAGGCTCCTGGCCTACTTGAGGTATTATGTTTCTGTGTGAATATTCGGAATATGTAGCGTAACAAATTTGTACTGCGTACCTATCTATCTATTATGAATAAAAATTAAATGGTGTTTGTTGGTAAGCTCATCACTTGAGAACGGCTGAACCGAGTCGGCTAATTTTTTCTTTAAATGTTCGTAACAGTCCTAATAAGATTTTTAGGGAAAGAAAAATTGGAAAATTTTGACGGAAAATTGAAAAATTCGGGAAAATTGAAGTGCCCGTTTTTGTTTTGTTCGTTATGGTCCTGGAAAAGTCGTAATTTATTGTATACACTCTGGATCATAACCGATGATATGAACCACATATTTTGTCGATTCTTTTTTTGTTTCTTACGTAATGCTTCCGGGATGGAAATAACCCAATTGAATGTTTTCCATAAAAAAAAAAAATCTGGAAGATCTGGAGATTTTTTTTTATACAGGGTGAGTCATTAGGAGCCGCTTTTTCGATTGCACTTTTGAGTTTTAAAAAAATACTCTCAGCTCTGGCGCACTTCCGGTTTCACCGGAAACTGACGGAACTTAATTTTTCTAAATGACTCACCCTATATATTTTTGGATTTTAGAGTACTGCTTTGAATTGCCTATTCAACATTATTTCCTTTTTCAAAATTGAGCCCAATGGTTTTTGAGTTATTATTTTTTTTGAAAATATTTGACCAAAACACGTGTTCGAAAAAAATCAGTTTCTCATTGCTTTTTAAAAGTAAAAACATTAACTTTGGCGGTGCATGTGGCTAAGGAAATTCTGCATCCTTTGGTATAAGTTGCACTAGACAATACCTCAAACAATTTTGTTTTGTCAAAGTACTTTCCGAAATTTTCACATACCAAAAACTTGTATTCTTTAAATGGAACACCCGGTATTTTATTATGGCATTTTGTTCCTTTTTTATTCTCTTTCATTTTTCTTAACAATGTCCTATACCTCTCTTTTATAATTTCTGAATAATCACTATAAGAGTAATTAGCGGTCAAATAAGGAACTACAAGCGCTGTTGTTCTATGCACCCAAATATTCGTTCAACCTATGGAAGGCTGGAATAGGGTCCGACTTCCTTAGTCAACTGTCAAACAAAGTAAAGGTTAAATCCAACTATCCCAAAAGTAACAATTTTACAGAATGCAGGGCATCGCATTTCAGTTTTTTAATTCCGGCAATGTCCAGATGTTCATTTTTTACACTGTTGGTTAACAACGAAATAAAATAAAAATTGTGTTTACTGACATATTTCAAGATGCCGCCTCACTAAAAGGTGCATGAAAATATGCTGCTGTCTTCAATTTAATTTGCCAAATTGCTCGTCTTCTTTCATTGTTGAAGCTCTTCATAGGAGATGGCTGTAGTTTTTCAAAATTATAAATTGATGTCTTAAAACTTTGATAGAAAAAAAATTAACAACAAAATAACGCAATTTAAGTAACCTAATACTATTGAGCAAGGTAACAACAATCAAATGTAAGAAAAAACAATTTCATTAAAGAATATATTCAGCATAACCACTACTTTGTGCAATGCACGTGAGGTATTCTGTTTTCCAAAGAAGTACTAACGTTGCATAAAAGGTTTCGACATATTCTTGTAAACGCTTTTCTGATTTTAATGTTCATGTCTTCAACAAGTGTTGAAATCCGTCAGTAGAAAGCGAAGATACTCTTCTCCATTAACATTTTGATCAAAGAAGTAAGGCCCAATTATTTGGCTATCCACTCACTATTCCTTCCCACATATTTAATGACCAACGATTTTGACAGTTTGCAGTGAGGATTTTGTGTTATGACGAATTACTAGTTTTAGAGATACGGAGGATCATAGGTATTAAAATGATAACAATAATTAAACTTGAAAATCAAAAGATCAAATAGTAATAATTTATTCTTGGGAAGATTAAAAATTTTTACATTAATAAATGTTCAAATTGCCACCCATTTGTTTCTTGGCAATGATAAAGTCGGATTTGAAATTCTTCCAAAACATTATCTCTCATTTCTTGATCGATATTTCTGCACTCTGACATGTCAATTGTCATTATTAGCACGCTTAATACTCTAAAACTATTAATTTTAAATACCACATATGGGGTATTGCTGAATTCAGAAAAAATAATACTTTTTATTTCTAGCAAAAAAATTCCGTTTGAACAAGAAGTCGATGAAGTCATAGGTCCCAGAGTAGTAAACCAAAGAAAAAAAATTGACATCCATAAAATCCGGAGGAACAAAATAAAATTGACCTGTCCGAGCTTTTCTCCCAAACAGCGATAATAAACAAAATATGAATGTTATTACTTACTTTGTTTACACACTGTATAATGATACCCCCTTTGTTTTAATTTCATGAATAATTACTTTTTTTAGCCTTTTCCATTAGTGGTTGTTCAAGTCAATGTTTTAAACTGGTGGTGTGTTGTGGAACCTTACAAGCAATAAATGTAAGAACGATGCATCAAACACGGCAGCTGTCCGTGAAGTGGGATGCTGCAACCCCTTGCCGACATTCCCACGATCAACCCTTGTGTCTTCTTGCACCCCATTTACCGGAATCTTGCCACAACTATCTACTCTCTCCAAGTACTTCCTCATTTGACACCTTTTCATTGCCGGTGGAAAATAGACGTTCCTCTAATTCATACGAGCGCTTATTTTTTCCGCATCCGCGTTTTAATGAAACCGAAGGGGTGTTTGCTTTTTCGTTATCCATTCAAACTTCGTATATTTCGTACTCATAATATAAATATATGTCTCTGTATGTGTGTGTAACGTATAAGAAGAATGATTTTTTTTTCTGGGAACGGGTGAATTTTCAATGCTTCAGAGCAAGGGGTTTATCGAATTTTTCGGTTTTTTAAACCGAAAAAAGTATAACCGAATTGATTTTTTTTCTCCGTTCGGAAGCAATATGAGATTTTTTTCTTGGGGTTGTGAGAAATGTAAACATTCATTTAGGGAGTTTGTAGACGGAATAGGAAAAAAAGGAAACAAAGACAGAATGTAGTATTACAGTGGGTTAATACAATATTTGTATATTGATTTATTTGTTAGGACGAATAGTAAAGACTAAAGACCAAGATGTTATATATATATATTGTTCTTTTTTTACCTAATCAAGTAAGGACTGAAATAAGTTTGGGTAGAAAGACAATGTTTTTATTGATTACAATTCAAATATGTTTTCTCTATCCCCATCAGGCCTAACAAGAAACAGCCTGACATATTTCAATGAATCTTGCAAAGGTACTTGTTTAGTGTTAAAAACAACTTCTAACTGATATGTGGATGAGTGAAATATCACATATCAGTTAAAAACAAGAGATAATTACAAACGTATGATCAGCTATAAAATACATATAAAGATTTTAAACGACGTGTAAGAAGCGAACAATGTTATTTATTAGTTAATCAGAGATGAACGACCAACAAGCAGCGATAAAGACGTTAAAAGCGCGTCCGTGTTTCTTCCGTATCCCATGTTCGCGTGGTTAACTGCCCGGTCGTCTGTCTAGAGGAGATACACATATGTAAGAATGACTAGTTTTTATTCATATTTACATTATTATAAATAGCCGCTGGTCAGTGTGTTTTAAAATTTGTTGAGTTGAGGATAGAAATCGGGAATAGAATTTCAACTGGTGTTTAGTTATTATTAACACTAAAAGCAAAGTCAATTGATATGTAGTTGTTGTGTTTAATACTAATATAATATATAATAATAATTTATTTAGCAACTTGATATTAAAATATACAAATATATTACATAGAAACTAAACTTTTTCTATAATATACTAATTGTTTAAATATTCTAATGTTCTTAACACTTAAAAATCTACAATGTAAGCATTATTAAGTGAATCAACCCTACTTACTATCTAATTGCTACATATATTTAAATTTCGATTTTTGTTTTTCTACTATTCGTTTGTAGTTTATACAATTTCCATCATACACTCTGTGATTATAAACAATTAAGTTATCACATTTGTTTGTCAAATGACTACCAGTACAATTACCACGTTTCCGCATTTATACATTCTTTAGCAAAATGATTATATCCTGCACATTTATAACATTTAACTATACAGCACGTGTCAATTTTCATTAGCCATAGGCGATTAATTCATGCAATACGTGACAACATGGCACCCCACCTTTCCTCTTCAATGCGAGCGCGAGACCGATACAAGCTCAAGTTAGCAGTAGCTGTTGGACTATTGACTAGGGTGTTTGTACTGCGCTCAGAAATAATATTTATGCATTGCAAGGATTTTTCTTTTTCTTTTCAGTAAATGCAGAGAATTATTAAGCTGCGTTCACGCTGCATGTCACAAAAAAAAGCGTAATTCTAATAAAATTAAAAATAAGGTAAATAAAAAAGGATTCTGAAAATAATAATAAACTACTAGATCGCGGCGGCCATTTGATGATGACGGCTTTTATTGCAGACTAGATCGGAACGTGTTCGCAGCTAAACATTTAACGTAGAAGTGGGAAGATCGGAGATAGTCGTTGTGATGTCGATTGTTGTCGGAATTGACACATACGGTATGTAGGTGTTCATACACCTTACATTTTTTCCATCGTACATTTATCTGTCTATGATGCTGGAATACATCTCCGGTTGAACAGACAATATAATATTTCCATAGTTATAATATAATATTTCCATAGTTCTTCTTTTTTTGTCTAAGTATTTTCTTTCTACTTTAATTTTAGCTGAGACGTTCTTGTCTCCATATTGCTGTGACTCTTGCAAATTGAGGTTTATATAAAAATAATTTACACCATTCCATCAGTAAGTAAGTAAGAATCAAGCATACATCTTAGTGCTAGACCTTATACTAGACCAAGATTTAATAAATTTTCTGCAAAATAGTAGGTTAGGCAATTTTACATTTTACTAGCTCAGTTTAGAATGACTAAAGAAAATTTTCTCTCAGGGGCAGAAAATATAAATAAACTCAATCAACTTGAATGCTCTTCAGTTATTACCAGGTCAGGTAAAGAAAATAAAATGCAAGATAAACCTTATAATCTAGTTTATTACGAATATTAAAGAAAAAAATTATTAAAATTACACAAATATATTTACAAAATTTAAATATTTAAAAAAATATATTATATAAAATCATACATGTCATGCTCAAATAGTCAAAATAATCTAGAAATTATAATTAATGAAAGGATAACATCGAGTACAAATTTATACTTTTAAAATAAATATGATTATCATTATTTTTATTCGTCAAAGATACATGTAAACAATCAACATTTCAAATGAAAATAAAATTTATTGCATACTGTGAATTGTACTGGAATATGACTAACAAAAATTATGTGATTTATCATTTACGAGAATATAAACATTAAGGAAATGGATTTGCCCTAATTAGTTCTGCCTGGCGCCTTTGCTCGCTCCCAAGACAGTACCATCAGAAAGCAAATTCACACTGATAGGTACCCCAAAGTTCCACCCTACGAGTATGCTTTTCAACTCGTTGGACACAACCCGAACATACACCACCATGTGCTCACCCCTTAAGGTATATATATATAAACTTTAAATTTAATAAAAAAAAGTCTTTGTGCATTTAATTAATTAACTCAGCCCTGATTAGTTCTGCCTGGCGCCTTTGCTCGCTCCCAAAACAGTACCACCAAAACCAATTCGTGCTTTAAGGATTGACCAAGACTCCATGCTATGAATTAAACATATACTTAATTCATTGCACACATCCCTGATCTATTAGCCAACACGTCAATATCAAATACACAAACACAATAAAATATAATTGATATATAAAATATATATATATAGATATATAAAAATAAAACTTTACCTCGCTCTGAGATTCCAATACAAAACACCACTCAAGAAAAAAAAATTTGTACAACACTATATACACATTTATAATAAACATTACTAAATCACCTTAACTCTTCGTACAGCGTCTCAAACTCATCCATCTCAAATATATATTTTAAAACTTTGTCATAGTCTAATTATCCTATATGTACATAAAACAAAATTATTAAACTACAAATCTCCTAATCTTGCTAATAAAATAATAAGGACAATTTTATTTAAAACGCTATTTAATTTGATCGTTACAGACACTAAAATGCTTTACCATAACACACGGTATAATAACCCTGCATATAAAAATAAAACATTCTAGTAATAAAAAACATAATAATTAAAGTTCTAATTAAATAAGACTGTTCTAAACACAAATAAATAATCATTTCCCAAAATAATTACAAGTCCCAATGTAAACCAAACTCCCGAATTAAAAATGATATTTAATTCATAAAAATATTTCAAAGTCCCACTTCAGTCTTAAAATTCATAAATATAGTAAAATTATTACGAAAATATTATAAGTTCCAATGCGTGAACAAATTTCTATGTCAGAATAAAGTTTAATCTATAAAATATTACAAGTCCCAATTTTTGTTAAAATTTAAATTGTCGTAAAATCTTTTTGAAAAATTATTCTAAGTTCCGATTCATGAATAAACTTCTAAGTTAATATAACATTTTATTTTAATAGGAAGAAGAGGTTTCCACCTACTTCTTATTTTTCTTTTGAGTGCGGTTTACACCAAGCATCTCCCGTTTTCTCATCGGTTCCGGACTTATATGGATATTTTTCTTCACAAAAACGTACGGTTATCTTCGGTACGATACGATTCCACCTCCAGAAATACATAGCTGCAGCGCATTAATAATCTTTCAAAAAGGTAAACAAACATGTAAATATCAACTTGTTTACATATTCATGACTCATCTAATGCATCTAGCGAAGGATATTGTTTTCGCTGGGCCACACTATCGATCTCTCCCGATCACAGTATTCTTCGTGTGGGAAACACTTTCTTGTCATAATCACGTAATATTTTATGCTTATTCTAATATTATAACCTTTATAAAAATTATAATAACATTCTCATATTATTTTACATAAATAAAAATTAAATTTGCCGTAATATTGACTTAATAAATATCTATATACACTTCATAATGAAATAAATAAAATAATAATTAATTAATTTAAATCTCGAAGTGATCTTGATTATACTTATTTATAATTTACCGCCAAACTCAAGGTCACTGCAATATGTTAAGTCATTTTGCCTAATAATCGTGTCTAACACTTTTTCATTGTTTTCATCAATAACATCTTCTTCAACATCATTAATTATTATTTTTGGTTCAGAAACTACATACTTACTACCAATATCATTTAAGACTCTTTCTCTTAATTTTTCTTTAGAATTGCTATCACTACAGTTAATAGCGATACCACCTTTTCCAACAGTTTTTATTGTTTCCATTCCAATTGGTAGTTTACTTGCATCCACTTTATTTTTAATATCCCTTTTTGTTTCGTGTGATTTTTGATCCTCCTTTTCAGGTTTAACAATTAACACATCATTTTTCTTGTTCAATAGATCGCTATATAGTGTCTTCGTTTCTGCCTTATTGTTCGAAATAAACTCTAAAATTTTGTGAATCAATACATTTTGTTCTGATATAGTTTGGAGACTATCATTAAGTTTTTGATCCATTTCCTTCACTGTTTGACACTCTTTCATTTAAGGACAAATATCTCATACATATTGCTGTAGCTGCTGCATTGTTACAAAATGGTAAATTTCTTATTTCAGATGAAAATGTAACATTGCCACACATTGGGTACGGCAATAAAATATATGCTGTGGATGCTACACTGCTGAGGAATGATAAAATATTGTAATAGTTTATTTATTAACTTAATCCTATCAGCATAAAATTTTTAATGTTCTTATGAGTTCTTGCAGTGATTTACTTCTTATATGATGCACCTCTTATTTAGTTTTGCTTGGGATAAGGACAAGAAATTAAACAAGATGTCTAAATCTCATATAAAAAAATATATTTACATTTAGAAATAACGATTGTTAATAATCTTGTCTTTTATAGATTTTTGTTCTATAATAAAAAAAAAAAACTTTTATACTCACTTTAGAGTTATAATGTTTGTGAAATATTTATATATCTATGATGATAGCTGAATGAATATTCATCTTGTTCTTTTTAAATTTTAAAAATATTCTTGATTCTGGTTAATTTGTTTATTAATACGATGCCGTCACTGTTTTACTAAAACATACATTCTCACATAGTGCTTCAGTAATCTAGAATCTTGCAACGTGAATGCTTTGAAATTGGTTCATACTAATCGCTAGCTGTAAACATTCTCACATTGTACCTCGAGCTGCTTAGCATTTGCCCATCAAAAACGTTCCCACTTATTCGTATTAATTTAATTGAATTAAAGAATTAAGTGATTATTTGATACTTAATGATGCCCAACGATCTATTAAAGGCAAATATTCTCACATAGTACCTTCAGCATGTTTAGCACCATTAACTATTCTTTTATTATTTCATGAAAGACTAAATATCATTATTAAACAAGAGAATATTCATCTGATATCCAATACATTGAATTTTTTTTGTCTCATGACTTACTTCATTTCAGCGTACATTTTATCAAATTCTATCTTATTTACATCCTCCATCTTAAAATTAATGATAATAAAAGAAAATTAAGTGAATAAATTTGTTTTTAAAAGAAACTAAATTAAAATTGAACTCTAGATCTTAATACAGATTATCTAATTGTGAGTTGATAAGTAGTGCATATCGACCCTACTCTTACTTTCGCTATATCAAATTTATTAATCCTTTACAAAAATTAACGTCTTTTCTGCACGAATTACAGGTCTAGTCCTGTTTTTCCGCTTATATATTAAAACAAATGCCTATCGATTATTTTAGCGCCTCTCTTCTTCAATTAAGTTTTAGGTTGGCAACTTTTTCAAAAACGTTCGTGGTAAAATTTTCTTGTTCGTTTTCTTTAGGTTGTCACATTCGAATCGATACACATAGATCATTTTGACAGGTACAGACTAATGATGACACTTTAAACTGTTTGCTATTAAAGTTTCTTTTTCACAAATTTGTTGCATCCCGTCTGAAGTAAGTGTATCTTTCTTCTCTTTCTTTTTTTAGTATAACCCTTCATTGTATTCGTATATAAATGCATTGCCTTTTTCATTATTTGTTACATATTTCTTCTTGCCATTTATTAATTTTATTTTAATTCTTCTTTTAGAAAGTCTTCGGTCTGGAAATACAGGAAAAACGTTGTATACGACGGGAATTTTTCTTACCGGGCTCGCACTGGGAAGAACGATCGCCTTCGTCACATTCTCCCCAATTTCTAACTATGCTTTTTCCTCAGGTAACACGTCAATTTGTAGAATGCTATAAACAATATTAACATTGTATTTTGCTTTTGCAGGTTTTTAAACCAGACATAACCATTTTCATTGTCTTTGAAACCTTTGAGCTAAAGAGTACGCATCTAATATATATTTAGTAATAATAATAATACTAATATATTTAGTATTATTATTATTATCTTTCTTATGAATTGGTACCATTATTCATGTTCAAATTTACATGTTATTCGTTCAAGACTGCATCATTTTCTCGAGCACGTCTTGTTGTGTTTACATTTATATTATGGCATTTAACATGACTTTTAGACAAAATATAAAGTACATTGATTTATTTTGTGTTTGTCTTATGCCTAATATTTATCTTTATTTAACTATTACATACCAACAACATGCATTTTGACAATAGAATTGTCCTTAAATGTTGGCAACCTATTGTACTTGCAAGTATCTGTTTTTAACTAACACCTTAATGTTTTTTAATAAACGATTTAAAATTAAATTAGTATTCTTTTTTTTCTTAATAACCAAACGAATTCTCAAGATTATTATTTTGGATAATATGAAGGTCACAGCAATATGTAATTATATCCGAGTCACTCAACTTGTTACCTGTTTTGTCACTGACTGCAGCGCATTTACCACGTCTCTCTCCCTCACATATCAAACACTTTACCGGTCTTTCTGTCCTCCTAAATTCCACTCGGCAAACATAGCACTTATTGTGTGACATATTTTTGTTGTTTTATATATGTTGACCCACAAATGATTAATAACCATTTGATTCTTCGATGCATTTCACTAATAGTTTTCATCATCACAATTTCATGTATGTCTCAATAATAAATAACTATATTTTTCTTTTCAACACTGCACTATATACAGAGCCGATAAAAATACATCATCACTCTTTGAATATTAAACTACTGCTCAATAATATTTAGACAATTGGAGTTTAATGCAACGTACGTTCTCTTACTATCCAGTAAGAAAACTACAATATGATATAGGGAAAACAGTATTATCTTAAAACATTTTCTTACCCAAACAATTCACAAATGTATACTCATAAAAACAAGTCTGTATATTTGCGGTTGCATCTCTACCGCTTCTTGCTAGGGATGCTATCCAAAAGTTCTTATCTTCTAACGACATAAACGTGAAGTAATAGAGATGTTAAACATGGTGAGTCCATAATTTTTTATCCTATACGCATTTACGTAAATATCACTAGTAATTCAAGTTTAAGGTTCTTGCAAAAAAACCGTATAACCTTTGTTATGAATAGCAATTGAAAAGATTTTCTATGGCGATGTTTTTTGTTTGTCAATAGCACGCCTTTATGTGGAAAAGGTCGATAATCTCGGTGCATTACCATGTTTTTTTTCGTTAAATAAAAGTATATTATTTTGTAACTTAAATTCCTCTACATGCAAATTATTATGTTTGTATATTAACTGCGACAGGCTGGGACTCTCATATTTTTCTTTCACCCCCTTTTTTTAAAGACGCTATTTTAAACTAACCCTATATATATGTACGTAAATAATTTTACGTAGATAAGATTATAATATATGAATCACTTATTTATGAAACATATTAATTAGCATTCTACAAATCTTTAATTAAATCATAATTTTCTTCAACAAATCCACATTAAAAAATTCATAGGTCACCTTTCTTAAGATGTTATAGCAAGGACAGTCTAAATAATAATTAGGTAATGAATGTACTACAGTACCTAACCTAGCTTAACAATAGACTGCAGAAACCTTTTAAAACAGCCACGTTAACGAGTTTTTGAAGAGAAGCACTAAATACAATTACGTAGGAATGTCTTACGAGCGCATTTTTGCAAAAGTAGACAAATAGGACGTACTATCTGCAGAAATTGGCTAAGGTATGAATTCTTTAAAACTCGCCTGACAGCCTGTGTTACGACTACTAGCAAAGTATCAGGCATTGTTTTTAGGTAGGTTATGATTGTTTGCATTCATTATCTCCAGCGATTAATGAATTGCAATGCATGAATAAGGATCTTAAAAACATTCAAGTACTACAAGGTGCCCTTCTCATTCCTGAAAACGATTCGTTTGCATCGCAGCTTACTTTTTTCGGGATCGACATGTAGTGTTCGGTTCCGTCAGTCACTAATAAGCCAGTCGAGTTCCTACGATAGGAACGTATAACGAGACATTAGTAAAGTAAGCACAACGGACAATAAAGAGGAATTATTTGAACAAGTTGTTTATCCATCGACGTTGGTTTTGGTCCGATCGCTTTTCTATTGCACCTATATGTTCAGCGTCTCTGTTCCGCTAATGCTGCGAGCATACGTACAACATGTAAAGATAAGCTGCAGACAATAAGTATAATGGTGTGGAATTACCTCTGTATTATGCGGAGACAGTACAAACTCACCAGGTGGGTTCTCTATTGCTGTGTATTTGTATATCTGTCTGTGTGTAGGTACGTTGGTGTGCGTGTGTGCGATTCAGTGCTTCTTTACTAACAATAAGAAAAAGAAGAAGAGAATTCGTTCCCATGGTTCACCCTCGCATCTACACGACTATATAACACATTTGTACGCAGTAGAATGATATTAAAAATCATTGGAGCGGCAGAGAGTAGTATTTTGTGAAATCATGACGGTAGTTTAATTGAATTTTTCAAATAATAAGTTTTCTTGTATTTACGTAAGATGTCGCTTTCGTTATTTTTGTTGAATAATTAAAAGTTTGCCATAGATCTTTGAATCCATTAAACTTCATTGTCACGAATAATTTAACACAACACAGATGCAGAAACCCTAGATACACACCAACTATCGTTAGTCTATTTGGCAGCATCTTTTATAACAAACAACTAAACTTGAGCTCCGGAAAATACGCGAACTAATTCATTAATTCCATTGTTTCACCATTCGCGCATCCAGTGCCTCACATTACAAGGTCAACACTAGCCTCGTATCGTTTGTTTATTCTTTATTGGTTTTTGTTGTTTGTTATGACAATATTTCTTTTTTTAATCATTTAATTCCTTATTGTAAATATTCATAGTCTTTATAGTTTAGTTTATATTTTCATGGCCAACTGGATCTCGCTATAGCTGCGCGACATAAGGCCGTCAGATAACTTCGATTTACATTGATGAATTTGATTCTGGTAGCCTCAAAATTTTGATCCTTATGTAACGCCATCTAGTAGTACACAAAAGAAATAATTTCTGAATTTTTATTGAAATAAACTTTAAAATAACACTTGAAACATTAACTTTACAAGTAATTAATATTAATAATTTTAAATTAATGGAGTATAACGAAATTAAATTAAGAAAGTGTTGCTCAAAATGAAGTTGTTGGATAGTTTCAAGAATAAAAATTTTACTTACATTTCTCATTTTTCATAGTAATTCAAAAAATAACACCAATTGGGGTTTAATTAAGTTGTAAAGTGTTTGGATTTTGTATACGACTTCATAGATTTTTAAAATGTTGCGGTACTAACGTAATCGACGCTGTCAACTATATTGGAAGATTTTGAAGCTTTACTAATTCACATCGCAATATTTGCCTCATAAAATATTCATCCACAAACAGGCATCTTCTTTAAGCCTAACATGTGGAAATATTTATTCTACAGAATTGGAACTAAAATATCTTGTTAAGACAAAATAACTTTGTTGTACAGTATACACAAATATTACAATAAACTGATATACATGCATATACACTTATTAAAAGGAATATAGATTCCAAATGACACTTGTTAAAAGGGTAAAATTCACCAAACTCGTTTTTTTCTGTGTATTTCGTTGAATAGGTATTTAAAGTACATTTTTCCATTTTGGCACTATTGATGTTTTGTTGCATGTGTGTAGCCACCTTTACAATCTGCTAATTTAGTTAGCTACGGTGAAGCACTCTTTGGTGCTGCTTATACCAAATCTCATAGTATTTCCAGTGGCGCCCGTGATTTTTTGGAACGGGAGGGCACCGGGGTGGTCTGAGTGTTTAATATCAAAAATTAAGTACAGACAAAAAAATAAATTCAATATGTTATTTAATTGTTTGAAAATAAAATCTATTCGCCGTTCCTTACTATCGATGATTTATAACTAATTCATTGAAGTTTTGGTGTTGATGTCAGTAATTGTTTTTCAATGGAACACATTGCTAACGCACATAGTCTGCTTTCCTGCATGGTATTTCTAGAAACTGTTTTTATTCTCTTCAAAGTAGAAAAACACCGTTCACTTTTAGCTGTTATTATCGGTATGGTGCAAATTATTTTCAATAGCTTCACAGATTCGGCAAATGTAGTTGTTACAATATTTTCATAGAAGCATTGCAGTAATGTTAGCGCAGATGAGGCAGTTCCAAAATCTGGTCTATTATACAAAACTACTAATTCATGCTTAAAAGCAATTGATTCCAGATTAAAAGTCTTCATGGCCATCTGGAATTCAGTTTCGGAGAAAGAATTTTGATATGTTGAAAATAAGTGTGGTTGAAAAAGAAGAGCTATAGATAGGTTATCACTAAACAAAAATCATCAATATTGTTAATAATAATGTCGCACACTTCTTTAGCAACCATTTTGTGTTTGTCTTCATAACGGGGTCTTCTGTTCCGTTGTCGGGAATGTTCCTCTTCTTTTTCATCTTTATCACTATTTTCATTGTAATAATCGTAATCAGTTGAGTTTTTCACATGCTGAATTGACGATTTAAATGATGACACACAATACTGTATTTTAATACTGTCAATTTGACGATGTTGTAATTAGATTTAGAGAATTTCGCAATGCGACATGATTTTATTTAAAAAAATATAACCAGTAATTGAAATAATAATCATTTAAAATGTTTTTCAAGCCTACAGCTTTCCTTATTGTCGACTGGTCACTAGATTCATCATCTATGATCCGCCTCAGACATGTGATAAGATCTTTTTTATATCTGAAGACACTCACAACACATCTTGATTTAAAGTTCCATGTGGTTGGTGCAGCCCGCGGAAGTCGATTTTTCACAACCTCATCCAGTATAGCAGTATACTTTGGGGATCTTGTAAAAAAGTAGAAAACCCATCTGGATTGCAAAAGAACACTTTCACTTGTTTGTTATGTGAGGCAGCCCGTTCACGTATCAGTTTAATTTGTGCGCGTAACAGTGAATATAATTTGCATTTTTGTAAATATCTTTAATTTTTGCCTGGATACCGTTGTCTTTACCACTCATTACTGTGGCGCCATTGTAGCTTTGGGATATTAATTTTGCAGGCGTTTGGTCCAATTTAATTTTCCTAAGTTCTTCCAATAAACATTTGCTAATGCCATCAGCAGTATGATTCTCTGGTTGCAGAAAAGACAGAAATCGTTCTTGCATATTTCCGATCAACTCGCATCGAACTATAAAAGCTAACTGGGAAAATGTAGCCGAATCTGTCGTCTCGTCTGTTTGTATAGCGATATAGTGGGCTTTGTTAATTTCATCTAGAATCAAATTGCGAGAAACTTCGTAGATACTGTCTAGCAATTCATTTTGAATGGTTTTTGACAAACCCATAAAAACTCTATTATTAGACTTGTTGATGTGGTCCTTGAGGTGCTGTCAATTCCTGCCAATAAGTTAACCAATCCACGAAAAATCCCCTGATTCGCCCTGTGTTTCGTCATGGCCCCTTAAGGCGATTTCAAACATGACACAAAACTTAACGCTGTCTATTAGTTTTCCAAGAATATGTCTGTTTTTACTGACGTTTTCATTGTGCTATAACCTATATGCAGTGTTCAGCTGGCACATTATATTTACCTTTCCCAAAAGTGAATATTCTATTATGTTACTAAGATGTTTTTCACTTACTTTATGTCTTTTTACTTTTTCACCAAAGTGTTTTAAATCCCTAATACCATTAGAAGTCCAGGCAGGGTCGCTTTGTGGAGAATTCCTAATTATAAGCACACATAACAAAAAATAGTATATTAAACTACAAGTTTCACAAGACACAATTTTTGCGCACGCGTTCAAGTTTAGAAAACGAGCCGCTAGGCGAGTTTTCTAAAGAACAAGTGCGCAAAATGTCTTATGAAACGTGTATTTTATACTATTTTTTCTATTTTGGTTATTAAAAGTTCAAAAAAGCATAAAATGAGAGAGACATGTTTTGTTCGTACAGTTTAGAAATTTTGTTTTTTTGAAGTTGGTTACTCTGATTTTTAAGTAGAACATTTTAAATATTTGAATATAGGCGGTGTTACATGTAATTATGATTAAAATTCAGACTGATTTATGCAATAAATTATTTCAAATTGTCAACAAAAAGGACGAAATAAATAATTGCACGCTCCCAGAAATTCGCAAAATAGCAGAAGACAATTTATTATTTTTATTATTATTATTATTATTATTATTATTATTACTTCACAAGAATTCTGTTTTATATTTTTGTTTCTTTCCCAAACATTTTACGAAATATTTTTTATTAACAATTCCAGTTATTAAGCCTAAATGCCACCGTTGTAAATTGATAGCATAAAGTTTCCACATTCTGGATGGAGAGAATCTTTCAAATTGCAATTTCTCTGCTTTGTAAGTAGGTGGATTAGAAAAAGCCTTCTCAATATTTTTATAGTTTTAATCAGAAAAGTTCGCAGTGTTTACACTGTTATCAACTTAGCACTTAATTTGTCAGATTCGGAATTCGATTAGGTATTAGACCTCGATATTTTCCTATTGAATATCGTTTGGAAATCATTTCTTTGTAAACTTTTTACTCTTTGGTGAACTCTTTAGTGTTTGAGACACTCGTTTATTTTCGTTGGTTAAGTTTGGGGCTAAAATCACATTGATATAGTCAGGGTTGAACAGGGTGCATTCTGATTTGCTCAATATCATTCAGTCAGTTCTAGGTTCTGTCTCACATCTAACTATGTCTTTCTGTTATTTTTCTTTGAAGAAATTTAAAATTAAAAAGAGCAGTTTCTTCTGATCAAGCAAAAAATTTTTGAAGTGTAAACTTCTTTGGGCGCGTTGTGCTGATTGTAGGTACTGAACAAGACTGACCGTCACGCTCGGATATGTAACGCTCGTTCGGGTAATGTCGGCTCGAGTCGACTAAGGGAACAAGATAAATATATCATATAGAGGTATTTAATTTCAATTAAATTGAAATTTAAATGAATAAATAAATTCATGTCCCAGAGCAGATGTGAACCGGAGCCGCCTGGGTGAGAGGCCGGCACTTCACCATTAGACCAAGCGCGGGGATCGTAAGCGAGTATTCATATCGTCTATTTATATATATACATACGTCCAACCGACCGTTACATGGGGGAGCATGACGCATCAGTCGTATAATGCAGTACTGAATATTATACGCGTGTGTACATGTGTAAATGTAATAAATGTGCGAATACGTTTTATTTAATACGTTACTGAATATTATACGCGTGTATTTCGTATTATTAACCTCGCCTTGATGACGTTTACACTTCTGCTGTGTGGTTTTAAGCACACCATTTTCTTTTTTTTTTTTCGATTTGGTTGAAAAATGCTGTAAAATTGCTCATATTCGCTCTCTTAAATCTTGAGCCGTTTTTGATGTCATAAATTTCTCATGTTAAAAATATTTCTCAGAAATATTGCGTAATATTTCAGTGTTCTTGCATGTGTTGATTTTCAAGACATTCTTGAGGATAACCGGCAAGAAAATCTTAAGAGCCTCTTCAACTACTCCGAAGCATTTCTCTCTCGATTCAAAGTCAGGCTCGATGTCCATTATAAATAACAATAGAACGTGTAAATTGGACATATCAAAGGCAATGTAAGATTGTTCATGACTGGAAATGTGCTTCCTTAAACTGTAAAAGTATCATAAGGCAGTTTTTCGAGGTTTTCGGTTGTTTACAAAGAATTGTTCCGGGAATACTTTTATTTTCCCGACAACCAATGTGTTTACGCATGCGCATTCGCTACTTTGTCATACAAAGAAGTCCACATAAATCCACGAACATCCATATAAATCTGTGGATATCCACGGATATCAATGGAACTCCACAGAAAACGACGCAAATCTATGGAAATCTATATGAGTGTACACCATAAATTCACAGCTGTTTTATTGGTATTACCTATGTTTCATAAACAAACGCACCTTTGGCAGAAACAACTACTTTATTCGAGTTTAAAAAACGATCACAATGCTTCCTCTATCATTCGTATTTATTAATAAGAACATTATGAATACATTTTATAATTCGAATAACTAATTAAAATTTAAAATTATTACAATAATTTGTTTGTGTAAATATAAATACATTTTCAAAGTGTACTTATCACTTGTAACTCAAATACAACAAGGCGTAGGCGGCACATGAAAATCAGTGGATCCGACTGTACTGTCGCTTCTCATTGATTGTCATTCTCTGGTTTAGATTTGATGGGTTTGTGTCTCGTTATCTATGTTGTGTATAATGAATCATACTTTAACCGCTAGCACTTTAATATCAAGTTCATAATGCACAATGGATGGTGATGTAACACAGCACTTCGTGTATTTATTTTTAGTTATAAATAGCATTTTATAATAAATATTAATTATATTGATGAAACAGAAAATGCAAAGAAAGCAGTGGAGATGTCGAAGCTACTCTGTTTGCGTATACGAAAAATCCAAGATAATTTTACCAATACCAAGGTATTATATTGTCTAATTTAATTATACAGTGCATAAAAGATATCTGACGTAAACATGAACAGTAGGGATGAATACTTTGCTCTAAATTTCATGCACATAACCATAGAAAAGAATTCAAGAGTAATTTATTAAAAACCCATCCAATAACTCGAAAAAACTATACAAACAAAAAATAAAACAAATTATTTTGTTTTATTTTCCCCTTCCCATAGACTGTTGTGTATACGAACCATCGACGATAATTTTTCTTTTCGACTCGATAATTGAAAAACGTGCTCAAAGCAACAGCTTCACACTCCATACAACACCACTTCATCGTTGAAAGGGTTGCTGATCCACATACATACATATACATATATACATACATCCCGTAGTTGGAGGTGATGGTATTTTGCGGTCCTGTCCTCCAGTTGCGAAATATCAAAACCGCACACCCAAATACACATACATATACATTCGCCCCTCTGTGGGTGGCTCACAGACCCCATGCCCCTCTTATGTATGTGTATATATGTGTGATGGGGTTGCAAGCTGAGAGAAAAAAAGCGTATCTCGTCACCGACTTTTTTCTGCTCTCGACCCCGATGTGAGCAACAGGTTGCATTACTGGGGTACACGACCGACTCCTGTCTTTTTTTTTGTGGAGGTTGTCGACACTGGTATTGTTGCAATTTTTTTTCTTTTTTAAATACTAGAAGTTGTACGAGTAACTTTAACGTGGAAGTGATACACTGTCAAAGAAATTATCGTGAACACATTGCTTGGTTATGGGACCAACGAATTAAACGAAAAGCGCTCGCTGTCTATGAAAATATTAGATGGAAATATACTACTGCGTCCTTTTAAAGTGTTGCTCTTACAGAAGTATTACTAACACATTGTATTAGAATAAACAAAGGAGCCGGTAAACCAGAGTCCTATATTACTTAGTTAAATGATATGATAAAGTTTATGACGTATTTATAAATGGAGCTCAGCTCACGTAATACACAAACTCACCTAAGCACGGGATTTCTGTATCGTTGGCTTCAAGCATGTGTTGATATTATAAAACATACTTCGGGAATTCTCGTGAACGGGGGACCTTCAGCACGCAACGTTAGGGAATTTTAGTAACTTTTGGTTGCAAATGGGTCAAACCAAGTAATAATTAGTAGTAGTAATAGTATTTATTTCTTTAAAGTAAGTTGAAAATGAAATACCATAAATGCAATATTGAATTATAGCTATTTTTATTAGTAATTTATTGCTAAATATTTAAATCTATACATCTACATGTAGGTAATTAAATAATTTGTATTTTGACATAAATGCAATGGAAATAATAACTCTGAAAATATACTAATTAATAACAATAGCCTAAAGACCTTTCTTTGAACGAAAGTCGATTAGTTATTACGTGGAAAGTATTTCTAAATTAGGAAAAATACAATATCTGCAATATATTTGGCAGTTGAATATGAAAGAGTTGCTTTTGAAAAGTAAATGAACACATTGTGCATTTCAGCAGTTGATTGTGTTTCACCTAAAATGTTAATGAAAAAGCTAGACATGTGGAATTTAGGAATGTCCATATTTTAGTATCCATTATATAGTGATCAGTCTTATTTTCACTGAGATATATATACATAATATGTTCTTATTTAAGTATTCAATTGTATCATTTTGAATAAAAGAATATATACATATATATATTTGCAAAGGAGTATAATTAATAAATATTAATTTTAGTTATCGCTGTTACTACAGAAAAATATGAAGAAGAACAAAAGTTGATGATTATTCTCAGACATATTAGTTTAATTCGAAATACAGAAACCCAAGAAAATTATTAATTTATATGTAATGAAATGTTTATTTGTTTTTTTAATGAATGTATTCAAAGAAGATTTATTAAACAAATCAGCAACAATGTGTGTTAATATTTTAGTTCAATTGTTTTTCAATATTCATGCTCTCATCGTTAAATTATTTTTATGGTTTAGTAATATTATTCACATACTTTCATTATTTACCAATATATGAACTACTTTATCATAATTTGTAATTGTAAAAAAAGAGTACTAAGTATTTTTTTAATTGTGTGTAATTATTGTAGTAATAGATGTGTAATCCTGCTGCTTGTAAGAGATATATTTGCTAAGATTATGTCCAGTGTGCTAATTGTTATATTTATTCATAACATATTATTAAGTTATCTTTCATTAGAAAGTAACTTTCTGTTATTTATAATTGATCAACAAACTGTTCTAAAGGATGACTCAAATAAAATTGTATAGTAGTCATGATTAATAAAAACATTGTCTTTCGAAAGTTTAGAAGCCTCATTTACTATGAATAAATATAATGTAATTGCTTATATTACAAAAACTAGCTAATACGGCAGGCCTTGAAGGCCCGCTATCGCCTCTTATTCCGCTTACAGTTGAGGTACCGCTCCCCCTTATTCTTCTAAATTTATTGCGGATTTTGTCTTTATTGCGTTTCAGTTTTTGAAACACCATATAATTCCGATATATAGCGAATAACTAAATATAATTGTGTTTTAGATGTTCAATATTGCTTAGTTGTTTTTATACACCCCTGTATATAGTTTACAACTATGCAATATTTTATTCAGAATGCTTATCGGATGAAATGATTAATAATAGATTTAGTGATAATAGCAGTTTTTAAATTGAAAATGTTTAACGGCTGTCCATGAAATAAGATGTATTTTATCGTTTAAAGTTATATTGACATTTTTCACATACTTTTCCTGTGCCTCACAGACGGTAGTTTTCACTCTATTTATAATTTTTCTACTATTATTGGTTTTGTGCCTTGACTTGCCGATGATTTATTTCACGTTTGCCTAATTTATCTGTAGTTTGAATTTTGTTTGTGGGTATAAAATTAGAATAATCTCGAAATCTGTTTTTTTTTGCATCAGTTGGAAAATGTGGTTTGATAGTTTTTGTTAATAGTGTTTCAGTCTATATACATATGTCGATTCCACTGGTCTTTTTGGTTTAATTGAAAATTCATTAGAATTTTAAAAAAACATTTTATTTTATACAAACTTGTAGATAGCTTTATTAGAATTATGTTTTGTTGACGCGAATGTATACTTTTAAATAATTCATTTAATCATTGTTCTATAACAAATAATATTTACTTCATTGGCATTTTTTATACTGATTTCCATTCCTATACTCTTATAATTTGCAGTGTTTCTTTGTATTACAACTGTCAGTTATGTATGATGCTTAATAATGTTGGTAAAGCCTTGTTCACACTGTACATAATTATTTTCTTTTGCATTGTACACCTACAATTTAAGGAATATATAGATATAATATATGTATGTATTATGGTAATATTGATTACTTATTGTTATATTCGAAAATACTGTAAAACATCCTTTTAGAATTGCTATTTTGAATTATTCTAATTGACGATGTCGCGGGAAGTTCATTTTCATCAATGATAATTAAACAATCTTTTTTGAATACGTATGATATTACTTCTCAATTTGCCTGGCACAGTAACAACATGATTAAGTGCTTGTTTAATCTGGTAGGAATATATTTTAGTTTCTTTTTTCTATTAACAATATCTTATAATATTTTGAAGTATTTTTACAACTGAATTCATGGACGAAATGACTCCAGTCATGTAACGATAATTGCTAAAAATAAGTAGAAAGTATTTATAAACAAATAAGGAATCGAATTTATAAATTTCTTACCTATACACTATTATCATTGGGCCTATTATTATATATTGCAATATTTATTGTGTTGAATGTTTGTGAGCTATGGCTTCAATCTTTTCGAGCTTGAATTCGCCTTTTGCGCGTCCGCTTACAGCTTTTTACAGTTTCCTGTAAAACGCGATCACTCTCGTGGTGGTTTTTAGAATGTAAGATTTTATAGACTTGTGGCACACTCTGTATATACATATATTTTGTAAAGCCAATTGTATATTTCATTTAGAATGCTTCTAGAATTTTTTTTTACACAAACTGTTACACAATGAAGAGCGAGAAAGATAATTTAATGTTAAACATAAGAATGATGTTAAAGTATCCGAAGAACCAATATGCTCAATAAGTGCATCATTTTCATTGAAACAATCGGGATAATACGCTATTGAAATAACAGTGGAAAAATTTAGTATATTAACAAAAAGTATGTCAATTGCTCAGAAACAATTTAAGATAGGCATGCACAATATTAATAAAAAAGAACGTAATAAGCAGTCTGACACTGATATATTTTCACCCAAATTATTTGAAGTGGAACAGCGCTTTCATTATGAAATTTTGGTCAGCATAATTGAAATATTCGTCTGTCACATACTCAAAATTAGTTCGCACGTCATTTAAAAATGAAGGACTTGTATTGAAGAACATTTTAAAATTTCAATGAATTACATATATACTACTCGCCCGCTATCGCGGGCTCGTCATTTTAATTGACATGCTCAAATATACGTAGTATCTCCATAGTGTGTAACATGTTTACAACAAATTTTGTTTGGTAAATGGGCGTCGCTTTCAAACATTCTTATAGAATGCTAATGAATGCTGATGAACTTCAAATATATAGCTCGCAAACATATGTATGTGAATGGGTAAAGTAAATTTAATTTATAAAGTATATTACTTTCTTACTACCTTTTCGAAGTCCACTATCGTTAATAAAAGAGCAGAGTATATTTTATTTAAAATTATTCTCGATCTGTTTTTGACACAAATCGGTACACACTCAAGAGCGAGAAAGGTAATTTAAAGTTAATCATAAGCAATGTTAAAGTATCCAAAGACAGAATGAGCTCAAAAAGTGAGACCCTTTTGAAATCCACTATCATTAATAAAGGAGCACAAAATAATAATAAAAGTAAAAAACCCAAGTTTTAAATTTAAGCCCTTTTCAAGCGCCTTTCCTGTAAACAGCGCTTTCTAGAATGTCCATTTTTATAAATATTTGAAGCACCCCTGTATATACATTTATTATGTTAAGCCAATAGGATATCTTATTTAAAATTCTTCTCGAACTGTTTTTAACACAAACCGGTACACACTCAAGAGCGAGAAAGGTAATTTTATGTTAAACATAAGTCGTGTTAAAGTATGCAAAGACACAATGAGATCAAAACGCACAACATTTTTATTAAGACAGTGTACAATACTATTTTGATGTAAAGTGTGACCTCTTTGAAATCCACTATCGTTAATAAAGGACCACAAAATTAAAATAAAAGTAAAAACCCCAAGTTTTAAATTGAAGTGCCTTTCATTTTATTTAAAATTTTTCTCGAATTGTTTCTTACACAAACCGGTACACACTCAAGAGCGAGAAAGGTAATTTAATGTTAAACATAAGTCATGTTAAAATATCCAAAGGAACAATGAGCTCTCAAAAAGCGTAACATTTTCATTAAGACAGTTTACAATACTATTTTGATGTGAACGTATAAGAGCCTGTCAATCTTTTCGAAGTCTACTCTCGTTAAGAAAAAAGCACAAAATAATAATAAAAGTAAAAAGCCCAAGTTTTAAATTTAAGCCCTATTAAAGCGCCTTTCCTGTAAAAAAACGCTTTTTAGAATGTCCAGTTTTATAAACTTTTAAAGCATCCCGGTATATACATATATTTTGTGAAGCCAATAGTTTATTGTATTTAAAATTTTTCTCGAATTGTTTTTTACACAAACCGGTACACACTCAAGAGCGAGAAAGGTAATTTAATGTTAAACATAAGTCGTGTTAAAGTATGTAAAGGCACAATGAGATCAAGAAGCGCAACATTTTTATTAAGACAGTGTACAATACTATTTTGATGCGAAAGTGTGAAAGCCTGTCAACCTTTTCAAAATCTTCTATCGTTAATAAAGGAGCACGAAATAATAATAAAAGTAAAAAGCCCAAGTTTTAAATTGAAGCCCCATTGAAGCGCCTTTCCTGTAAAAAGCGTTCAATGGCATGACGTTTTTAGAATGTCCACTTTTATAAACTTTTAAAGCACCCCTACATACATTTTGTTAAGCCGATAGTATATTTTATTTGAAATTCTACTCGAACTGTTTTTTTACACAAACCGGTTCACACTCAAGAGCGAGAAACGTAATTTAATGTTAAACAAAAGTCATGTTAAAGTATCGAAAGAAACAATGAGCTCAGTGAGCGCAACATTTTCATTGGGACAGTGTACAATACGATTCTGATGTTTTCGAATCTACTATTGATAAGAAAAAATTAAGTATTAAATTTAAACCCTGTTCAATCACGTTTCGAAGAATCACCGAATTGAAGATGTAATAAGCCGTATCTAAAATTTCACATTCGTACGTCAATTTTCAAAGAACTCTTCCGCCAATTTGTTTTTTTTTGACATTTTGGCTTTGGAATCGTGATCGGCAACCTAAGACACCCCCGTATCTAAAATTTCGCATTCATACGTCAATTTTCAAAAACATCTTTCGCCATTTTGTTTTTTTTTGACATTTTGACTTTGGAATCGTGATCGGCGACCCCCAAAACCCCCGTATTTTTTACATTCATACGTCAATTTCCAAAAAAATCTTCCGCCATTTTGTTCTTTTTTGACATTTTGACTTTGGAATCGTGATCGGCGACCCTCAAAACCCCCGTATCTAAAATTTCACACTATTACGTCAATTTTCAAAAACATGTTCCGCCATTTTGTTTTTTTTTGACATTTTGACTTTGGAATCGTGATCGGCGACCCCCAAAACCCCCGTATTTAAAATTTCATATTCATACGTCAACTTTCAAGAAAATCTCCCGCCATTTTTTTTTTTTGACATTTTGACTTTGGAATCGTGATCGGCGACCCCCAAAACCCCGTATCTAAAATTTCACATTCATACGTCAACTTTCAAAAAAATCTTCCGCCGTTTTGTTTTTTTTGACATTTTGACTTTGGAATCGTGATCGGCGACCCCCAAAACTCGCGTATATAAAATTTCACATTCATACGTCAATTTTCAAAAAAATCTTCCGCCCTTTTGTTTTTTTTTGACATTTTGACTTTGGAATCGTGATCGGCGACCCCCAAAACCCCCTTATCTAAAATTTTACATTCATATGTCAATTTTCAAAAAATTCTTCCACGATTTTGTTTTTTTATGACATTTTGATTTTGGATTTGTGATCGGCGACCTAACACACCCCTGTATCTAAAATTTCACTCACGTCAATTTTCAAAAAAATCTTTCGCCATTTTCTTTTTTTTGACATTTTGACTTTGGAATCATGATCGGCGACCCCCAAAACCCCCGTATCTAAAATTTTACATTCATACGTCAATTTTCAAAAAATCTTCCGTCATTTTGTTTTTTTTGACATTTTGACTTTGGAATCGTGATCGGCGACCCCCAAAACCCCCGTATCTAAAATTTTACATTCATACGTCAATTTTCAAAAAATCTTCCGCCACTTTTTTTTTACATTTTGACTTTGGAATCGTTATCGGCGACCCCCAAAACCCCCGTATATAAAATTTTACATTCATACGTCAATTTCCAAAAAATTCTTCCGCCATTTTGTTTTTTTATGACATTTTGACTTTGGAATCGTGATCGGCGACCCCCAAAACCCCCGGATCTAAAATTTCACATTGACACGTTAATTTTCAAAAAAATCTTCCGCCTTTTTGTTTTTTTTTGACATTTTGACTTTGGAATTGTGATCGGCGCCCCCAAAACCCCCATATCTAAAATTTTACATTCATACGTCAATTTTCAAAAAATATTCCGCCATTTTGTTTTTTTTTGACATTTTCACTTTGGAATTGTGATCGGCGACTTAAGACACCCTCGTATCTAAAATTTCACATTTATACGTCAATTTTCAAAAAATCCTTCGGCCATTTTTTTTTTTTGACATTTCGACTTTGGATACGTGACCAATGATACCACAAAGACTCCCAAGTGCCGAATTTTACTTTAATCAGAAGAGAGAAATTAATTTCAGATAGCTCCGCCCACTCTGCATGTATGCCTAATCGTTGTCATAAGGGCACATAAATGTTAAAAGCTATCTTTTTCCCCATTAAGGCGTACGCGTTCTGGAATTAAAGTATTTTAATAATGCAAATATATAATCATTAAAAGAACAATAATCAACCTGTATATCTATAAAAATGTTAAGTCAAGCGGATGTATTATGTCGAGATTGAGATGCCGATAATTGATAATTTAGTTTTACATATATTTTGTTTAATTTGTGTACAACAACCTAATAATTTGTCAAATTTGTGTGCATTTTAGCTTCAAATAAATTGTTTGTCAAACATTTTGTACAATTGGTGTGCGCGCAGCCGAAATTATCATCCCGGTTCGTTTGAGTAGACGACGGCGCGCGGCGCCGAGTATTATATGTGTACTACACGTTCATGAACGGTATGCTATTACGGATCCACACGGTTCAAATGAGCCGGTTCCGTGACCCGGCTCACAATGAGGAGCTGAACCGAGTCAAAGAAATGAGCCGTTTTGCCCACCTCTATGTCAGTTATCTTCATAACCTATAAAATAATTATATTTTGACGTTTGTTATAATTATCATCAATTTTATTCAATTAAAAAATTGTCAAAATTTAATAACATAAATCTAACGTACCGGAAATTACACTTTTTTAAAGCATTTATATAATAGAAAAACTTAGTACAATATTTAAAAATTGTGACTTTCGATGTCAGTTTGTATGTTGATAATTTTTTTCAAAATTCAAATTCTGTTATGATTTCTCGTCGCAAAGGAAGCAATTATAGAAAGGAATCATTATATTGAATTAAGTATGGGCAAGTATAGGTACGATGTATTTATACTACTCATTATTATTTTTGATGATGTTTTTATAGTCATTACGTTGAATATAGTTTGTAAATTTATGAATGTTTTTGTGTTAATTTTTATGATAAAGAACGTTTAAATTTCAATAAAGAGAAGTTAGAATTATGTGAACAATTTCGCAACTCTCGTGTTTGCAGAAAGCAACCATTGTTAGATATAGTGATGTATGGAGCTCTTCGAGGTTGATTCGCCTCTTCGCTTGTACTTATATCTTTTTAATATTATATCTAAGGCTGTAAGGGCATCTCATTGGTAATGCGATTAATGCTGGTCGCATGCTGTTTTAATGAATGTTAAATGTTAATAATCCTTTCCCCTATAAAAATGTTAGTTAAACTTCATAAGGCAGATTTCACTAAAAAA
The DNA here is from genome assembly GCA_963170755.1 of Amphimallon solstitiale. Lineage (NCBI taxonomy): Eukaryota > Metazoa > Arthropoda > Insecta > Coleoptera > Scarabaeidae > Amphimallon > Amphimallon solstitiale. The sequence continues at coordinate 89,084,603 of OY720679.1, read as the reverse complement.
ACAACTAAATACGGTATAACTATTTTCGGTACGCTATTTCTGAAAATAAGGGAGCTAATTAGAATTTAGATCCGTATAATATTTGTCCCTGTGAACAGTTGATTTCACTGCTACAGCTCACTGGTTTGACGTAATGTCAGATTATGTGTATGCGTTAAAAAATCGTATGGCATATCGGCAACAACTCTAACCATAATACATAAAATTGTCGGAGTACCTATGTCATTCATAATGTTAATTTAATTTTTATGATACCGCATACGCTTCTTCTTTTTAGTTGGTTAGGTTGTACCTATTCACTATTACCTATACTATTTACGGTATTTTAATTTCTATATGAATGAATGACAGTGGAGGATAATTATGTAGTTAACTTTGCTATTGTAATGAATGAAGATTAAATTTAAAGAAATATCTCTAGAAATGGATTATACATTATGGTGGCAAATGAATTTATTTATTAAGACTTTGCCCACAAAGCGAACAATATTCCTATATAATTTAATGAACGCTGATATTTAAAATTTTTTTATTGGCATTCAGGTTTTGTATCAGTTGTGTACATCTAGTCCATGGTGAACGTCGACAGATCAAAAAAAAAATTAATTGAATGTTGTTTCACGTTATTAGTTCTATAAAATTGGTACTACGCTTTGTGTCAAGTTTACGATTGAAATAGTGTATAATTCAAATTTTCTGACAGACTGTCATCGTAACGATATTTCGATGACACATACCTATGACAATGAAAAGTCAGACAGCTGACATGAAGATGTTTAACCAAAATTGTCGTTCCACCTGTCATCGTGACAATAGTTCGTTGAACTGTATTTGTTCACACATAAGCTTGTGAGAACGAAATGTCAGGCTAACTTAATAAAACATGTTTTAAACTTACAGGTCATTGAGAGAATTAATTAATTTTCATATTACGCTTTAGTAATATACTTTCTAAAACGCAATCGAAAATCTTGCTAGCTCCTATACGGTTGATGCTAGACACTGTCGTACCATTTAACCAAAAATGTACTTCTGATTAGTTGGTGCCAACCAGCAGTCGCACACTTTAAGTACTTGCTTTTATAACTGAATTGGTAAACGAAATGACATACGTGCTTATGGGAATCTTATTTGATGTATTTATTTTATTTCGAAGTGCTTCGGACACATCTGCCAAATAAAGAAAAGTCGCCCTATTATTTGTACGTAGAGAGATCGATGAGAAATGTTATTAAATGATCCCATTCGTAAAATGGCTTAAATTTATATAATTATAACTTGAACACTGATACATTTCCAACATTCTGTTGACATTTAGGTTTTGTATAATTCGTGTGCATCTAACGTAATTTGACAGGCCCAAATGGCAAAACTCAGACGGTTCTTCTTTATTTAAGCTTGCTTCAAGTTCTTCGTTGTATGAAATTTACATTTTGATGACATATACATATAATGAATAGAGTGTCATTGTATTTATTAATATATCTTCATAAAATATAGCAAAATCGTTATATTTGTTACTGTACTTACGTGCGACAATACACTTTAAGTTTATTTTATCATATCCGTCGGCATTTTGTTCATATATTCATATAGAAAAGAAATAGTAACGATTGATAATAATAACACTAATACGTATCTGAAAGGTACCATGTTTCAATTAAAAATACACTTCTTCTTCGTAATATTTGTCGGCCTTCTGACATTTAAACTTGACAACCGATGGATGAACGTGAATATATATAGTCATTAATGACACGCAAACTCGTCATCGCGAGATTTTTTTACCCTGCAGGAAAGCTTTAAATGAATCGCACCTTCGACAGCGACAGATTTGGCACGTGGACAGTGCACTCAATCGTCGCGGAAAAGTCCACTCTTTTGGTTTCCAACCCTCTTTCCGCACTCTAAACCTCGACGGCCTGAAATTTCTTCGTCAATGTGAAACTTTTACAATTCTTTCGCGCGTGCCTGTCATACCTGACATTTTTACAATTTTGATCGGTTGTCACGTGCATCGTCATGATGACGTAAGCCATTTTGCTGTTAAAACACCGTATGCACGCTCCTCTTTAAAAGCCCATATCTCTGCACACGCTCCACTTGGGAAGAAAAACTCTCCGTCGAGGAACAATTTAAGGTTGTGGGTAACTTCACGCCAAAGGGCAGCTTTCAATTTCGCGTATCCAGAGACGAGTTCTGCGCCCCGCGTACCCAATTTTCGTCGATTTTGACCGGGTTTGGTTGCCATTGACTACTCGGCTTTTAGTATATATAACATAGTGAATAACCATTACATATTATGCAAAATATCATTTAATTAAATGCTTTCAAAAATGTCTAGTTCACCATTATATAGTTTTCGATGGTGTTCATAAACACTATAGAATATTCTCTCTTCGAGGTTGCATATAATATTTTAACAACACTACTTGTTCTTATGTCTCCTTTAAATCATATTTCTTGATTATAAACTGTAATACATACATGTTTAGTTAATTATAAGTTGCAATGTGATAACAATTACGTATACCTCCTTGTTATAATACTGGACATATAAGTAATTTAATTTCAACATGCATATCTCTCTGTCAATTATTAATAAGCATGGGATATTACATATTTCCACCATTATTTTTAAAAGTACTGCAATCAAATATCATGGAAGCAATCAAAATTGGGAATTCATATGGATGAAATATTCTATTTCAAATATATCACCACACGTTCATGTTCTTGTCGTTTTTTTCCAAATCGATGTAATTTGTTAATACTTCATAAACTATGCAAATCTTCAAATATTTATTTGTAGAAAGGTTATGTTTTCAAATGAATCTATCAATCACGTGCTCAAGCCTGGTCGAACACAACCTTACAGCTGAGGTCGTGTTTTCGACGCCTTAAGCACTGGCCGGTGCTTGAGGGTGTTTTATAAAACGAAGAAGTGCCGTATATACGTACTTGAGCATCTGCAGTGCCTTGAGCATGATTTATAAATCTGGGCCTTATGCCTGTATTTATAGATGGAGCTCAGCTCATATAATCCACAAACTCACGTAAGCACGGGATTTCGGTACGGTCGCCTCAAGCAGGCGTTTGATTCTATAAAACATACTTCGGGAACTCTCGTGAACGGGGGACTTTGAGCGCACAACTTTAGGGAATTTTAGTAACTTTTGGTTGCAAACATCGATCAGCTGTTATAACCAACACTTTTAAAAAGAAAAATATGAGTAAAACTTCTAAAGTAAGTTGAAAATGAAACATCTTAAATGCAATATTGAATTATAGCTATTTTTATGAATTATTGCTTAACATTCAAATCTATACCTCTGCATGTAAGTAATTAAATAATTTGTATTTTCAGATAAATGCAATGGAAATAATAAAACTGAAACTATACTAATTAATAACAATAGCCTAATAAGACTTTTTTTTGAGAGAAAATGTCGATGTGTTATTATGTGGAAAGTATTTCTAAATTAAGAAAAATGCAATATCTGGAGTATATTATAGCCACTTGAATATGAAACAGTTGCTTTTGAAAATGAAATGAATGCATTGTCCACTTCTGTGTCTTACCAAAAGCAGTTAATTGGGGTCACTTAAAATTTGGTAAAAATCTATAGACATATGGAATTACGAGGGATTACTAAACACACATGGCATTCTACCTCCAAGTATACATGTTTGCATATTGAAGCACATGGTAAACGAATATTTAGGAATGTTGATTTCTTCATATCCATTCTGTAGGGATGTATAATTTATAAATATTAATTTCAGTTATTACTTTTACTATAAGTAGGAAAATATGAAGAAGAACAGAACTTTATAAGTATTCACAGAAAATGTTCACTTTTTTAATGAATGTATTCAAAGAAAATTGACACATCAGCAACAATGTGTGTACATATTTTAGTTTTAAAAATACGTCCAATTGTCTTTCAAACATATATGCAGGTTTTCTCCATTAAATTACTTATATGGTTGAGTGAAAATATTATTCACATACTTTAATTATTTACTAATATCTGAACTACTTTATTATAATTTGCAGTTGTTAAAAAAGAATAAAATTTTCTTTTAATTTGTGTGTAATTATTGTACTAATAGATTTGTAAGCTTGCTGTTTTTAAGAGAAATATATATTTGCTAAGATTATGTCCAATGTGCTAATATTGATCATAACAAATTATTAAAATATTTTTCATTAAAAAGTAACCGTCAAATAAAATAGAATGCAGTCATGATTAGTAAAAACATTCTCTTTCTGAGGTTTTAAAGCCTCATTTATTGTTTAGGTATAAATATAATGTAATTGTTGATATTACAAGAACATACTGAATAACTAGGTATTACATATGTAAAATATCATTTAAATGCTTTCAAAAATGTCCTTTCAGCATCACAGGTATAGTTTTTGGTGATGTTCATAAACATTATTGGATATTCTCCCTTCAAGTTTACAAATATTATATTAATAATATTGCATGTTCTTGTATGTCTTACTTTAAATCATATTTCTTGTTTATACCATAATACATGTTTGGCCAATTATAAGTTGCAATGAATAACAACTATACCTACTTGTAATACTGGACATATTTAATTTCAACATGCACATACCAGTCCTTTATTAGTAAGTATATTTTTACAATTATTTTTAAAAGTACTGCAATCAAATATCATGGAAACGATAAAAAATTGGGAATTCATAGAGATGAAATATTTTGTTTTAAATATAATCAAAATTGCATAATGGATGTCATTATTTAATACTATGTAAATCTTCAAACATATATTTGTAGGAAGGTTATGTTTACAAATGAATTTGTCAATCGCGTGCTCAAGCCTGGTCGAACACAACTTTACGGCTGAGGCCGTGTTTTCGTCGCCTTGAGCACCGGCCGGTGCTTGAGGTTGTTTCATAAAACGCAAATGTGTCGTATTTACGTACTTGAGCATCTGCAGCGCCTTGAGCATGATTTATAAATCTGAGCCTTAGTCTTGTTCACAATGGACATAAGAAACTCATAAGACGAAGACACACATAAGAGATACATAAAGCGTAAAATTTAATTGCATTCTCAATGAGCATAAGCTAACTAAAGATTGACGCAAGCTCTATTCTGGTATTTTGTTTATTTACTTTGACGTTTTAAGGCTAGTAGTTTCTTAAAAATTCTGTCAATATTTGAATTTTGTGTTAGAATGGATAATAGTCTGAATATTATCCCTATTGTTATTAACTGAAAGTAACACAAATAAATGTCAAAGAAAAACAAGACAAGGTAGGTTTGGCCGATAAAAACAAGAAGATCAAATCGAGTCTATAAAATCTATTTAATTTATAATATGTATACGTATTCTCAAATATATGAAATGAACTTCATTTAACCACACATATTAGAAGCTTGTCTTTAAGTAAGTTACATTATAAAGTCTTTAAAATTCATTGTATCTGTATTTTACAAAAATAGGTATCTTTATTTGAAATAAAACCCTTTGTTTTTTATTGTACCATCATGTTTTATTTATACATAAAATTTGTTTTCAGACAAATACAAATATTAGATGCTCTATCTTAGGCTCGTAACTTGTTTTTAATTCTTTCTTTTTACATTATATCGTATTACTGTAATGTCTTCATTTTTAACATCGTAATTCTTAACCATCTCCACGTTATATGATTAGGTTTTTATTCGGATTCATACATTAGTTATTGGACATTAAATCAAGAATATTTGGTTCACTCTTACATTTAGAAAAGTTTATAAAGACAACAAAAGCATTATATACTTGCACCATGGTGCTTGGTTTCTTTGGTGGTGGTTTCAGTACAAAAGTAAAAATATTTAGTGTAAGTTATTTCTTTGTAGTGTTGTATGCCTTGAGATGCTTCACAAGTAGTGTATGGAGGTATTCGGCATAGCAAAATTCAAGTCAATTTCACATACATATTTTAAACAGCACTTTGGAATTTACAATTTCTTCTTGGTTTCTCATATGTAGCGTTCCTTCAATCGTTCCACGTTTCTTCGCAAATATCACTTATAGGATAATATCTAATACCCCTTTGTATACCAATGCCATAAGTAATGTTTAAAATACTTGTGACGTCTGGTTTTTCTGCTACTCCTACACTTAAGTTTTAGAAATATGAATAATAAAATATATGTCAATTTAACAATAAACCTATATTATCAGACATCAATTATTCAGACTCAACACCTTGATAATTGAAATTGTAAACATTAAAATGCCGCCAAAACAACGTAATACGTCATTTTGTACTCATGTCAACGATTGACAGCTGTTTAATACTATAAAAGTAGCAGTCGTACAGAAAAATAATGTTTAAAATGGTTAGAGTTACATGGTGGTTCAATTAAGCAAAAACACCTTCATTTTCAAAGTAACAGAGCTAAACCCATTGCGCTTGGAAGTAAAACGTCAGTTGGTTTTAATTAATAATGAACTGTAGTTACATTTAAAATAAACAATAATTGGAAGAGAGTTTTAAGTCCGCTGATACCGAAAAAGGGATTTTTGAAAAATGTGTTACATTTGTTATCACTAATTACACTACCAGGTTTAGTATTACTCACTACAGAAATATTGCCATATTGTCTTCGTTTTCGATATCTCAGATTTAAATTAAAATAAAACAAGTTACGATTATTTAATTATCTTCTATCTCTTTTTAACTACTATAGAGTATATGTAGATCGCACTTCGATATTTATTTCATACGCTAAGCAAACAAATATTTATTTTTATCCTTCTCTCTTGTATTTAAGTTATATGAGGAGGGATGTGCGACGTTTGTGTATTATAGTTACATAAATTAACGGAAAAAAAAAGAAAAGTTGGATAGACAACACATAATTCAATGATAAAATTGATGAGAGAATGTAGATAGATCAAAACATGATCAACAAAGGCATGCTTGTTGATAGATGACGTGTCTCCAAAGTTATTCTTATTAAGATGACCTTTTGCGGGTCTATAAAAAGATATCTCTCAGATGCTAGTAAGTTGTAAAATGATTCTAAATCAGTGGTTCCCAAACTTATTTTGCCTACTGCCCACTTTGAGAATAAATTATTTTTTAGCGCCCCCATTTTTTCACCTACTCAAAAACCACTATAACTTCAAATTAAATTAATTATTGTGAGCTATATTAGCGGAGATTAAACATTCATTCTAAACGAGACTTTTACTATGGGTTATAGTAAAAGTCTCGTTTAGAATGAATGAGTTAACTTGAGACCTGAGCGTAGTAGGTAGTACACAACGGCGCTCAGGTCTCAAGTTAACTTTTACGGGCTACACCTGCCAATGAGAATGATTATTGAAACGCAACTTTATAGTATTCAGACAAAGTATCTTTTATTCAAAATTCAAAATAAAACAAACATAATCGATTCTAATATAAAAACTAATGTGAAGGATGAATCTGATGCTGTTTAATAAGTTTGTTGATATCAGGTTCCAATTTACTCAAGAACAGCCGCAAGTCACCACGTTCGGTAACATGCAAACGATTTCTCTTTTTAGTAAGCAGCGTTGCTACAGCACTAAATCCACGTTCACACAAATATGACGATGGGAATGCTATCAAGAATCGTTGAATGATTGACCACAATCCAGGGTACAATTGCGGGATCGGTTTTTGTAGCCAAAATTCTTGGTAGCCATTTTTGAACTTGATTTTTATTTCCTCGTTCGTTGTCAATTCTATAAGTTCTTCTTCCAGATGTGGTGATATTGCTGTGTTGACATTTGAAAACGGATCCAACACCCAGTCTGGTATTTCCAAGTTCAAAATATCCTGGTATCGTTCGGTGAAGTCAATGTGGAGCTTTTCCAAATGTTGGCAGTAGGCAAACAAGTCGTCGTTACTGCAGGATACTGATAAATTCGGAAAATTATGAAACTCACGTCTGCCCATATTCTTTTTGTGTAGAAGCAGTTTGGCTGCGAAAGCAGCAACGACATTTTTTGTTTTAATTAAATTTAGTTCATCGCCTTGCAGTTGGAGATTCATGTTGTTGAACAATTTATACAGGTCTGTCATGTAAGCTATATCATTTTTTGATGTAATGAGCTTGTTGCGCAATTCTGTATCTTTAGTTTCCAAAAACTCTATCACAGAGTCAAACAGGTTGTAAAATCGAGTCAGACAATTGCCTCTTGATAGCCAACGAACTTCGGTATGAAACAACAAACGGTTGAAATCTTCGTCATTAGTAACACAAAGCTGATGAAATAATCTATCATTCAAAGAGCAGTTACGGATTTTATTGACTGCTTTGATGACATATTGCAGTGATTGAAATAGTCGTTCACTTAAATTTCTAGCAACCAAATGTTGTCTATGAATAACGCAATGTACAGCAAGGACATCTGGAATTTTATTTTTTACGTACGCTATGAAGCCTTTATGGCACCCTGTCATAGCCGGAGCGCCATCCGTAGCAACTGATATAATATTTTTCAAGGGAATCTCTTTCTCATCACAAAACTTTTCCAATGTATTGAATATGGTTTCGCCTTTTGTATCGGTCTCTAAATTTCTAGCAAACAATAGTTCTTCACATATTTTCTCATCTTTAATAAACCTCACGTAAGACAGCAACAATGCTTCATTAGTTGGTAAAGTGGACTCATCGAGCTGAATTGAGAATTGACTAGTCCTCAGATGATTGCACAATGATTCTTCTATGTTTCCGGCCATTTCATCAATCGTCTTTGCACAGAATTATTACTCAAAGGAATTTTTCCGATAATATCTGCGGCCGGTTTATGAAGCACAGTAGTTATTACTTCCTTTATTGCTGGCAAAATTAACACTTCTCCGATGTTGTGTGGTTTGCCTTTTTGAGCAATTAACAAAGAGATGTTGTACGAAGCTCGAAGTCCGTCGTCATCTTGCTTAGCAGCCGCCGAAAAGAGTTTTGCTACACTTGGCCGAGTATTATGCTTCTTCTCTAGGTCTTGAAAATATGCTACATTCTTGTCTTTCTTATCTGGATGCATTTTATTCAAATGATCTTGAAGTCTTGAAGGCTTCATTGCTTCATTCGAAAATGTTTTTAGGCATAGAAGGCACAAAGGCGACGATGGGTTTGTAGGATTTTCAATGAATCCGAATTTAATATATTCCGCACAGTATTGCCGTCTCTTCTTTTTTACTTCCGACATTGTTTTGTTTTGAGAAATACGTAAGTATAAGTGTTGAACTTAAGTACTGCTTATCTATTACGCGCGAAACCGCAAATGAAAATAAAATAAATATTACGTTGTTTATATAGGATTGCATAAGCAGCACGCACCGACAGGAATAAGACAAACATGCATAAACTCGTTTATCTCATTCGACGCTCAATCGTACTCAACAAGTAAGAACAAGTATTCTATGAACCAGCCGATTGATACAGTTGCCTTTTTATTTGTTTGTTTGTGTCTCTTTTCGTTTCGAAACGGAGCGACCGATTGATATGTTTTTTATTTTATTTATTCAATAAAACAGGACAGATATATGAACTACTCGGAGAGAAATATCGAACCGAGTTGGTTTGAGCAATCTCTTAATTAATATTAGTTGATGTTCACAAGCTGTAGTCGAGAGTAGGGATGGGACATCGGTGGGTAAACATCGATATCAAACATCGATGTTAACATCGTTGATCAACATCGATGGTTGCAAAATATCGACTACCAAACATCGATGTTTTTAAACATCGATAATTATATTTATAGATTTATTTTTTGGCAGTTTAACAAAAACTTTATTATAACTTAATTAATTTACGTCCTTAACAAAATGATATAAAAGATATCACTATTCAAAAAAAATAATAAAAGAAATATATACATTTATAATATGTAGTTAACTTTAGAAACTACTCAAAAAAAACTATATAAAAAAACAATATTATGCAATTACGCATGAAACAACCACATGACTTAAATCGTCTGATACTTAAAAAATATATACATTTACGTGTATCAAAGCTTTTTAAGAGAACGATTTTTATTTGGGATTTTATAGTCTTGCATTTTTTTTTGACTACGCTGGCAAATACCGAGATACATATGGATATGGTTTTATATTTCTGATGTGTCATCTTGCATTTAATACGTGTATCGTCGTGTATGATTGTACGCACTAGGGAATTTCCCGAAGAAGTATACATCGGTAATGTCTATCTCCCTTCTTTTTCTATGAAAATACGTTTACCTCCTTCACTTATTCTGCATGCATACATAATTTAACTTTTATTCTGCACATTAAAAGTACTATAAATTTATGTATTTAATTATATATTATTTAAATATTTATACTGAGTAATATTTAAAAGAGCCTAAAATGAAATATTCGAATTTATATGATATAGCACTGTGTAATTTAAATACTTCTTTTATTCGTAGACAATTTTACATCCTCGTAGCCTGTATGTGAGCTGTTAATTTGGAAACATTTTTGTATTTGTCAACAGAGGACGCTGTTTTATTTTGTGATTAGTGCAAATACATTTTGTCAAGCTTAAAAGTTCGATGTTCACTATATTTCTTCTAACATCGATAGTTTATCGATAAATCTAAATTGCAAACATCGATGCAAAAACATCGAACATCGATCCTAAAATATCGATGTTCAATGAACATCGATGTTTATCGCCCATCCCTAGTCGAGAGTCGAGAGCTCAGTCGGTGTCTAAGAGTCCTCCTAGATTCTAGATGAAATTACAAATCGCCCCCTAAGCCTTTACACAACGCCCCCATTTTTTTCTGGGTCTCTTACCGCCCCCCTTTAGACCTGCAGCGCCCACAAGGGGGCGTTATCGCCCACTTTGGGAACCTATGTTCTAAATGTATCAACTGAAAATGTTTTGTTTTGCATTACGTAAATATTGTTTTCTACTTTTTATTGTATAATTTGTATTACAAAATAAAGTCAAGGGAATGAATACCAATTATTTTGAGCATTCAAGAATACGTTAAAGGATAACTAAATATATAAATAATTGTAACTTATTGTAAATGAATTTAATATAAATTGTGTGAATTTAATTAATTTAATTATAATTTAATGCATATTTGATGACATCAATGTTCTGTAAGAAATTTTTGAAAGATATAATTTGCAGTTAATATCATATGGTTACTGCGTTGTACCACAAGGTAAACAAACTAGCGTTTAAAAACCTAATAGACTTTTTATTGTAATAAGAGAGTTTCCAAAATACTGTCAGATTGAAATCAATATGGCCGTCAGTCTATAAATGTATAGTACCTATATGCAATATACGTCTTGATCTACTTTTAGGTTATATTTCTTTTCTGCATAACGTGTGTATTGTTCAATTGGTTGTGGTTTACTTGCATGTCGTCGTGTTTTCATCTGTTTTATTTCTAATTGTTTCTGAGGAAAAAATGTCTACAACGCGCTGTCTTTTAAATTGTGAAATATTGTCAAGTTGTTTTTGCAACCGTCACGCCCAAGTATGAATTAAAACGACGATTTAATACCACTACAAATTTCGATCGACGGGATCAATTTCAAAACAATAAAATTAAACCAATTAATTAATATTTCAGGATATATACCTTCCCATAGTAAAATACTATTACAAGACAGCCAGTTACAAATTAAATATTATAAATAAAGCTATTAAATATTATTTTTTCAACACCTAAATTTTATATCACATATGGCTATACTGTTTAAGAGGCAAGCATTGTTGACAAAGTTGAAATGTTTACTGACAACTATAACAGACGTCAAAAGATAATTATGATAAATGTCAAAAGGTGTATGAATATTATTATTTATGACAGTTCTGAAATGGCTATTGTAGGTTATATTACTTGACAGGTAAAAATTTGCAACATCTCAAATTTGACGCCATTTTAATTTAGTGACGCATGACGGTTGCGAGAGCGACTCAACTATACCAGCAATGTCGATGTTATTAAATTAAAGTATGCTATATTTTCCATATAAACTAGATTTATATAAACCTTCAAAAATGAAAAGTTTAGAAATGGAATTAATATAGAAAATAGAGTCATGGAAATATATAGGTACGATAAATGGCATTTTAAAAATGGGAGTAGAAAAAATATAAACTATCATTTGAATATTATTAAAATTTCCATATATTTGTCTGTAGTTTTTTAAATTGTTATTTGTCGAATATATTGTTGTAATGTGTGTAATGTAAGTTTGATTATTTAAAATATGTGATATTAGTCTTTATTCCAAACAAACATGCAAAGACCTATAGATATGCATGGGTAAAAATATAAACAGGCATAACAAAGAGGAGATAAAGTTGAAGATGAGATACAGATTGGACACGGAGACTTTTCACTGGGCCGTGGAAACACATGAGTTTTCCACGGAGTTATTAAAGCTAAATTAAATGGTCTTCTTACATTTATTGCAGATATATTGTCAAAGACTTCACGACAAGCTTGACAATGTCCTTTACAATTAAAAATTATGAAGTCAAGATCTCCTGAGTGTTGCAGATATCACTCTTATTATCATCAATGACTTTTAGGGAATGAAAACAAGAAAACTAGAAACAAAGAAATAATGGTACATAAAATAATGCCTACGAATATATAAGGCTTTCATGAAACGTATTATTCTTTAAGTAGCGAATTTTCATCTACATGATAAGCATAGCTGAAGTGTTTACGAAAATAAAGAAAAACAAAGTCACATAGCCTGATTGGAATTCGTTAATCTTATAAACATATAGCTAGCAGCTTATTAAAACTGTACAAAATCATATACTGTTAATGACGACTTTCTCTTTCAGTTAAAGTTCAAGTGTAAATTACAAGTGTTGGTTTTCTGTTTTTAGAAGTTTTAATAATGTTTGACACACGGTAACTAGGATATTTTTTCAAAATATTGCTAATTTTTACTGTAACAATTGGAAAGATTATAATGTTGAAATTATTCTTTTTCTGAGAAAAATGTTTCATTTTATAAGAGCTACTTTTTTTGTAACTCAATGACCATAGGAAATGTATTTAAATCATTTACATTATTTTATTATAAGAAGCTAATTCAATTATAAAGTATTAAGAAAAATATTTAGCAGTGTGTTGCTGGGGTTTGGCTATTGTATAAGGACACAGTACATAAATATTATTACACCAATAAAATATTTCTTCTCTGAACTAATAGCAATTTACCACCAATATAATAAATAATAAAATTATGTTTAAATAAGGGCTAATTCTATTTGTACGTGAGCATAGACCTCCACCACGTCGAGTCTTCAATATAGAGCCGGTGGTTAAACGTGCGGCACCTTTGATCTCCAGGGCGGTCGGTAAATTTATTGGAGGGTAGTAGTGACAATCGTGCATCGCCAATATTCTCAAAAATTACTCTTTACTGCATTATTGGACGTCGAAACGTTAGCAAATGACTATGAAGTTTATTGTTTTATGAGTGAGATGGATGGTAATATTTACGTAGTTGTAAAATATTTCCTAACCTAAAAGCATAAATGAAATTTTTGAAAAGGAAATTACAGGCAATAACCGGTAATAATTTTTGTTGTTACTAACTTTGCAAAGTGAAAGCGTTCGGATTTTATCTGTTTATCGAGAATCCCCAATAATCTTTACAACTTGTAGAAAGCTAAAATAAAATGGTATCATTGTATTCTAAATATAATTTACTGAAGAGTATTGTAAACCGATTCGTCAACAAAACTCACACTTTCTTTGGAATATCTCGCAAAGTATGCATTCTATAGAGATACTTATAATAGCATTTTTAATAATTTTTATTTAAAAAAAGATTCTTAAAATTTACCCTATTTTTCTAAGAAGATAAAATTATTTAAAACAATTTAGAACAATTTTGTATAATTTAATTGAAACGCTCATACGTATAAGAAAGTCGCGTGGTGGCCACACCTCATTATTTAGCTATGACTTAAGGCTAGTACTCATACATATGAAAAGTGATATGTCAATCGCCTTTTTGTGCCTAATTAAAGTTCTAATGGGTCATCGAAATTGATTGCCATGGACGCTTCTGCTACTTTGCGATAAATTTTAGTGTGCCATTCAATACAAATGTAGGTTCAAACTAGAATTTAAGTTACCAAATGTATAAAATATTTTTGTATACATAATACACAATTGGATGTAGGAAATTCTATTAAGTTAGTACTTACTGTAACTTGATTAGTTTAATGACATTTTAAAATCATAAACCCCTAATAAATTTCATGAATCAATACTGCCCAAAATTTTTGAATTAATACAAACATATTTGTAGTGTGTCATAAATAATAACGTATTTAACAGTTGGTAATATTAAAGTATTCCTACAAAAAATAATGTACAAACTTCGTACGTGACACATTTCGCGAATTCGTATTTCCAAAACTAGCCACTCATTCGCGAAATATATTTTCCCCTCGATTTTCCCGCACTTGGTTCGTAAATAACTATTATGTTCTGTGGTTTTACATATGTTCGATGTATGAATTGATAAAACCGGAAAAACTTAGACACATATTTATAAGGTTGTGAAAATAATTATTAGACCTTCCTCATTTTTTTCAGTTTAATTCTTTTCAGGAAAATTGCAGTTACATATATGCTTTTTCTAAACCCATGTTTATTAAGAATGAAGCATTATACTCAATTTAGAATAAGACTACACTGTAACAGTGTTCGTAGATTTTGAAAACGATGTGTTGTATTACTAATTAAAATAGAATCAGGGCATATGATTGTAAAGTACAAAATATGGATTAAATTAGATATTTTCTGGCGTGTAACATATATGCATGAATACATTTAGTGCATATACAAGGTGTGTATAAATTGGCGGACCCACTACACGTGGCGACATTCTTGGTCAAATTTTGAGTTAAAAGTCCTAATCCTAAAACGATGTATCAGGCTTCCTTTGTCTTCAGAATGAATTTGAAAGAAACATACGTTTGGCAACATTGAACACGCATGTGCTAGTTATAATCTTCGGAACATTTTTACACGTCGTCATGTGAACCTTACATTTTAAATTTAAAAAAGAAACAAACGAAATAAAATTGGTTTCTTAGATTACATATTAATTACGAAAATATTACAAAGTTTAAAATTTTTTTGATAATATTGACTAATTTTTGTACATCTTCTTGATAGAAATCAATGTAATTATTACCTACATAATTGTTCGAATTGAAATCCATCAGTTTGTAGACATAGCTGCAATCTTTGTGGTATAGTTTGTACTATTCGCTCAAGCCTTTCTGGTGTGATTTCTAATACAGCGGCTTCAATTCGGGCTCTAACTTCGTCAGCGTCCTGTGGTGGTGTAACATAAACTTTAACTTTAATGAAACCCCAAACAAAAAAATCTAATGGATTGAGATCGGGGGATTTCGCAGGCCACAAAATGGGACCACCACGACCAATCCATCTGTCTGGGAAGTGTTCAGTCAACCAGTCTCTTATATTACGAGCAAAGTGCGCAGGAGCTCCATCATGCATGTAAATCATATTACGGCGTACGTTCAGCGGTATCTCATCAATAACTTGTTCTAAAACATTTAAATATTCACCGGCATCTAGGCGATTTGGTAAGTAAATTGGTCGAACTACCCTGTGGTTTATTATACCCAGCCAAACGTTAACAGAAAACCTTCTTTGGTAACCGTATTCGCGAAATTCATGTGGATTTTCATCTGCCCAATGATGAAAATTATGAGTATTAAACACACCATCTCTAGTAAACATGCACTCATCACTCCAAAGAATACGTCTTAAAAAGTCACCTTCTTCCTGAATTCTATTTAAGATTGTATTGCAATAATTGATTCGAAATAAGTTATCATTTCCGTAAAGAGGCTGAACTTTAGAAACATGGTATGGATGAAGCAAGTTTTCTCGTCGAACCAAATGAACAGTCTTATTAGGGATTATTATTAGGGATTATTGAGGGATCTTCCTGTATTGTGGCTAGAACTTGCTCTTCTAGTTGCACGGTACGCCTTTGGTCGACCTGCGTTCGCATTTCTTGGAATAAACGAACCTGTTCCACGAAGTCGTTGGTCCAGTCTTCGAAATACATTTTTACTTGGATGCCTCCGATTTGGAAAACGCACTCGATATTCCTGTCCTGCCATGCTAGCATTTCCACGACAGAAACTGTATATTATGTACATATCACCATATTCGTTGAAAGTAAAATTCATAATAAACAAACAGAACAACTAGTAAACACGAAAACCCGAAAACTGATTAAAACTATACAAATAAACACGAAAAATAAGCAAGTCGAATGAAATAGGTAGATTACAAAGTGTCAAAATTTGACAGTAGTAATGTATTTGACTAGAACAACATTAGGCTGCCTACTTATTGTTTTACAACGTTGTCAGATGTGTTTTTCGTCAAAATAAGTTAATAAACAAATATTAAAAACAAACTTTAAAATCAAAAAGAAAACTTTAACGAAAGAATAATAACAACAATTCTTCTTTCTTCTAAATTGCAGCTCTTTCTGTCAACAAATATCATGTAATAATGCTTATTTCAAGACTGAAAGTCCGAACTTTAGGAACCTCGTGCAAAGATATGGAGCATGGTACAACATTTTCGTATTAGGATTTTGGACTCCGAATTTAACGAAGAACATCGCCGCGTGTAGTGAGTCCGCCAATTTATACACACCTTGTATAAACTGTTCAGAGTGTAATACTGACTATATCGTTAATTAAAAAAAATTAAGTTGTCAGATAATTTGAGTGCCCTTTTACTTTCTTACACGTAGTTAAGGAAGTATTATAATGAAAAATTTCGGCCTCGAGATTTTTGTTGCAAATGTTCCCTGATACAGAAGAAAGTGGTTTTTGCAAACATTTCTCTCTCTCTCTCCCCCTCCCCCCCTCCCCCCTCTCTCTCTCTCTGTGTGTGTGTCTGCCTGCCTGCCTGTATCTTTCTGTGTGTTACCACAATAGCAGCCAAACGCCTACTCTATCAATACCAAACTTCATACTAACGAGCATAATCATCCTCTTGAGATCTGATTTTCAAAGAGTTGCTTGCATTGTTTTCATAATTAAAATGATCAGCTGGTCTGAAATAAACTGCAAAAAAACCCTTTACTCTGTGCCTATGGGATTCTAATGACAAATTTGACAATTAATTTTGAATTCAAGCAGGGGTGCAAATTGTAAAACGTAAAAATGGCTAAAATGCAAATGACGATAGCATAACTGAACTACAGACACATTATATATAGGTAATACAAATAAAAATAATCATGGTAATATTAATATAATTATTATAATTTTATTCACACATGTTTATTAGTATTAATATATCGTCATACAAAAGAAATTCTCAGCATAAGAAGAAAATATAGGTGAGAAGAATTTATTCAAAAAAGATTGTTTTCAGTTAATCATGCAAACTCAGGATGGTGATGTTGAAAAATATTTTTAATTATTTCAGAATAAAGCCTCGTTGCTTGTGATGTTGTAGATGCATGTAATTAATTGCGAGCTTGCATGTTTGACTGCTTTGTTAATTTCTTTTCACTGTAAATTGGTTGTCAAAGTGCACGTCACTTTTAATATATCAAAATACTGTTTTACTTGTTTATACGTAGTATAAGAAAGTATTGTGATGATGAACAATTTTTATTGAGGTATTTTGTTCCTTTTTTATTCTCTTTCTGTTTTGTTAACAATGTCCTATACCTATCTTTTGTAATTTCTGAGATAATCACTATATGATCAATTAGCGGTTAATTAAATAACTACGAGCGCTGTTGTTCTATGCACCAAAATATTCGTTCAACCAATGGAAGGCAGGAATGGCGCCCGACTTCCTTAGTCAACTGTCAAACAAAGTAAATGTTAAATCCAACTATCCCAAAAGTAATAATTTTACAGAATCAAGAGCCACCGCATTTCAATATTTTAATTCCGGCAATGTCCAGTTGCAGTATTTCATTTTTGACATTGTTGGTTAACATCGAAATAAAATAAAGGTTACGTTTACTGACATATTGAAGATGTCTTCAAAAAGTTTTCAAAATCCGTAAGTACATTGCAAAGATTCTCTCCTCCATTAAGATTTTCATCAAAGAAGTAAGGTCTAATTATGTAACTACCCACTATTCCTCCCCACAGTTTTAATGACCCACGATTTTGAAAGTTTACACGTGTGATAAACGTATTTACTTTAATAGAAGGTGGCTTCGTTGGTAAACAACAAAAAATTGAGAAAGCCAGGATAATTTATCTGCTGCCAATTGACAAAAATTTAAGCGATTCTGAAAATTTATTTCATCTAACCATGTGTATGAATATGCTACGGGTGAATTCTGGAATCTCAAATTTGACTTACATCTAACTGACGACTAATTTTCGTTGTACTAGTATGGGGGTGCTCGACTACACTCGCAAATACCATAAACGTCTTATCCTCACCAGTTATTGCTTTTTCCGCTCTTTCTTTCATATTGAATACTTTCTGTTCACTCAAACCGCCCACTTTATACTTTCGAAGGTTTCTGGCTTCGGTTGACTTCTACCAGGGATCGCTGTGCAGAAAATTTGGATGCTAGCAAAGAGTTTCTTTCAGATTCACCCAAAACGTCAATCATATCTATTAACTCTTCATAAGAATAATTCATTTGGATGATAACTAATAGCGATGCTTTTATAAGTTTGACATAATGCATTCCGTCTTTCTTTAACAGTTGACTCAGGCAGTCAGCCGCATTCCAGCCTTTATTGGGTGCATAGAACAGCGCCCGAAATTCTTTAATTGACCGCTAATTGCTCCTATAGTGATTATATCAAAAATTACAAAAGATAGGTATAGGACAATGTTAACAAAAATGAAAGAGAATAAAAAAAGGAACAAAATGCCTCAATAAAATACTGGGTGTTCCATTTAAGAAGTTTAAGTTGGTATGTGAAAATTTCAGGAAGTAGGCTTTGAAAAAACAAAGTTGTTTGAGGTATTGTCGAGTGCAACTTTACCAAATGATGCAAAATTTTCTTGGCTTCAAGCACCACCAAAGTTAATTAAAAAATATTGATATCAAGGAATATCGATATTCTTAATTCGATATTTGTTTAAAATCGATTTTGATTTTTTGATACATTATTTGATTCTAATATCGATATTTTGGAAATGTTGCGCATCCCTACAATAGCATTGCTTGGTCCCTGTTTATTGAAATATTCCGAAAATTGATCGCGGACGAATTCAACGCTTCGATCATTTTGTCTACCTAAACCGATAAGCGAAAATAGTGCTCAACTAAAAAGACCTTTTCTTCAATAGATAACATTATCTACGAACCTGCAAACATATCAGTACATCTAACCAAAACCAAATGTCAATGTTTATGTCAAATAGCAGTGTCAATTGTTAGAGGTTTAATCACTAGAATGTGTACCATTTGAGTACTGTAAATTAATAGCCATATTGTAGTATTTCGTTCTGATATTCACTATGGTATATTTTACTTTGCTTATTATTATTATTATGCATTCATAATTATTATATTCAAATGTGTACCCTATGAGTTTTAGAGATTATATCATTTCATAGTGCACATGTTCGCTTACACTAAAATACATTAAATGCCTGATATTATTTTCTTCTTCTTTTTTCCTTTTCAAACATTCCTTGAGGTGTGCACAGTTGAACTATTAACAACAATAAATGCACGACCAACTGTGGCGCTGACGCACCTGGACGTCCATCGGTGTTGACACAATGCACATCTCGCCGATCAGAGGACTGCATATCAGTGTCTTTCTTCAGCGAACATCGTCATACGTGTTCCGTTTCTTTCCCTTAATTCGAAGCCGGAGCAGGATAATGCTTTCTGATTTGTGTGTCCTCCAGTCACATGACGACTACAAGACGTAGCAGTGCCTATTGTGTTCCATTTGTTTACGATCCTCCTCTATTATTGTGCCGTATTGAAGCCACGTTTATTTTTCTTCATTATTGTATACTATTTAATAAAGGGATTGTTATATAGCGGAGTCGAAGCATTAAGTTTAGACATTCGGTTCCTTTTTTTATTTTCTTCTGTAAAGTATATGATGAAGTTAATTAAACTGATTTAACATACTCTTCATGATATTCTATTCTATATTGTTTTATCAAACATGTCCGTATACTCTCTCTGTCTAATGCACGATTAAATTTTCCGAGAAGGAAAATAAAATTGCAGGACTTTTTCTTGATCTATTTAGATAATTAATTCAATTAATTTTCACTACTTTTGCTATAAATAATGAAAAAAGGGCTTATTTTAATTATGTATTTCAGACCAGTAAGCAGCTATGGTTAGAGTTGTGGCATTTTGATATCGCTAAACGTAAAACAAAACAAGTCTCTACCGCACTAAGAAATCCTACTGAAATAAACAACTTTTTTGTTAACAGCATCCCTCAAGGAACTGTAGACGTCTCCACTAAAGTTGAGACCGAGGGGTGAACAGCTGACCAAATTGTGTACACCAGAAATCCATTTTTAAGAATGTAATATTTTGAAATAACTTCATTGCTCATTGGTTATACATTTGGTCTTAATCCAGTTTCTCATCGTTTGAGAAACTTGTGTGTTTTCCATTGTTAAGTTAGGAGCAAAATCTGCGGCATGCAGTCGAGATCCCATTGAAACATTCAATGGTGAAAGTAGTCAGATTTCCTCATATACTTATTATCGAGGATATTATACTTACCTTTCTTCTGAATTATGTCCTGTTTAACAGTCAGTACAGAATTCTCCGAATCAACATCAGTTGAGGTGCCTGGCGTGGCATGATCCGGTGTAGTCATTGTCCTCTGTTCGGTCTTATGTTTTGTGTTCTTTTCTTGCCAATCCTCTTGGAAGAATTTTGAAATTTACAGTTGTAGCTTCTTATGTCCAAGCAAAAATTTGATTTTTTTTGGATTGTTATGAAAAGCACCGTAGAATTCCTCATATTTACTCTTTGGAAAAAAGCTGTGATCCTACCCCTGCCGAATATACTCGCAACCCTAAGTAGAGTACTAGAAAAAATTATGCATTGCCAAATTAGTGAATATCTTGGTGCGTATTCCATCCTGCCACTGCGTCAGTCTGGACTTCGACGTGGCCATAGTTGTGCTACCACTTTGCTCAAGCTATCAGATGACATAATTGGTGCTGGTGATAGGGGTATTTGTACATTGATGGTTTTATTGGGCTTCAGCAAAGCCTTTCATACAACTAATCAATGAATTCTATTATCTACATTGCGTCACATTGGTTTTGATGATGGCGCGGTTACTCGGTCTTATCTGTTGGGCAGTGTTCAGTGCCTATCCATTAATGGGTCTGAGTCGGAGTGTCTTCCGATTTCTAGGGGTGTGCCGCAAGGTTCAATTTTAGGTTCACTATTATTTTGCATTTATACATCGTTTCTTCCAAAGGTGGTCAAGAGATCTGTAATGTATACCGATGACTAGGGCACGGATATTCCAGGTTTAAACTACGACGGGGTTACAACGGAGCAAAGAAATAATGTAAACAACACACACTTACTGAATAGCACTAATTCATATGGTGAACTGCAACATCTGTTGTTGACTCACATGTTGACGGGAAAACGACACAAAAAAGGTCCACTAACTCGTAAATATTTTCATCGACGTAGATAGGAGCGTCAGGGGTTTTAAAAATTTATTATATTTACCTTATATTTCGCATGACAAATAAAGTTATACCGGGTGTCTGTTTAAGCTCGGCCACCGGCCATATCTCGGCAACCGTTTATCGTACAACCTCGTGGAAAAAATCTTGATAGTAAAATGGATGACGGGAATTACAACAAAAATATTTTTAAGTTTCCAAAATGATCGCAAGGGGGCGCAATTCTCAAGATGAATTAAAAATTCGATAATTTTTATTAAATTCTAGATTAAGATAGATTAAAAAATTTACTAGCAAAATTTTTAGACGCTTTAATACAACTTTCATTTGAAACTTTTTGATCTAACTCCCATACGAAGGGGAGAGTGGAGGGGGGTACAAAAGTAGGTATAACTTTGGTTTGCCAAACCGGATTTTAATGTTTCTGGATTCATTAGATAGAGAATTTTACAAGGAATTGTAGGCTATGTAACACGAATTTACGTGGTTGTCAAAGAAAATAACAGGGGGCGCTGTTCTCAATGTATGTATATTTCTTGTTTTTTCTTTAAAATTTCAAATAGAACGGTATATTTTTAATATCGTAATATTGAAGCACATAAAAAACTGAAGAGAATGTTGGAAACCGGAAGTTCCTACCTTTTTTGTTGAGGAAGATATAGTCATACGAAGACAATCCAAATAAAATAAACAATTTTTAATATAAATTTATTTATCTATTGTGAGTAATAACTTTATTTTAATTTTAATAAGGTCTCTAGACAGTCTATAGTACGTTTTAACTTGAAATTTAATCATACTCTTCGCTAAATGTATTTATTTCAATCTTTTTATCGATTTTTTTAATTCATTGCATATGTTACGTTAGATTCTCCTTTTAAATGTTTTTAAATACTCTAGCTATTATTTTTTAAATATTATTTCTTATCCTTTCCAACATTGAAATAAAATAATAATAGTGAACAGTGTAGGGTAAAGAGTACAGTCATTGACACCTTAAGCTGTTTTGATAAGTATTTTAAATGGTATTGGATAAATTTCAAACTTGTAAAAAAAGAATAATATGTAGAATAGTAGTTCATTTTATGCTTAATTTAATGACAATTGTATTTGTTGTTAAATGTTTAACAGTAAATTTTTACATATTTTTTTAAGTAAAAATGCAAAAAAATATAGTAATTGGCATACGTAACACATTCATTAGCACATCTATCCACAGTGATTGGCACCCTTAATTTTTATTTGATTACTCTTTAAGAACTTTAAAATATCTGTCATACTCCTTTCATTTGCGTCTGCTCCACTTTTAAACAAAAATGAAATGTTATCTTCTTTTTTATTGCCATTATACTGGTAATACTGTTTGTCTTCTTTGATATTGTCATTAGCTTGATAATAATACTGTTCGTGTCTTTAGTTTGATAATACTGTTTTTCTTGTTTAGTGTTGTCATCAACTTGATTATATTGATAATATTCATCCCCTATTTCTAGATCAATTTTATCTAATTGTACTTCGCTTTCCTTTATATTGACAAAGTCTATAACAGTAATGTCAGTCTTTGTGTCACGTTCAGAATTTTTAGAATTAACATCATAAACTAATTCAGTTGCAGTCTTATCATCAAGTACATTTTGTTCCACATCACAATTATTTTCAGGTACATATTTCTTAAAAATAATATCCAATTCATTAATACTCCACTTTTCTGGGGATAATATAGGAGAAATATTCTCACAAGTTTCATTTTTTTGAAGAGCTGCATATCATAGTTAACTTTGTTAATACAATTTACTGGATGAAATTTGGTTACAAGTTGTTTCATTATCAACGATTGATCTTTACTTCCAGATATGTAATTTCCATCAAATGCATTCGTGACTGCTTGATTCTCAACAATATCTTTATACTTTTTATAACAAAATTATCGTTAGGTTCACCAGCCTTTTCAGTTCTGACTTTTCCAAGACACTGTAAAATCTAATGCGTTGCAATTCCAAGGCTGCAAACCACAAGCTCGAAATCCATTTTTCAGTGTTTCTTTTTTAATTGAATGAAGAGCGCTTTCAAAAATTTCGGCAAAGTTTTCTCTCGTCAGCGCTTCAGTCAAGTGGTTCCGACGCCAGTTAGAGACACATTTTTGCCAAGCAGATTTTAATGGTTTGAAAGCAGCTACGTCGGCTGGCTGAAGAAGACGCGTAGAGTTTGGATAAAGAGCAATTAGTACTATTTGAAGTTCTGTGCACAGTTTGCTTAAATTGTACGTCAAATGTGTTGAGTGTCCATCTACAAACAAAATCACTTGGAAATCGACATTATTTTTTACTAAATATGGATGAAAAATATTAGCAATATATTTGTAAAAAAGTTCAGCCTTCATCCATCCATTATCACTCCGCCCAATTCCCCAATCCTGTGGCACAGATTTTAAAATTCTGTCAGGCAATCTTTTGTAGGGATAGATTATCATGGGCGGTATTATTAATCCCGATGATGAAAAACAAAGCATGACTGTTAGAGTAGATTTTGCTTGTCCCTGGTCTACCTCATAAACATTACGTGCGCCGCGCGGGGCTGATACTTTTTTTGTTTTAGGACACAACTGAAAATTTGTTACATCTCCATTAAAAACACGATTTGAATTTTTGAGTATAGCAAAAAGATCTTTTTCTTTTAAATATTTTTCAATCTTCTCAAACCACGACTTGATATCCCTTTCGCTAATAATGGAACTAGCTGCTGTTACTGCTTCAGATGTTCTAGATGTCAGTTGCGAATGTCTTTTTAAAAATGCTTTGTACCAGCCATCTCCCGGTAAATTATTTTTAAAAGGCGTTTGGCGAGGAGTCTTGTCTAGAAAATCTTTCACTGATACTAATACGTTGTCCTTGCGTCTAGGAAATTCCTTTTCATGACAAGTAACAATCCAATTAACAAGTACATCCTCTTCAATTTTAGTTCAATACGGAGTAGGCCCATCTTCAATTTTTTGAAATTTGTCACTTAGACGAAATTGCAGTGTTGCCGGAGGAACGCCGTATGTATAATAAGCCATTTTTTTGCTCCACCCATGTTCTTATTGCAGTTAGAGCATTTTGAACATTTTCCTCGTTGTAACTTTTATTATATTTTGAACCTTTGACAACTTTGGGCATATTAAATGTAGAAAAAAGAGACTTTTAAAAATACCTACGCTGCAGTTAAAATTTTATCGAAATAATTCTTATTTAGGTTACCTAACTACGCACTAAGTAAGTAAAATAAGTTTTTTGAACAATGTTTGAGATAAACGATTAATGGAAAGGTATTTATACCTAGGTAGGTAAACGTTTAAATTTCCCGCTAAAAATATAGTTATTGACACAAAAATTGTATAGTTATTAGCACATGCCAATGACTGTTTTGACATGTTTAACACCAAGCCAGTGATTGGCACCAAGATGCCAATCACTGATTTGAATCGTTTTTACTAATATAGTAATTGGCATGTCAAAATAAAAGTATTTACAGCAATTTACAGCAAGTAAAGCGGTTGTTACAGTAAATTAACATCTTTAAAATAAATTAAAACTTACCACAGTGTTTTCGGACTCAAAATAAAGTAGTTTTTCACTAAAACCAACCACAAGTACCTTAGTGTACTTGTTTATATAAGCTCAGTTGCGCGGCTATTCAGATATGCATTATATTGACAGAAGTCTCACTAGATCTGCTACAAACCTAAGAAAACGAATTTTTAACACAACATAGAACAGATTCTATATTGTAAGAAAAGAAAAATTAAAATTCCCTGACTATAACAGATTTCTTATTAAATATAAAAAAATGATAAGTGTGCCAATCACTGTCAGAGTGCCAACGACTATACCCTTTACCCTAGTTTGCTTTTTTTTTTAATTTTCATCATATAAGATGGCATGCACAGTGATACTAAATTACATTATGATGAGATTTCGAAGGTAGGCCATGAAAATCGAAATGCAAAAATATTAGTGTCACTTGTAGTTAAACTTCTTGTACGGATTTAGCAAATTAAGCCTTTTTGGACACCTGCACATAATTATTAAGTTTGTAAAATGTTGTATCTAACGTTGAAGCTTATGACATGATCAGAATGTATTTTCAATGCTTTGAAAATGCTTCGGGGAAATATTCCGTAAATTATCCCGAAAGAAGACATTATTGAGTTTTTATTCACCTTGCCAGATGTTCTTGATTTTTATTTATGGGGCAGAATAAAAGACATACATAGTTTATCACAAAAAGCCGAGTACAACAATTGCTGCCTCCGAAATGGATCTAACTCTGCTCTCTACTAATCGACAAGTAAACGTGTATTGAAAATGAAGGTGAACACTTTGAACATTTGTTAAGTTGAAGTTTTTTCTTGTTTTTTTTTTTGTACTTTCTGATTTAAATATATTTTCTTTTCCTTTATATTACTTGGTCAATATATTTTCTTATTTATGTTTAGGTATATAAGAGGTTCTTTTATTTACTTTCATTTCAGGCGGGGATGATTTAGATATCAATTTGAGGACCCTTTCGTTACTAATGATTAAATGATTTGATTATAACTAATGCATTATATTATATTGTTTTTTTTTTCTCGTGTCTATTGTCTACTTAGTTCCTGAGTTATGGAAATTATTTTTGCTGTTTTCCTATAATTAGATCTATCTATATCCGTCAGGTGATAAAGATATATTATTATTATTATTATTATTATTATCATTATTATCATTATTCTATTTCAATGTCTAAAAAGGCAAAATAGCTAGAGAATTTGAAAACATTTAACAAGAGAATCTAATGTAACATATGCAAGAATTAAAAAACCGATGAGAAGATGGAAATAAATACATCTATGGAAGACTATGATGAAAATTCAAGTGAAAGCGAACTATACACTCTCTAGTGACACTTAAAATTAAAATAAAGTTATTACTCACAATAAATAAATAAATTTATATTAAAAATTGTTTATTTTATTTGGATTGTCTTCGTATGACTATATATTCGTCAAGAAAAAAGGTAGCAGCTTCCGGTTTTCATCATTCTCTTCAGTTTTTTATGTGCTTCAATATTACGATATTAAAAATATACCGTTCCATTTGAAATTTTAAAGAAAAAACAATAAATATACATACATTGAGAACAGCGCCCCCTGTTATTTTCTTTAACAACCACGTTATTTCGTGCTACATATCCTTCAATTCTTTGTAAAATTCTCTATCTAATGAGACCAGAAACATTAAAATCCGTTGGGGCAAACCAAAGTTATACCTACTTTTGTACGCAGACATACCCCCTCCACTCTCCCCTTCGTATGGGAGTTAGATCAAAAAGTTTCAAATTAAAGTTGTATAAAAACGTCTAAAAATTTTGCTAGTAAATTTTTTAATCTATCTTAATCCAGAATTTAATGAAAAATTATCGAATTTTTAATTCATTTTGAGAATTGCGATCATTTTGGAAACTTAAAAATATTTTTGTTGTAATTCCCATCATCCATTTTACTATCAAGATTTTTTCCACGAGGTTGTACGATAAACGGTTGCCGAGATATGGCCGGTGGCCGAGCTTAAACAGACACCCGGTATATGTGTATTGTGTACACCTATTCATACTTACGTTACTTTTCGTTTTTTCATTGTTTTGACTGTTAATTACGTACTTCGTAATTTATGTAATAGTTCCTGTTTAATTCCGTTTCATTGAATCGACTTCTCCCAATTATGTAGACGTAAGTGTGCAGTGGATTTCGTTTACTTTCAATAACATACGCATACATTTTTAGTTATAATTTATTTAGATCTAGAACATTGTTGTTCATGTTATAGACGAACGTCGAGAATGGTATCGTAAAACAATGGCAAGTTGGATTAAGGGTCATACTGATTGTATGTCCTCCATTGTCAGTGATTCCGAAATTTATTGCATAGTCTGTAAAATATCGTTACGGAATGTCCAAAAAGTGCACGTACAACGTCACTTAGCATCGCTAACACATACACAGACATTGAACTCTGTGAAGCTTTAATGGCGGCTAGTATCCCATTAAAGAAATTTGACAATCCCACTTTCAAAACATTTCCTCAAAAATTTACTGGTCGAAGTATTCCTGATGAATCCACCTTACGCAAATATCATGTTTTTAAGTGCTTCACGAAAACAGTAGAATGTATTAGAAGACATCTTTCAAATCAGTACCTATGGATAAGAGCCGACGAAACTGTCGATATACTAGGAAGCTGTGCGATAAATGTTGTAGCTGGTGTACTACATTCAACTATTCCATATAACAATTGATGCGGAAACAGTTGCTAAAACCATTGACGAGAATTTGCACAAAATGCTTCATTCGGACGACAGGTACAAGGAAAAAATACTTTTGTTAGTGACAGTGTCGCATATATGTTAAAAACAGGCAAACTTTTAAAGGAAACATATCCTTGTATGCTGAATATTACTTGTGTAGCACATACTCTGCACAGAATCTGTGAATATATCAGAGACACCTATCCAGAAGTTGATAGACTTCGCTTTAAAAGAAGTTTTCAGAAAAGCAAAAACGTCCATCTTTTACACTGCCTCTCTCGCCAGTAATAAATAGATGGGGAACATGGTTGGAAGCTACTAGTTTTTATGCAGAGAATTTCGTTTCATGTTTAAATGACGATGCTCGAAGTATTTCTGAGTGCAAGGAACTAACACAAATCCCAAATTAAAAAAATCAGTTGTTATTCCTTCAGGAACACTTTGGAAATTTGCCAAAACTAATCATATATTTTTAAAATCGAAATCTCAAAGTAAAAGATGGATTAACCACATTAGATATGGCTAGTAATAATTTCAAAAGTATTCCAAGTGACTTGGGATGTGGCTTTCGGCTAAAGTTAGACGCAGTTTTTAATAGAAATCTAAATTTAATAACATTAAGGCAATTGTGTATGGGGACAATGACACTAAATCAAACTGCTAAATACGCAGAAATCAAAGAATATTTCCAGTACGCACCTATAACCAGTTGCGATGTAGAAAGGACGTTTTCTATCTACAAGGATGTACAAGTAAAAATTGAAATAAATTCAAATTGAGTTCAAAACAGTTTTATTCAATTTACTACAATTGTTTCACCCTACTAGGGCTTCATCAGGTGATGAATATTATAATACAAAATATTTGTAGACGTTCTTATTTATGTCTTTTCCTAAATGAAGAGGGGGGGAGTTTGTGACATTAGGTTAAGAGCGGGAGTAACCTATATATATTTAATGTAATATTTAATATATATATACATAACAATATGATTAAGAATATTAACATTTTTTTGAAAACTGATTGTTACCTGTTATTATAAAATTAAACAATTTTTAAATATATATATAACTATAAGAATTATTAAGTTGATTTTAAATATTTAAATTTAACAACGGTGAATTATTCACTTCTAGTTGGTCATTTAAAATAAGGTTTAATTTGTTTAATTTATTTATTTCTAGGCTTTCTAATAAATTGAATTTTTTACTCTTGTCTTGTATATGTAGTATGTCAAACTTATTATTGAATTTATGTTTTTGTTCAATACAGTGGTTTGCATATGTGGAATCTGTTTTTTGTAATTTATAACTTCTTTAATGTTCTTTTATGCGTGTGGAAAAGGATCTACCAGTTTGTCCGATATAAGCTTTTCCACACTCGCAATTTAACTTATAGACCCCAGATTTTAAATTTTTGTCAGTTTTATCTTTATTATTTTTAATGTGATTCTGTAGTTTGTTGTTTGTACGAAATGAAATTAATGTGTTTGTTGTTTTTTGTAAATATGTTTTTATTTTTATGGAAGGTGTACCTATATAGGTCACAGAGGCAAATTTTGATAAGTAAGTTTGAGGAACTATAGGATAAATTTTGGATATGATTTTTGTTTTTTGTTTTAGGAAAAGACATAAATAAGAACGTCTACAAATATTTTGTATTATAATATTCATCACCTGATGAAGCCCTAGTAGGGTGAAACAATTGTAGTAAATTGAATAAAACTGTTTTGAACTCAATTTGAATTTATTTCAATTTTTACTTGTAAATTATGGAGTTTCAACACGTATCTCCGTCTTCAATCAATTATTTACAAGGATGTACTTTATTCAAAGAGAACAATTCTTACAGAAGAGAAAATGAACAAATAATAATGTATTTTGTATTTTATAGATCACCAGCCACTTGTTATCCAATTATATAAATAAAATTAAAACCTCTTTAAAAATACAACATTTCAATAGTGCGCCCATGGGCGATGAGTCATCAACCGTTCGTGTCCGCGCCCTACTGATGACACTCAGATTTATACTTCGTTTAAATAGTAATTGGTAAATAAATATGACATACTTACTGACTCCATAGGTTTTTCATTTCTTTACTCCCGACAGCTATATTCTAGTTTCTTTCAGAGATAACCGCTGACAACTGGCTTACCAAATCACAATTAATGCACGCCAATATTCTTGAGTTTCCTATTCTGTCATACGTGCTAATCTATTAAAATATTATTAGGAAACTTGAGAGAATACTAATACGTCTATAATTGGAAACTATAAAACGGCAATTCTTCTTATAAATTGGAAAAATTTTGAAAAGTTTGCATTCGTGAGGAAAGAGTTCAGCAGATTATATAGGTATATTAATTATATTTGCTAAGAGAGTTTCATTAAGAAATGTTTGTGGGTATCAGACATTATTTTGTGAATATTAATTTTGAGTGACATTATCTCTGACATGCAAAAAGCTTATTTAGTAAGATTTTTTATTAAATTTTTGAAATTTAAATGATTTGTTTAAAACACATTCTTTAATAGGATTTTGTAATATGGTGGATATTTTACAATGATAGCTGAAATAAGTCTATAAGATCAATTCGTTTATTGAATGACAACAATATCTTTGATTTAATTTTTTTGGAAGCAAATGTCTGCAGTATATCAAAGTAGCCTAATAAGAGTATTTAGTCAGTGTTCCACAAGGGACTAAAGAAATCAACTTATATTTATTAAATTAATCTACTTTCATAAAGGCTTATAGTGTGAAATTAGAATTTCCAATACAAACAATTTAACATACAACAATTTAATTATAACTTTTAAAATAACAGTTAAGAAGAAATTATTTCTAATTGTCATTTTAAATACAATTTTATTTTTTATTTACATATCTGTTGCTACTTGTATACGGAATTGCATGTATACTTTCCATATGCATTTAATATTATTTGATTAAACTACGGAATCTTTGCATCTGCATGTGAATATCATTTAACGAACAATATGTCCTGTCATGCGAATACCTTACATGAATAACAGAGATCATCCACTTGATATCGGGTCGATTGCCTATTATTATAAAGTGGGTAATGAATTCTTGACGTGGTGCAACTTCCTGTTGCATCTGTCTGTTAGCCTTGCACATCCGGATAGACTCGCACATTTGTATAAAACTGGGTGTTTCGTCTAATCAATATTAAAGGTTATATCTATTTTACTTTTGAATATTTCGTTCTAATATACATAATTATGTAGTAAGAGAAATGTCATACTAATTTATTTTCCACTGAATGTACCAAATGCATGTCAAATAATGATGATTGAGAAGAACAAGAAGAATGAGTGTGCTTAAAACCACACGGCGGAAGTGTAAACTTCATCAAGGCGAGGTTAATAATACCGTAGATAATACGAAATACACGCATATAATATTCAGTAACGTATTAAATAAAACATATTCGCACATTTATTACATTTACGCGAGCGTCCGTTTCGTTTGGTCGGTTCGGACGTATGTGTATGTATAAATAGACGATATAAATACTTGCTTACGGTCCCTCGCTTGGTCTGATGGTAACGTATCGGCTTCATAACCGTGCGGTCTCGGGATCGAATCTGTTCTAAGACATGAATTTATTTATTCATTTAAATTTCAATGTAATTGAAATTAAATACCTCTATATGATATATTTATTATCTTGTTCCCTGAGCCGACTTTACCCGAAGAGCGTTACATATCCGAGCGTTACATATCCGAGCGTTGCAGGTCAGTCTTGTTCACTGCCTACAATCAGCGCAACGCGCCTAAAGAAGTTTACACTTCAAAAAAATGCTTTATGAAAATATTTTGCAAAATTAAATAAATTTGCAATATTCTAGAATAGGTACTTGGACATTTCTATTGTACCTAGTTGTTTTGCAGGAGTAATATTACGTATATAAATAAATATAATAATAATAATAATAATAATAATGTTTACTGTCCAAAAATTTAACCCAATAATAAGGCAAGTGATCATACAAAATAAGTCCTAGATAATATAACTATACAATAAAATACTATAACACGAAAACATAGCATAAATGCACAATGCATAATGAAATAAAACACCAGTGCACAATGAAAGTAAAATAAAGTAATAATATACAGGGTGAGTCATCTCCGCGGGTAAGACCGATTATGCCTTTATGAGTAAAGATATTTCGAAGGTTTTTTTTCTTGTGATAGCTGCTCATTAGGAGCACATTTTAAAAATATTTTGTATTATACAGGGTGTTCCATAAATTGGTGGATAACCATAGTTATAGTTATTTAAACGGAACAACCTATACCTATATTATTGCATTTTTGTATTCCCCGTATAATTTTTAGTCAAAAAGTAATAAAATGGTATAGGCCTAAAACATAAAGTTTTTGACTTATTCCCATTTTTCTGAAAAAATCAATGTTTGTATAACATTATATTTCTCGAAAACTACGTATTAGATGGACACAATTTTTTGCAGTATTGTTTACAATAAGAGGTGTTAATGGAAGCATGTTTTATTTTTTACAGTTACTAACTGCATCTGCAGAAAACTGGATTAAAATTACATGACACGTTTTTGTATTAAAGTCTTTTTTTTAAATGGAACAGCCTATATATCAGTTCATTTTTGAATTGTTTATTAAATTTCATGTCAGAAACATGTAAGATGTTAATACTTTAAAAGTGACTATTACTGAGCTACTGTCGTTTTTGGTACAATTTTGTCAATTTTTGTATACAAGGAATTCCTTATTAAATTTCACATCAAAAACATGTCAGACGTTAATACTTTAGAAGTTACTATTACTGAGCTATTGTCGCTTTTTGAAATAATTTTGTCAGTATACTATATTAATTAAAACCATAAAACTGACAAAATTATATCGAAAAGCGACGATAGCTCAGTAATAGTCACTTTTACAGTATTAACGTTTTGCATGTTTTTGAAGTGAAATTTAATAAGAAATTCAAAAATGAACTGATATACATCCATTTGGAAAAATTGACTTTTATACAAAAATGTATCATGTAATTTTAATTCAGTTTTCTGCACATGCAGTTAGTAACTGTAAAAAAATAAAACATACTTCCATTAGCACCTCTTATTGTAAACATAACTGCAGAAAATTTTGCCCATCTAATACGTCGTTTTCGAGAAATATAGTTTTATACAAACATTGAATTTTTCAGAAAAATGGGAATAAGTCAAAAACGTTTGATTTTAGGCCTATACTATCTTATTGCTTTTTGAGTAAAAATTATACGGGGAATACAAAAATGCAATAATATGTAGGATATTTCATTTAAAAAACTATAACTATGGTTAGTCACCAAGTTATGGAACACTCTGTATAATACAAAATATCTTTAAAATGAGCTCCCAATGAGCAGCTATCACAAGAAAAAAACCGCTTCGAAGTATCTTTACTCATAAGGTCATAATCGGCCTTGCCCGCGGAGATGATTCACCCTGTATACCCTATGAAAACACAAAAAGTTAATATTGCATTATTTCATGTGTCCTTGAAGACAAAAATTTGAAATTTTGGATCGTTGCCTGGGATATAGCGGGGGAATGATCAGTGTATTTCATACCGCCCTATCGGGTCACCTGCCGCCGTCGGCCACCCCCACTCCAAGATTTTAAATGACACCCTGTATTTTTTTTTGTCGATTTTGAGAGAAATTAGTTGGATACTCCTTTTTCAGAACAATGGATAGGACGTAAGGGCGCTAGATTTCTTTTTGTGGGGACATTAGAAGTCTGTCCTTTATAAGACAAGACAAGATTCCGTAGTTTAATCAAATAATATTAAATTCAATAGCTGATTTACGTAATAGAAAAACAGAGGAATATCGAAATTTAACACGTGTTTGAAAATGTTCGAAATGCTTTTGAAAATAGACTCTATTTATGTTTAAATGTAAACGGTGAACAATTTGAGCATTTAATTTAACAAAACTGTTGGGAATGATTTTTCGGAGTTAATAATTTCTGATGTCTGAAACCTTTAACCTTAAATATATCAAAAATTTCATGATGTAAGTAACTAGGGTTTTCACATACGAATGTCAAGAGAAATGTGTTCTTTCAAAATCAACAAAAAAAATACAGGGTGTTTTTTAACATCTTGGAGTGGAGGAGGTGGCCGGCGGCTGCCTCTGAACCGATGGGGCAATATAAAATACATTATTTATTGTCCCCATATATCTTGAACAGCCACCCAAAATTTAAAGTTTTTTTCTTCAAAAACACTAGAAATAATTCAATATTAAGTTTTCGTGTGGACGCAGCCTGTATAATAAATAATAAAAAAATTAGTAGTTATATAATTAAAAGAACGAAAGACAGAAACCACACGATAAAAGTTATACAAATTTATTCTTTTGCAAGCCAGAATATGTACTTAACTTGTCCCTTTCCCAAATTCATCCCTTTACTGACCAAATTTGATATTTTGCAAATTACGTTCATCCTTCTTCTAATCAAAATTGACCTTTTGCATATAAAATTTGCCCTCTTGCATATGTTTTACAAATAGATTTTTTCATTTTGCATATTCAATTATTTATCCTATTGCAATTGAAATTCGATCTTTTTCCAGCCACATTCACTCGTTTTGCAAATCTAATTTATAATTATGCAAATCAATCTTTTCCTTTTGCAAGTCAAGTCTGTTTTTTCCAAAGTCAATTTCATTCTCTTAGTAATGACATTTTCCATTTGCGAATTCCTATCTATACTAATTAAAACAGCATATTTGTAGATCGAATTAATTCTTTTTCAAGTCAATTTTGTCTTTTTGTAAATTAAATTTGTCCTTTTTACTTTCTTATACGTAGTATAAGGAAGTATTGTGATGATGAAAATTTTCGACCTCGAGATTTTTGCAGATGTCCACGTTTTGAAGTCCCCTGATACCGAAAAAGTGGTTTTAAAAAAATGTCTGTGTGTCTGTGTGGGTGTCTGTCTGTCTGTCTGTCTCTGTGTGTGTGTGTGTGTGACCACGATCGCGGTCAAACCGCTGTAGATATCAATTCCAAATTTTGTATTTACGTGTATAATCTCCCTCTTGAGATCTGATTAGTTCTTCAGTAAAATCGGTAGACCGGAAGTAGCAGTTTACTTCAGCGAAAAAATAGAATTTTGCCAATATTTCGTCAACTACTAAGTTTATACAAATTTATCAAGAATTCATATGTACTTAAAATTAAAATTGAGAATAATTTTATTTAAAAAGTTTTTCGAAATTCCTACCGGAAGTAGGTTTTTTACTCTTATCGAAAATCAGTTTTTTGCGAATATTTCGCAAGTCATGCTTTTTAGACAAGTACGTTACGGGTATAAAAGTATTTAAAACATAATTTTCAATATCTTTTGTATAAAAAAATTTTCAAAATTCTGACCGGAAGTGCCACTTTTACTCTTATCGAATAGCGATTTTTTTTCAAATATGTCGTAAGTTATGCATTCTATATATATTTATCAAGAGTATAAAAGTATTTAAAACTGGATTTGCAATTTTTTTTGTATATATGAAATTTCAAAATTCGGACCGGAAGTAGTACTTTTACTCTTAGCGAGTAGCACTTTTTTGATAATATCTTGCAAAGTATGCATTCTATAGAGATTTATTAAGAGAATAGAAGTACTTAGAATAGGATTTTGAATAATTTTTGTAAAAGAAATTCTTAAAATTCTATAATTTGAAACGCTCATACGTATAAGAAAGTCGTGTGGTGGCCACACCTCATTTTTTAAATCGTACTTCATATTTTGCATGTCACAAATATTCTTTAAAAAATCAAATACTTAGGTCAATTGTAAATCAAACTTATCCCTTTGCTCTTTCACAAATGACATTTTTCATTCTGCAAATTAAATTCGTAGTATTTACAGTTTGTAAGTCCTTTTTTATTTAACCATCGATTAATTCGAAAATTAATTTACATAGAAAATATAGTGTCATCAAAATTTACTTCTACAACCACATTTTTTAACGTTATATATTTAAAAAACAAGTAAGTTATTTCTTATGTTTATAAGTTCTCTAACTCCTCACACCAAGCATTAAATTAATTAAAAGAAAAGTAATAAAATCAGTTAAAAAAAATATAATAAAGTAGCTGCCCGTAGCCCGGCGTTGCTCGGTCACATTCTGTAGAAAAATTAAAACTTGCTAAACAACGAATCAATGATATTTTATTATAATCAATCTATTACTGCACTACCTTTATATATGTAGTATGTTTTGTTATTATTTCATCCGATGGTGATGATGATATATTAAACGCCGACTGTGTGTTTTCCTATAGAAATTCATGTAATTTCACATATTGTTAATTTTTTAATATTTTCTGATAAAATTTAGAATAAATATATGATCACAACTTTTCACAATGCATAGGGAATACACACACACAATTTTATCAAAATCGATTATGTAGTTTGCGGGTCTATAAATAACAAATTAAATGTTTTTGATTTTTCGATAAAGGTGACTCAGAAAGAAATTCGATTTTAAAAATAAAATAGCTCATTGGTTTTCGAACGTTTTAATAAACTGTACATAGAATAGTATATTAAAATACAAGTAACAGAAGGACTTTCATTCCAGCATGATTTCTAAATTCGGACACGAGTGCGCAGCGCGAGTGGTCGAAGGAAAAAATGCTGGAACGACCTTCTGTTACGAGTGTTTTACACTATTTTCTCTATTTCTGATTGTATTTACATTATTTGTTTATAGAAACATTGTTAAAAATATACATTAAGGGAAATTTTGATAACGTGACGGAGTCGCTTGGTAGCACTGATTTATATTTGACAGTTGACTTTTGTAAGAATTATTTGAATTGAAAAGTTTGCTTAATTTAGAAAAAAACTCATATTTTCTGTGGGCGGAATGTCAGACGAAGAGCTTCAATCTGAGCCGCCAGAATTGCGGGACTGGCCTCCAACGCCATAAATAATTTACTCCCAGGTAAATCGAAAAGGAATTATGAAAAAGAATATGAAAAATTTATGCCACCAACCTATTTCTACTAAAATAAAAAGTTACCAAAAATCGTTTAAGAATGGAGTCCATTCTAATACCTAAATGGGTGCTAGAATAACGTTGTTCTAATACTGAAACAGAGAAATATAATTAGTATCATCTGAAAATTAAACCTTAGAAACAATGTTGCCCTTGACGTATTATGCACTCATCTAAACGATGTCGTGCATTCAGAATAACTTGTTGACACAATGCTACAGAGATGGCGGTAACTTGTTCCAGTACTCGGTCTTTAAGTTCATTTATATTCCTCGGAGGATTTTCATACACCTTATTGTCAAGGTAGCTCCACAAGAAGAAACCTAGTGGTGTCAAATCACAGCTTCTTGCAGGCAAGTCAATGTTACCTCTCAACGCGAAATTATTTTTTTTTTATGAAAAAACATTCTTACTGCCTCTGAAGCTTCATTCGCAGTGTGGCTTGTCGCGCCATCCTACTGAATCCATGTGCGATTATCAAATCCTTCAAATGCTTTTAATGCTGGTTCTACAAAATTGCGGATAATCGAAGAATATCGTTGCAATAATGCCTCTTGAAGACAATGGTGCCCTTACAGTTTTCGAGAGTACAGAGCAACTGCATGTTTTTATCTTGGGTTTGCCGCAGTCCAGTACCGACAATTCTCTTTCACCTACTCGTCTAAATGCAAATGTCACTAAAAAAATATTATCAAAATCATTGAACTCCTGCATGAAAGTAGCAAAATTAAGACGGCTACGGTGATCATCATTCTTCAAAGCTTAAACGAACTGGATCTTATAAGGATGATAATGTAAATCCTTTTCCAAATTCTTTGAACACTACACCGGTTTAAATGTAAAGCAAACGCATGTTTTCTTATCGAGCGATGTGGATGTTGGCGTGCAGCAGAACTTATCTTCGATGTTGATTTCATTTCTAACAGATCTGCGGCCACTGTGTTTAGAACAAACTGTAGAACCACTTACTTGAAATTTGCGTATCCATTGCTTAATTAAATTAGCAGATGGACCGTGATGAGCATACCGCAAGTTGTAGTGATTTCGAAACGCTCTCTGGACTTGCACGTAAGAATGAGCATTTTCGTAGAATGCTTTTACACAAAAAGTACGCTGTTCATCACTAAAGTATTCTATTTGGGAAAAAATTCAACAAGACGATAATTCGAATGGTGGCAGTAAAAATAATCTGACACTGACAGTTTCACCAAGATACAAAAAACAATATCGAATTTCATGAGTCACCCATTATATAGATAATAACATAAGAAACCTTAAGCAGTAAAATACAATATTTACGTTGCAGCTTTTGTTTATGTTTCCACAATGAATTACCATTAGTTGGTGCCCTAATAATAGCTTGAACATACGATTATTTACATTGACAGGATAATTTATATTAATTATCTTATTCATTTCAAAAGTTTAATGTTCACATTTGACGGCACCTTTAAAATATATTATTTAAAACCATTCAAGGTTTTCTTTCAGAATCACAAATCTCTTTGTGTACGAGTATGTCTGATGTGAGACAACTTTTTCTGTTTATTAATATAAGTGTTGTTTATTATTATGAAGTTAATCTATCTTATTTGATGAAATTTGTCTTGCGGTTCTTTGATTTAGAAATAACATATTTTTGTTGAAAATTCTGTATACCTAGATTGATGGATAATTATTTAACCAAATGTTTTTTTACTTTTTATTTTTTTATTTCTTTTACATTTGATAAATAATAGAGCTTTTACACGTTCGGGTTATGTTTGGCAGTTAGTTTTGTATTTAATGTTCCATTTCAAATTGTTTAACAGTTGATAGTGGATGAGCAGAAGACGCATTAATGTGAATACAAGCGAAACACACAATGAGAAAAACAGAGAAGTATCACATTTGCATGTTTTTTTTAATAGGAAATATGTCCGCCCTTGGCTTTTATAACGTTTTCAACTATTTTTTGCATTGAGTCAATAAGTTTTCTTACAGTTTTCTGATATTTGTTGGTTTCGAAACAATATCTGCTTTAGAGCTTCAAATAGTTTTGTTTGTGTGGTACTATCTATTGTACGAAGTCTAACAATTACATAATAGCCCACAGATTTTCGATCGAATAAGTTTTTCATTTTTTTGTTCTTGAAATATTTCTTTATGACCTTCGTGACATAACATGGAGCCGAATTTTATTGGAAAACAAAACGAAATATCTGTCCTTGTACCAAAAAAATGGCTTTCATAAGAGAACAATACGATACTCCAATTTTCAATACTCCCGCTCACATATTTTTTTTGGCCGAAAAATCTTTTTTTTTTTCATCATGGCAACTTTCAATAATTGTTTTTCTCATATCAAAATTATTATCTTCCATCTTCGATAAGTCTTTCTCATACAATGGAGTCGTGAATAATAACTCCTTCTCTCTTCTTGTTGCAGATCTTGACTTGTTTTTCTAAAATTTAGTAAACTTTCGCTTATTAAAAATGCTTCATCACTTCTGGCTGTCTTCCTTACCCTGCCAGATTTCTCCTTTTTATCCACCTCAGTGCTCTCAGTGTCAGCGTTTTTGTTTGAAAATCTTCTTTACTACGCCTAAACTGATACTACATTCTTTGGCAATATCTTTTGTGAGTCATTGATGTGATGTTCACTTAATGTAACAAATTTTGTGCGCTTGTTGAGAGATATAAACATCTTCAAAAATAAGATGTTAAAAAAAGATTAGAACAGTCTAGATACAGCCTTAGTAAAACACTTAAAAAAGAGACCATATTTCTTACCAAACTATCAAAAACAACACGTATGTAACATGCAATCCGTTGCTACTCACTATATGTCAGAACAGTAAAACAACATAACCGCTACTTTTGATATAAGCGTGTTGCCAACTGTGAAAACATGTAAAAATGTAAAAATTATTGCTTGTTCACGTTAAGTCGCGCAATACTGTATATGCTTGTGTTTGTTTAAGTTCGGCCACCGGCCATATCTCGACAAACGTTTATCGTAGAACCTGGCGGAAAAAATCTTGATAGTTAAAACGGACCATAGGAATTTTAACAAAAATATTTTTAAGTTTACAAAATGATCGCAAGGGGGCGCAATTCTCAAGATGAATTAAAAATTCGATAATTTTTTATTAAATTCTAGATTAAGATAGATTAAAATTTTTACTGGCAACATTTTTATACGGTTTTATACAATTTTCATTGGAAACTTCTTGACCTAAGTCCCATACGAAGGGGGTGGGGGTGGAGGGGAGTATGTCTGTGTTCAGACGTAGATATAATTTCAGTTTGCCCCAAGGGATTTGAATGTTTCTGGACACATTAGATAGAGAATTTTACAAGAAATTGAAGTATATGTAGTACGAAATTACGTGGTTGTCAGAAAAAGTAACAGGAGGAGCTGTTCTCAATTTATGTATATTACTTGTTTTTTCTTTAAAATTTTAAATGGAACGGTATATTTTTAATATCGTAATATTGAAGCACATAAAAGACTGAGGAGGGTGATGAAAACCGAAAGTTGTTACCTCTTTTCTTGACGAAGATATAGTCATACGAAGACAATCCAAAAAAATAAAAAAAGTTTTGTCATGTTTGTTATTTTTATTTTGTTTTTTTTTTTGTATATTATGCTGTGATTATTACCTTATTATTAGTTGTTGTTTTTCTTTTTATTTTCCTAATACACTACTTGATATTTTTCATTAATTTAACAAATATATAATTGAACTGTCGTGATATAATTTTAAATATAAATTTATTTATTTATTGGGAGTACTAATTTTATTTTAATTTTAAGAGAGTCTCTAGACAGTGTATAGTTCGTTTTCACTTGAATTTTCATACTCTTCCATAAATGTATTCATTTGAATCCTTTTATCAATTCTTTAATTCATTGGATATGTTACGTCAGATTCTCCTATTAAATGTTTTCAAGTTCTCTAGCTATTATTTTTTAAATATCATTTTTCGTTCTTTCCAACATTGAAATAAAATAGTAATAATACTGAACAAACTAGTTTGCTTTTTTTCTTAAATTTTCATCATACAACATCGCATGCACAGTGATACTAAATTACATTATTATGAGATTTCCAAGGTGGGCCATGAAAATCAAAATGTAAAAATATTAGTGTCACTTGCAGTTTAACTTTTTGTACGTCTTTAGCAAATTAAGCCTCTTTGGACACCTGCAGATAATTATTAAGTTTGTAAAATATCATATTCTAACGTTAAAGCTTATGACATGATCAGCATGTATTTTCAATACTTTGAAGCTTTCCGGCATCATTTCCTAAATTATCCGGAAAGAAGACATTATTGAGTTTTTATGCGCCTTGCGAGATGGCCTTGATTTTTATTTATGGGCAGAATAAAAGACATAGTTTATCACAAAAAGCCAATACCAACAATTGCTGCCTCCGAAATTGAAGTAACTGTGCTCTTTACAAATCGACAGGTAAACATGTGTATTAAAAATAATGGTAACATTTTGAACATTTGTTAAGTTGAAGTTTTTTTTGTTTTCTTTTGTGTACTTTTTGATTTAAAACTATTTTTTTTTCGTTTATATTACTTGGTCAATATATTTTCTTATTATGTTTAGGTATATAGGTTCTTTTACTGAATTTCATGTTATAGGAGCGGATGAATTAGATATAAATTTTTGTATCCTTTCGTTACTAATAAGTAGATGATTTGTTTATAAATAAAGTATTACATTATATTGTTTCTTCTCGTTATTGTCTACTAAATTCATGAGTTATGGAAATTATTTTTGCTGTTTACCTATAATTAGATGAATATCTGTTGGGTAACTAAGATATATTATTATTATTATTATTATTATTATTGTTATTATTTTATTGCAATGTCTAAAAAGACAAGACATGAAATTTAAAAATAGCTAGAGAATTTGAAAACATTTAAAGGGAGAATCTAACGTAGTATATGCAATGA
This sequence comes from Amphimallon solstitiale, assembly GCA_963170755.1. NCBI lineage: Eukaryota > Metazoa > Arthropoda > Insecta > Coleoptera > Scarabaeidae > Amphimallon > Amphimallon solstitiale. Next base: position 89,042,546 of record OY720679.1, on the reverse strand, counting down.
ATTAAAAAATCGGTGAGAAGATTGAAATGAATACATTTATGGAAGAGTATGATGAAAATTCAATTGAAAACGAAGTATACACTGTCTACAGACTCTCTTAAAATTAAACTAAAATTATTATTTTTATTTTTCTGGATTGTCTTTGTATGACTATATCTTCGTCATGAAAAGAGATAGCAACTTCCGGTTTTCATCACTCTCTTCAATTTTTTTTTGTGTGCGTCAATATTACGATATTAAAAATATACCGTTCCATTTAAAATTTTAAGGAATAAACATGTAATATACATAAATTGAGAACAACGCCCCCTGTTACTTTTTTTTTGACAACCACGTAATTTCGTACTACATATCCTTCAATTCCTTGTAAAGGGTCTTCCAATAGGGACTCCGAACTTTGACAGTTGGTAGTGGCCATATTGTTGAAGCTACATCTGTCAGATTGGCTGTCATTTATTCAGTCTGTTTTGCCAAATCACCATGGACGGATATAGCGCTCAACAACACGTGCAAATGATAAAATTGTTTTATCAAAATGGATGTTCTATTCGGGTAACGTTCCGCGCACTTCGGCCATTTTACAGTCGTCGTAATCGTCCTACCGAGAGGACTATTCGCAGTGTGGTGGATAAATTTGAAGCTACTGGTTCAGTAATCAAGGAAGCAGCATCCGTACGAACACGAAACGCAAGATCTGCCGAAAACATCGCCGCTGTCCGTGAAAGCGTGCAGGAGAATCCGAGGCGGTCGATTTCGCGTCGCTCACAAGAACTTGGCCTCTCGCAGACCACAACTTGGCGAATTTTGCGTCGTGACTTGCACCTGCACCCGTATAAAATTCAACTGACACAGGAGCTGAAGGTAAATGACCATAGACAACGACGTGTGTTCGCTGATTGGGCCCTGGAGCAGTTGGAAACTGATCCTAATTTTCATCAAAAAATCATCTTCAGCGATGAGGCGCATTTCTGGATGAATGGGTACGTCAACAAACAAAATTGTCGAATTTGGGACAATACCAATCCACGTGAGATTCAAGAGCGTCCAATGCATCCCGAAAAAGTCAGTGTTTGGTGTGGATTTTGGGCTGGCGGCGTCATCGGTCCATATTTCTTTCAGAGAGATGTTGGCCAGGCCATCACCGTCAACGGCGAACGCTATAGGGCGATGATTACCAACTTCTTTTGGCTTAAATTGGATGATATGGACATCAATGAGATGTGGTTTCAACAGGACGGCGCTACGTGTCACACAGCTCATGCCACATTGGAAATTCTGCACGAGCGATTTGAGGGGAGGATCATCTCACGTGGAGGTGATGTGAACTGGCCACTGAGATCGTGCGATTTGACCCCGTTGGACTGTTTCTTGTGGGGCTTTCTTAAGTCGCAGGTCTATGCGAATAATCCACAAACCACAGCGGCCCTCCAAGCCAACATAACCCAAGCCATCGGTCAAATTCAGCCTGATTTATGCGCCAGAGTCATGGAAAATTGGACATCCCGAATACGCGCCACTCAGCGAAGTCGCGGCGGACATTTGTCCGATATTATATTCCATAAATAATGGCATCGATAGGGCTTTCAAACGAATAAAAAATTTCGATGATATCTCACACCTACTTTGTTTTATTTAAATTTAAAGATAGGAAGCGCTTAATAAAAGACCCTATAAAATTCTCTATCTAATGAGACCAGAAACATTCAAATCCGTTGGGGCAAACCGAAATTATACCTACTTTTGTACGCAGACATACCACCCTCCACCCTCCCCTTCGTATGGGACTTAGATCAAAAAGTTTCAAATAAAAATTATATAAAAACGTCTAAAAATGTTGTTAGTAAAAATTTTAATCTATCTTAATCTAGAATTTAAAATTATCGAATTTTTCATTCATATTGAGAATTGCGCCTCCTTGTCATTATTTTGGAAACTTAAAAATGTTTTTGTTGAAATTACCGTGGTCCGTTTTACTATCAATATTTTTTCCGCCAGGTTGTACGAGAAACGGTTGCCAAGATATGGCCGGTGGTCGAGCTTAAAGAGACACCCGGTATACGTAAGTTCTCTTTCAGATTTCTGCGGGTAGTAGTATATGTTGTCACTGGATTCCGGGTATTCTTTCGCGTTTCCACTGATTGGATTTTGAAAAGATCAGCGCTGGTTTTTGGACGATGTTTTGGCAAAATCACACTTGCCATCTTCAGATCTGCGATAATTGTATGCATTTGCTATTCGTAACTCCTAAAACTGTGGACAGTTTTATGGGCGAGTTATCGCAGACCTAAAGATGGCAATTGTTATTTTGCCAAAACGACATCCAGAAGCCAGCACACCGGTCTTTTCAAAGACCAAGTAGTGGAAACGCGGAAAAAACCCGGTATCCAGTGACACCATATATATAAATATATAGAAATGATAATAGCTCAGTAATTACTTTTTAAAGTAATAACGTTTTATATGTTTTTGGTCCGAATTAGGTAAGCAATTCAATATAAACCGATGTACAAGATTTTATATTTGAAAACAAATTGACTTTTATACAAAAATGTGTCATATTATTTTATTCCAGTTTTCTGCTATTAGTAATTGAAAAAATATGCCTTTATTAGGACCTTTTATTATGAACAATACAATGTCCCAAAAATTATATCCATCTGAACGTCGTTTTCGAGAAAAATAATATTATAAAAACAGAATTTTTCAGGAAAATGGTAATAAGCCGATAGCTTGGTTTTTAGGTCTATTCTATCTTATTACCTTTTGACTAAGAATTATACGAGGAATACAAAAACTATGGTCAGCCACAAAGTTATGGAACACCCTGTATAATACAAAATAAATTTAAAAGTGCTCCTAATGAGTGGGCTATCTTAGAAAGCAAGCCGCTTCGAAATACCTTTTCTCATATAGTCACAATCTGCTTTCCCCAGGGAGATGACTCACTCTGTATATATTATCGAAACATTGTAATTTCCATATTGTTTAAGTTCATTGACAGCCGCCAAACCACGAAAAGGAATTACATACTTTATATATACAGAAATGAATGGCTATACGTCGCCGTAAAACTATAGTAAGTAAAAAAAATAAGGAGCAAAACAACAGCCACTATACGCGACATATATTCCAAAGCGAAAAGACGGCGATGATGATGGCATATCGGTGCAATTGTTTGTCCAACCGTAGAAGCAAGTGAACATCTGCCTACGGGCGTGACTTGCAGTATACTGTCAGTGTGGCAGATTTTCTATCTCCATCCCGCTCTCGAATCTGTTACCATCCGTCACCGCACAAGATGCATCATCCATCCGTGCATGCATCGGAACCGTGGGAAAAAGGGTTGCCGAAATCATCCTGCTCTTTAATCCCGATAAACTTTTCGAGATCATGGTGTATCTCATTATTCGCCGAATAATAATATCGCATTTGAGAAAGATTTATTTTTGTGTTTTGTACGGTTAACTGTAGACATTTCTGTCTGTAGTAAATTTAGACTGTTTTATTGAAAAGTCAATAGAGATAATTCACATGAAATGTTTGAGTAAATTATGTATACGCTCCAAATATCTGTCTCTTAAATCTAGTTTCAATTTACAGAATTATTTCTGTAATATTCCAAAGCTGGCATAGTGGAAGAAAAGAGAAACGTGGTAATTCATTAATTATTATTGGATGGACGACTGCTGTATGCATATATTAAAATATTAATAAATGAGGATTTTGAGGTTAAACAGATTTGCCAGTCATGAATGGAAAGTCATACCCTATTATGTCTTTTTAGTAAAATGAAAAACGACATTTAAAAGCAAACTACATATAAATAATCATTTTAATTTCTTGTGAGGTATTTTTGCAATTTGAAGGGCTGTTACTTTGTAAAAACAAGAAGAAGAAAGTATCTAGCAAAATTATAAAGAACGCCAAAATTACCTAATTATTTATTTTAAACGGTTTTGATTTTCCCTTTTTATTTGTACGCAATATGTTGCTGGAATTTGCGCAATAATTTTTGAATAGAGTATTTGTTGTACTGTTAATCATTAATTTTAAAATAGTTTTGTGCGGATGATTATCACAATTAATATCAAATTCTCAAAAATGCATCGACATAATCAGTTCGTTGAGCAATATGTTGGTAAGTAAAAGTACATAAACAACAATATTTGCAAGAAACTATAAAGTGTGACGATTCAAGTTTTTAATTAAAATATAATTTTTCCCAACAACCAGTTACTCAACATCTACCAACACGGATTTACAAAATTCATACTTTATTTTGATAAAGATGTTATAGCAGCAACAGTTTAGTTCTTGATTTCGAAAATGTCTCATTGAATCTTCCACCACACTACAATAACAGTTGACAGAATTAACCGCGCTAAACTCAATATTAAACTATACTTAAATCGTAAAATTAATGCACGCTCCAATAGGTACGTAACCGAATATATAACAGACTGCAAAAATGATTCAAACAGTGAAACTTACCTTCTTGATAAAATAAGGTTGGAATGAAATGTTCATCTGGGTTAGTACCTATCTTTGATTGTCACTTTATAATAATGCTATTGTATAGTGCTACTACGAATATAAGTTATAAATGTGATTAAGCGGGCTTACAATTGTTAATTATCTTTTTATTTTATTATGCGTAGTATATGGAAATATTGTAATGGTATAGATTTTCTACTTCGATTTTTTTGCCTCCTGAAAGTGATGTCTACAATTGCATAAAATCTCTCTCTCTCTCTCTCTCTCTCTCTCTCCCCTCCTCCCCCTCTCTCTCTTTCTGTAGCCATTATGGCGACTAAATTTTTAAATATTATATTTAAAGTTCAGACAAATTTTTAAAGAATACAAAAATTCTCAACACAAGTACTACCAGAAGTAGTACCTGTACTCTCATCGAAAAACAGATTATTTTGCGAATCAGAAGTTAAAAGTATTCAAAACAATTTCCAACAACTTTTGCATAAAAAAATCAGGCTGCACATACGTCTAAGAAAGTCGTGTGGTGTCCACACTATTTTATTTCATAACGTAAATGTGGAATGTAATATTTTATTAGGCCGCTATGTTTTAATTATGACTTAAAATGCAAGTTCGCCAGTAACGAACTAACGGTGATATTCAGTACTGAATCTAGAATAAGTACAATTATTTTTTCTGCCATTTATCGTATATGTTTCCATTACGCTAGGTGGTTCACCTGACTTTATGCGCTTTAGTCTCTGGCTGAGCTTAGCACGAGCTCAAGTTACCTCTATAGTAGAATTACCGAACAGATACAGTAGCAACAACACGTCAATACATAATATAATATATTATAATGCAATGTTGCTACTGCATCTGTTCGGTAATTCTACTATAGGTTTTTTAATCAATTGAAACTCAATGAAGTTAGTCATGAATTTGTCAAAATAATCCCAGGGGGATCCCGGTTTCGATTTCGAGCGCCATCTGACGAGGAAGCAGGGAAATATTTGTGATAAATTGTAAGCTAACATTGTAGATGATTCTGTGTAGGAATTATTTGATTTATTTGTTCCGAAGTGGTTGTTTGAAGTTTTTTTTAGTTTGTTTTCTTGTTTGTTTTGTAATTTGTTTTCAATAGTGTATTATTTATCTTGTGTTAGTTTATAAGTTTTCTTTGTTGATTTTTTAGTTCAGAAGTAGTTTTTATTGTTAGTTTGTTTTAAATAGTGTATTAGTATAAAAACACTGTTTATCTTGTGTTAGGTTAGAAGTTTCCTTAAATTATTTTCGCCATAAACGTAAGTAAGCCTATATCTAATGAATATTAGCTTTCAAGCAGTTATTCCATACAATGAATTTATTTTCTAAATTTTGGAACGTTAACATGGACAGCAGTCGATATATACGGAAGTGTATCACAAGTAATTTTGTTATTTTTTGATATGTTTCATGTTCAAAAAAAGTATACCTCCATACATTACGAATTACCTTCTTAAGTAATCTTTTTTGCAACTATTCCTTTAAATGTATGTAATCACACCTGTTTTTTATTAACCACTGTAATCAATAATTACACTAGTGTGCGATAAGAACACCTATGCTGAATCTAGAAATATTTATGTATTTTTTTGATAATTAAATATATGTATGTATATAATTATTTATGTGTTTCTTTTAAACCTAATAGATATGTAATGAAAAAAGTAAAACAATGTATAATTAATACTACAAAGGGAATAATTTAAATAAGTCGGTTTAGATATCAACCTTCGAATGCAGATTTTATTCAAGTTCAACACCTAGTTTGTCCAATAGTACTATGCTTCCTCGATAGATGTAACACAAAATACATCTAATAATTTAACATAAAATAGTAGGTATTTTGTGTTATTTAGATCATTTGCTGTCATACAAAAAGTATAGTATGAAACTTGTTAGTCACTCGTTTTACAAACCATTCGCTTCTTCGCTCGTGATTAATAAATATGAGGTTCATAATACTTGAAGAGTAATATACTATAACAAAATATATAGATATAATGATATTATTAAATATAAATTTAATATTGTACATATTGTAAGTGATGTAACAGTATGGCATGCACACTCGGATAATTAAGAAAAAATTCGCAATGAGAAGAGAGATATTTTTAAAATGCCGCCGATTTAAGAAGATAAGTCAATATATAGTTTTCAACAAAGACTCCTGTTAAAGAAACCAAATGCAATTGAATTGTAAATATTTCTATGGTAGAGAAAATGTAAACATGTGCATAAAATTTTTATTGTGATAACTTGCGTCAAAATAAAAAGTTGTTTTCGTCAAAAATACCATATACGTAAATGTGATATACTATTTGTGCAGTTGATTTTTTTTTTCGTTCATGCGTATAACAATTTAGACTGTAAGTTCTTAAACTGTGGTACGGGCAGCCATTAACTTTACATCTCTCACCTTGTCGCTTTTATTCAAATAACTCATTTAATAGGAATTCTACACAGTTTTTGTATTTGTTATTACTTAACTAGTTATTAACATAACTAAACATTAATTACCAAAATTATTTTTATTCAACTGCAAATACGGAAAAGTAATGACTGGCGATACGGGGCTTCCCCCGATACACCGGTCAATAAGCCCCGTGTTACCAGTCTATTTATATCTACGTATTCTTGTCTGCTGTGTGTGCTACATACGTGTTCATGCCGTGCTTTCAGTTGTGATTTGTTTACTGTTTACTGCTTCCAGCTATACCTGTCGTGTTCAACCATCCTGGCTGCCTCAACTCTGATTGTATATTATATATTTTGCAATAAAAATTCTTTAGTTTTAATATTATTGTAGTTCTACGTTATTTATTTGACCCATAAAATGGATCATTGGCTAAAAATGGATCTACACTGAAACAAAATATTGATGAAAGCGATGATGATGAAGCATCAACCTTGAAATCCACCAAGAAACACAAAATTACAAAATATTGTGATGAGTATTTATCATTTGCATTCACTTATAAATACAATAAAGATGTGGAAAAATGTTTGTGTTGTATGCCGCGAAAGTTTATCAAACAAAAGTTTGAAACTCTGACGCCATTTGCAAGCAAAACACAATCAACACATTAGTGTGTCTACGGATTTTTTTTAAATCAAAAAACCAGAACTTGCTTCAAGTCAAAATCTGATGCAAAAGACCGCAACTGGTTGGTATCAATCAAAAAAAGCAGTAAAAGCTCCATATGAAGTATCCCTACTGATAGCAAAAGCTGGAATACCCCGTAATATAGAAAAGCTACTAATTCTTGATAAAAAAGTAATAACAAATACAATGTGGGCTAAAGCAAAAAAACATAAATTTGATTTTATTTTTGAACGATACGCTCAAGAATAGTATTGAAGACATGTCATATATAAAAGAGCAGTTTATTTGAAGAGACTTCAAAAGTCAATATTTCTCACTATAATTGGATGAGAGTATAATACCGACATCTCTAATAATGCTATTTTCAGCATTTATTACATACTACTAGTACCCACACTGCGTTTCCCGTGGCATGTTTATTACTATGCCTCTTCTCCGAATCTCTTCTTTGCTCTCTTTCTCCTATTGCTGTTTTGTTCGAAGACATTTCTTTTTTCTGGGAGGAGGTGGCATCTTCAATGTAACTGCTAAATCTTTAATAAATGGTTTGATTTATTAGATTTGTAAAATTCATTAATTTACTTAAATGGGTACATCTCATAACTTTCTTTCAAAATAAGACAAAAGAGTAAATAAAAAAATTGCTAGAATAAGTTTCAAAATTTAGGCTTCGAGGTGCATAGAGTCACCATTACGACTGTTTGTCAAATTTAGCGGCTGTAAATGCGATAGATTCGTCTGGACATCGCAGACACGCGCACAAACGCTTTCTTTTATAAGCATAGATTTGTAATATCATACAGTTCATAGGTCGGAGATGGCATTGAAATAAAAAAACATATGTCTGAACTTAAGCCATATTATCGTATAATGCCGTAAAGCTGTGTATCATCGGTATACATCTGCAACTGACGACAGAGTTGTACACATTTGCGTAAATGACCAGTGTAAAGGGAGACAAACAGATGGCCTGGAATGAATCCCTGGGGAACACCTCTAGTCAAAGCCAATGCAGATCAGACATCACTGTGCAGTTTAATGTATTGGTACCTTTCGGAAAAACACGAATGCACCCGACCCACTGCGCCGCCACTGAAACCCAGATGGTGTAAGATAGCCAACAAGATATTATAGTTAACAGTATCGAAAGGCTTACTGTAATCCAGCAAAACCAATAGAGACATTGAGTTATTATATCTAGATCTAAGAATATCATGCGTAACCTTTACCAATGTAGTAGTACAACTATGGTTAGGTAGAAAACCCGAATGACATTGAGGGAGTAAATCAAATGCTTCCAAATGTTCATGAATTTGAATATTTAATATCATTTCCAGCATTTTGCTCACAACAGGCAACAAACTAGTAGGTCGTAGGTCACCGATGCTAGCAGAATTTACTTTTTTAGGTATAGGGATTACTAGCGATGTTTTCCACGAAGCTGGAAAAGTACTCCTTGCTATGCAATAGTTCACCTGGTGGGTTATGTATGGAAAGACATATGGTAAAGGCTGTCTAAACATGTGAATGCCAATACCATCAATGCCAACAGCAGCACTCCCAATGCTCAAGATCAAGCGAAAAACGACATCCTTATCAACAGTGCGAAATGCCAAAATATTCGTTAGATCTTTCCGGGTATTTTCCATGTAGTTCTGAATACACCACGCAAAATCCCCAGAAACGAGGTATGTTGCTAATAAAATTGGAGTTGACCAGATTCGGTTCACAAAATTCCAAGGAATATCACTTCGCTTTTTTCTCTCGTTATTTAAACTATTAAGTTCGCGCCAGATTAATTTGCTGTTTTTATTGTAAGATAAGTAATGAAAATAAGCTGACTTTTCATTTCGAATCGACGATGTAGTGAAATTACGAATCTGTTTATAATTTTAACTGGGCCATCCAGCATTATAGAATGCAGAATTAAAAAGTCCAGCAAGAACTTTAAAATATAGCCGAGTCGTTTTGGCAACCGACACGGCCAAAATACGAACTAAAGACAACGATTCAATACCACTACAAATTTCGATCGGCTGGAACAATTTCAAAAATTAAACTAATTAACAGATTTTGCATGTGCAATGTCAGGAAGAGAATTGGATTGATTGTTCATTATTAAAGGTGTAGCACCTCAGGTCCTTTGGAACCATTGCGACATAAACAGGGAATCATTAGCATTCAAAAATATGTCAACAGACGTGAAAAAACATTGGATGTTGCTAGTGCCGGAGTTTTGACACATAATGAATTTTACAAAATACAAAGTTTATATAAAAAGTTGGCTGCATAAATTCCTTCAACGGAATTGATTTTTCTGAATATTGAAATTTATATTTGAACAAGCTCTATTTTTTTGCAAATCTTATATCCGCAATCCATGGTATTTCCTTGTTTTTCAAACTTGTTATTTTTTATAAAAGAAACAAACTCTAATAACTTAATAATCCTATTGAAGCCCTACAGACAATTCTACAAGCCACTTGCGTGTGCACGTGATTGTGCTCATAAACACCCTTCACGCTCCTAATTATTTATACAAAATAGGTCTATAACGTCCACTTAATGAGATATGTCGGAGTCATGCAAAGGTCAATTGACGTCGTGTTGACACGAGAAAAAAAAACGAAACGCCGCACGCATCCATGGCACACTTGTAACACGCACATACGGGCGAAAAAAAGGAGAAATCAAGCACATTATCATATTTCAGAAAGGGGTTAAAACTGGGATGACCACTGTCCACCATTGGGGTAGGTTACTGTCGCTCCTGTATGGATATGTATATATGTACGAGCGAGTGGTCAGTTTTAGGGTAGGTCAAGGGTCAGGTGTTTTGGTTTTTAGCAGGTCGCCCCGAATACAACCGGACGGTGCCCTGTTAAAATACAAACACCTGCAGCAGACTTCCGCCCTGTTATAATATGCAGGGAATATTACATATACGTATTGTATAAATTGGTGAAGAAATATATTAATTTTCGAATTGTAGTATAAACAATTACATAGAAACAATTTACTATTGTTTAGTGTTTCTTGTTGAAATGAATGTTGTAATAATTGTTGGTATATACAATTGTTGTAAATTTAACATGAACAGAAACTATAATACATAAACATAATAGATAATCTACGTATTCACAGATGTAGCTGAGGGTTCTTGGTGAAACATTTTTTATATACAGGTTGACTCCAGTGGCGTAGCAAGAATGAAAACTGTCAAAATTCATAAAAATCCGATAAACGTAAAGTATATTATTTATTTAATACAAATGAGAGTAATTAATTATCTATGGTGCTTTCGTTCGTACCCGTGATTCATAATCACACGATCAGTTTAGACAACGCACGTGTTCGATTGCTATGATCGCTTTCCCCCCACTAGTGAAACAAGTAATCACGATTAGCAAACCCCTTACCTTGCTGAATCAGACAATTTTTGTATTCACTGTGATTGTGATGATTATGATTAGTTTACATAACAGCAACATAACCTTTAAAAAAGGCGTATAGTTGCATCTGGTCTTGTGGTCGCATCCGTGAAAAAGATGGAAAGAAGTTTGCAAGGTGGAAGTTGTGATAATTCACATTTTAAAAATGTTCAACTTTCTAATTTAAGCTTTGCGCATTTGGCGCCATCTATGCATCCAACTTTTGCATATTCGTTTGTATATAGTGAACACGATCCGGGTATGATTACTTGATCATATGTTCATGTTCATTAATACGTGATCACTATGATTAATACGAACGAAAGCACCACAAGTTACAATATTCTGATAATAATAGTATTGATCTATTATACATTCTTTCACTTTGATGTATGAAAGTGAAAGTTAGGTATGACAAAACAAGAATGTCACACATCTTCAAAATTTATATTTTCTGATGCCTCCTGTACTATTGTTAATACGCCAAGATTGTTAAGTCTCGTTTGGGTCATTGTTACGCGCAAGTAATTTTTAATTAACTTTAGTTTGCTGAAACTTTTCTCACACGACCAAAACTGATTGTCGTAAATAAAACTTTAGTGCGACCATAAGATTCGGAAGAGATTCAGTAAAATCCCATTCCACGATGAATTTCAAAAAGTCTAGAGACACCCCAATTAGAAACTATAACATTGGCCGTTTTTAAATGTCTTCTCAACATTGGTATCTCTTAGAGGAGTTTCGTTTCTGATACCTCATCGTAAGAACCAGTTAATATTGATACAGATAATTTCAAATTCTTCAATGTTCGCCAAAAGCAACGTATTTGTCTGCACAACCTCGAACAATGAAGTTATATCTTGAATAGATTTCGATCCAGTTCGGAGTTCAATACTGAATCGGTCATGACATTTCAACATATCCTTTTGGAGTTCAGCTCTCAGTCTACGTCCTGCATCGGTGGCCAACTCACCGACCATTCGTTTCTTATGACGAATTCTTCTTTCTGTTGGAATGTTGTAGTCCTCCTACTTTTTCTCAGCAAAATCTATTGCCTCTTCTACAAATGGTCCCGTTTTCCTTCAGTATAAAGACGAAGTGCCTCTATTGTTATAGCTAATTGATCAACACACAAGCCTTTACCTTGTAATGCAATCTTAGCACAATTTATTTCCCTTAGTAGATCATTCCCAGAGCAAAGAAACGTGAAATCACACACAGCAGGCATAAGGTTCTGTGCAGCACCTCTCGTGTCTAAATTTGTCTTGTTTCTTTGAAAAATATCTTTTCAACTCTTTTATGATACTAAATAAAAGTAGCAATGATTCACTTCACGTCAATCACAATTCACGAAAGAAATGAGAAACGACACACGCGACAACTAAGGACTATTTCAGAGGAATTCCCAACCGAGCAATAGTTAGAGCTAGGTACGCATCCGGAATCCCGGACCGATCGTGCCATAGACCTACGAAAATAAAAACAGCAGACAGTATGTATATGTATACATTGTTTTTGCGGTAATACTCTACCTACTGGAGCTTTTGTAAGTATATATTTTTCACGGTCGGGTGTCACTCCCAAACGAATGTCACCCGGCGCGAGCCACCCCCGCAGCACAACCCTGGGTAAGCCACTGGTTGAATCATCTCCATGGGGTAGGCCGATTGAGACTTTATGACAAAAGACAATTCGAAACGGTTTTCTTCATAAGATAGCCACTCATTAGGTGCATATTTTAAATTTATTTTTTATTATGCAGAGTGTTCCATATTAGTTTGGTGAAAAAATCCATTTCTGTAAAAACATTATATACCTCCAAAACAATGCATCATATGGCCACAATTTTGGGTAGTGTTGCTCAGAATAAAAGGACCTAATGCAAGCATGTTTCATTTATTTGAACTACTAATTGCGTTTGCAGAAAACTCGATTAAAGTTACATGACAATTTTTCATCTAAATTCATTTTTGAATTGCTTGCTAAATTTTACACAAGAAACATAGACACAATATTTCTTTAAAAGTGACCACTGCTGAGATATTGTATTTTTTTCATAAAATTTTATTTATGTTTTATTTGAATACGGTACTTTGGTACTGGAGGAATGTCAAAGAAATTATTTATTAGCCCAGAAAATTTACCAGCAGCGTTACCCTAAAAAAAGATTCTCAGGGCAGATGCCTTTTGAATTTTAATGGACACTTTCACACTTGCTTGCTCGAAACCACGGACACCTAAATATGTGACAAATAATGAAAATCAATTACGAATTCTTATGACAACAACAGAAAATCCTAACGTCAGTACCCCTGAATTAAGTCGGTTGCAAGATATTAGCCAAAGCAGCGTTGCAAGGACCTTAAAATAAAATAAATATCATACGTAGTGAATACATTTCAATATCTATATACGCGCCCATGATTTTAAATAATTAAAGTTAATGTCCAGACAATTCCTTTTGATAACGTGCTCTTTACGGGTTAAGCTACTTTCTATAGTAATGGAATAGTTGACAAAAGAAATTTCCATTATTATTCAAATAAAATCCCTTACTTCACTAATAAATAAATCATCTGCATAGCTGGCTGGAGTCATTCATGTTGATTGATATTGTAAATAAAATGTTTCCAGGGAAATGAGTAGCTTGTCGAGACCCTAGTTTGCTACATCTTCGGATATCACAAAATTATTTATTTTTTATAAGGCTGCGTAAAAAAGCAAATATAGACCTGTAAACACAAAAGAAGCTATGAGGGAATGTATTCGACAAATATTTTGAAATATAGGCGTTCAACATTAATATCGATTTATTATTTCGAAAGAGTGGCCAATAGTTATTTACGAACCAGGTGCGGGAAGATTATGTTCCCGCATGAGCGCATTTTGAAAGCACGAGCGACCGAAGGAAGCGAGTGCTTTTAATTGCACGAATGCGTAGTAGATGTCTTCACGCAAGTGGTTTATACATTTTTTGTACGAGCATTAATTTAAAAAAGTTATTATTGATTAAAGTTAATAGTATCATACCTAACCTAAAATAGATTACTTAATTAATTTAAGCCTTTCATGTATTATTGCATATAACGTTTTTATTCTCATATTTATAGTGCATTTAGCGCTTTTTGGATTTGATTACAATTAACTATCAATGTGAATGTTGCTTGAGAGATCGTCGAATAGATGGCGCCAACAAATTTGTTGGAAGAATTTTTAGCAATTACTCCCATTTCCCTAACTTTTATTAAAGAAAAGTCGAGAAAAGTAGTATTTTATACACTACATTTTAATACTACAAAGTTTTTTTAAATGTTTTGTCGACCGGGAAGTACTCTTTGCTGGTCGAGCGATACATACGCGAAAAGTCACTTTATAGGCGGTGAGTACAAAAATATTTAGAAGTGAATGAATATTTATTTAAATACTTTTTTACCTAGTTTAATGTTCATATTTATTATTATTTTATAGTTGCTGTTCCACTAATTCATCATCCATGCGCGTACTATAATCAAGTTATTAATTTGTTTGGTTTATAATTTGTTTATTGTACTTGAAATGAAATATATTGGTGGCATAGTCTGTACTGTAAATAAAACGTATATACCAATGTTTGTGTAAATACAGGTAGGTATAAATAAATAAATAAATAATTATTTCCATATACATCAACAATATATATAATGGTATATAAATCAACATGAAAGAAAAACAAATAATAATGCTTCGGAAACCAGATGGCGAGGTTCAGCTGGACAACCAATGAGGCTGCCCCTGATTTTCAACCTACAACATTCAATGTTACAAGAAAAAAATAAATAACAAAAAATGAATGCTTAAAGGTAGAATATTACGAACTAAACTAAACAAACTTATAGTTTATATGCAAAGGTAATATGAAAGTAAAGGAATGTAAAGTAAAGTGAGACATGTAATTAATGTAAACAATGAGAAAACAAGTAAGTCACAACTTAAGGAATCAACGGGAACAGTTCTACTATTCGCCAAGCTGTTTATTCCATAGTATACCAAAAACCATGCGTTTAAATCCACTCAAAGGCACATTCCGTATGACACAAGGCAATGAATTGCATAATTTGTAAATATTGAATGTGAAACCCCTCTCGTAAAATGCTGTCCTGTGACAAGGAGGGGTTATAAGATGTACGTTACGAAGGTTGATATTATGAACATCAGTCCTGAAAGTGATTCTATTGTAGAGGTAAGGTGGTGATTTCAAGCTAATGATTTTATGAAACAAACAAAAAAATTGCAATAGTCTTATAGACATGACACACTTACTAAGATTATCTAAGTAAAAAAAAAAAAGAATAGTAATAACATATTATATATTCTTGTAATGCAGGTTTATAAACAATTCAAACTCTCTAGTTAGTGAACAATTTTTTTGACATTCCCCGAATGCATACAAAAATCTCTAAGTTCATTTTTTAGAAAAATTCATTATAAAATCATGTTTGTCTACTGAAAAGCAACTTATTCAATGCCATTCATTCGATTGTCAAATATCATGGCTCACTATACCGTATTCAAATAAGAAACATAAATTTGGAAAAATTATATCAAAAAATGACAATAGGTGAGTAATAGTCACTTTTAAAGTGCAAAAGTTTTTGGTGCAAAAAATTTTCATAAAGTTTTAATCCTGTTTTCTGCACATAATTGAAAAAAATTAAATATGCTTGTATTAGGGCCTTTTATTATGAAGAACAGTACCAAAAATGATGTCTATGTAACATATAACTATAGTATCTTATAACTTTTTGACTAAAAAGTATACAGAGAATACAAAAATGTAATAATATATAAGCTGTTCCATTTAAAAAATTATAACTATGGTCAGTCACTAAGTTATGGAATACTCTATAAACACAAAATAAATTTAGAAGAATGCTCTTAATGAGTGGCTATCTTAGGAAGAAAACCAGCTTGAAATATCTTTTCTCATAAAGTGACAATCGACCTACCCGAGAATATGACTCAACCTGTATACTTTAAGGAAGAAAAAAATAAAAACACTTGATGCTGCTTCACTTAATTTATTATAATATCACTTGCTTTATTAAAATTTCTCGTATATATTATTAGTGTTTTCAAGTATTCTGTATATGTGTTAGTTATGTGTAGTTTCTTAAATATTGCTTTCTTAATCAAATTAAGAAAGCAATATCTAAGCAATTCTGTATACAACACGTTTGTGTTATTTAACTTTTGCTTAATTGATATCTCAAGTATTACATGATATCTCTATGAATACTGATAATGAGAACGTCATTATTTGGTAAATAAAAACTTTTTTATTATTTATTAGGAAAAACATTTTGAGAGAGGGGCAAAAAGATTTATGATTGTCGTCTACTATATGTATAACCTTATAATTATAGACATTCAAATTATAGTTATAAATATTATACAATACGTCTACTAAACACATGCACTGAACAATAAAGTCTGCAAGAAAGGAAAAAACTACCACTTTAGAGAACCTGCGACAGGAAAGGGAGTTTTTCTTTATGTTGTACAGGAAGTATATTCACTAAGCTCGTTTCAAAGAGGACAAGAAGTAGAAGTAGCGCTACACTTGTTTTATATTGAATTTCGTTTCCTCTTTTTTTTTAACTGCTCGAATAGCATGCGTTCTCATCAGTAACCTTTAATGCACATGTTCATATGAGTTGTTAAATATAAGTTCAGGTGTTCTATTTAGGTTATCCTATAAGTAAGGGTGACGTAGGTACCTAGAAAAGATACAGTTGCGATGGAATTTTAAATCAGTTGCATTTTCTTTACATAAGTATTTAACAGACTTTTAGATCGGTTGAAGTATATGACAATGTTTAAAATACTTACTCCACGAATGTTCTCAAACTCATAATTTCAAAGTATTATTCAATGAAGGTGTGGCTTTCAAGCATATCTTTTAAGCTTATAGATAAGATCAGCTTGCCAAACCTTGTCAGAATTCGATTAACTTGCTACTGTGTCATGTTCTGAATTTAGAAAATACTGTTATTAACTAATATCATTCCAGAGATATTATTTTCTTTGCATTATCTGAAAATACAAATTATATAATAAGAAGAAATAAGACTTATTATACATAAGCTTAAGAACAATAAAAGCGCAGGCACGGACGACATAACAGCCGAAATGTTTAAATATGGAGGGGAAAAAGTAATCCTGAGTATGCACAAACTAATAAAGGACATATGGATGCAGGAAAGGATGCCGGCACAGTGGAGGGAAGTCATGCTCTATCCCATACATAAGAAAGGTGACAAGGCAGTTTGTGAAAATTATAGAGGCATAGCTTTACTATAAAATATAGCCTATAAAATTCTTGGGTCGTACATACAAACCTTGTTGGTCCCTAAAATGGAAGAAGCTATAGGCGAATATCAATGTGGATTTAGAAAGGGGAGATCAGTGGTAGACCAAATATTCACGCTTAGAGAGATACAAGCAGAAAGCTACGAATATGGAAAAGATACACATGTGCTCTTTATAGATTTTAAACAAACATTCGATAGAGTAAGAAGGGGTAAACTATATGTTGCGTTAAGGGAACTAGCAGTAAACAATAAAATGGTAAATATGATAAAGCTAACTTTGGAAGGGACAGAATGTTGTGCAAAAATTGGAGCAGAGGTAACCGAAAACTTTGAAGTGTTGGAAGGACTGAAACAGGGCGATCCGCTGTCTTCAGCATTATTTAATTATGTTCATGAATATGCTGTGCAAAGAGCGAGGATAAACAGAACGGGACTACTGTATCATAAGAGACACCAGTGCTTGGCATTTGCAGGCGACATTGTCATAATAACGAGAAGTGAACAGGAGCTACGAGAAGTATTGCTGCATTTTGAACAAAGTGCAGCGGAAATGGGATTGGAAATAAATGAGAGAGAGACAAAATATATGATATGGGCTAAGAAAGGAAATACTAAAGGTAAAAGGTTCGTCGTGACAACAGCAGGCGGAAACGTCTACAGTTTTGAAGAGGTAAAGTCATTCACATATTTGGGAGTGGAATTTAATAGGAAGCCAGATATAAAGAAAGAGGTCCAGAGCAGGATACAGAAAGGCAACAAATGTATGTACCAACTAAGGAGTGTACTTAACAGTAAGTTGCTGTTCAGGGGAGCAAAGCAGAGAGTGTACCAGACAATATTGAGACCTATAGTATTATTTGGTAGTGAAACTTGGACAATGGTTAAGAACGAACAAAAAATGCTAGCAGTATGGGAAAGAAAATGCCTGCGAAGGATATATAAAGGCAAAAAAGTGAATGATAGATGGGAGAAGAGAACCAACAGGGAATTACAAGAACTGTATAACCAACCAAATATTATAGGAATAGCTAAGGAATATAGAATAAGATGATTAGGACACATAGAACGCATGGAAAACGACAGGGTACCCAAAAGACTAATGGTAGGAGGCATAGGAGGAAAGAGGAAACGAGGTAGACCCAAAATAAGATGGATGGACGAGGTGCTGAAGGACGTTAAGTACTTGAGAATAAACAACTGGCGAAAGAAAGCAAGAGATAGAGAAGAGTGGAAGAGGATAACGCACCAAGCCAAGGGCCTACTAGGCCTGCAGAGCTAATAATATGTACATGTAGATACGTAGATTTGAATGTTTAGCAATACATTTTTTCGTCAAAATAGCTATAATTCAATATTTTATTTAACTTTTTTCATTTTCATCTTACCTTAAAGAAATAAATACTTTGTAAAATAATATTACTACTATTATATGCTACTGCTAATTATTTCATGGATTTTCTCACATTTTGCTATTTAAAACTAATCCTTACAACAGCTTATCGATGTTTGCAACCAAAAGTTAGTAAAATACCCTAACGTTGCGTGCTCAATATTTGCCGTTTACGAGAATTCAGGAAGCATGTTTTAAAAAATCAAACGCATGCATTACGTGAGTTTTTTTGGCTTATGCGAACTGAATTGCAATTATAGATATCGACATAAATAATTACAAAGAAAACCGACAAAAGATTTCTGGTGGACGAACGAACTATCCGAAGTCGTAAAAGAAACGAAAAAGTTATACTTCAAGTATCTAACCATGAAAGACGAGGAAGACAGGAAACAATATAACAGATATAGATACATTGTCAAGAAATAAATAAAATAGGTAAAAAACTCGGCATGGGATAATAAATGCGCACAAATAAACTTGGTGATAGGAGGATCTAGGTCCAGAGAAGCTTGGAAAACAATAAACAGTCTTAGACAAAACTCAAATATAGCAAAAAAGATTAATCCGATAGATACTGAAACGTGGAAGAGCTACTAGAGTGATCTACTGATAGAAAAACGAATTGAGTACCTGGACACAAAATTACATGCAGAGGAAACAGATGCAGACGAACTGGAGCAAATTACGGTGGAAGAAGTGAGAAAAGCTCTACAAGAAATGAAAAACAATAAAGCGCCGGGGGCAGGTGATCTGCCTATCGAGTTAATAAAACATGTCACAACAAAAACATTAGAAATAATTTGCAACATATTTAATAAGTGCCTAAAAGGAGAAAACATACCAAATTACTGGAAAATATCCCATATATACTCGATCTACAAAAAAGGATGTAGAAAAGATAACAAGAATTATAGAGGAATAAGCGTTACGTCATCAGTGGGAAAACTATACGGAAGAATCCTAAAAGCTAGAATAGAGAAAGAAACGAGAGAGATAGAAAAACAAAGCGGCTTTAGATCGGGAAGGTCTTGTATAGATAATCTACTTACGTTAAGACACCTCGCAGAGAAAAAAATAAATAAAGGAAGAGAACTGCATGTTACGTTTATAGATCTGCAGAAAGCCTTTGATTCCGTTCCGCTTCAAAAGCTATGGGTTACTATGGAACAAGCGGACATAAATAAAAAATACATAAACGCAGTGAAAGCCCTGTACAAAGACAGTCAAGCCGTCGTAAAAGTGGGAGCTCATGTCTCATCGCCATTCACACCATCAAAGGGAGTAAAGCAAGGATGCTGTCTGTCCCCCACCCTTATTAAAATTTACCTGGACGCGGCCTTAAAACATTGGACCAAAAAATGTAGCCCCATGGGAACATGGCTAAATGACAGCCCGATACATACGGTACTATTTGCAGATGATCAAACAGTAGTAGCGGAGTATCAAGAGGATATGACATACATGTTGAACAAGCTCGTAGAATAATATACTAAGTGGGGCCTGCAGTTAAACAGGGAGAAAACCCAGTATATGGTCATAGAAGGGAAAGGACGAGACATAAAGTTAGACAGCGCAACAATAAATAATGTAAGCCAGTATGAATACCTGGGGGTCACAATAGACGAGGGCGGAAGAGACGACAAGCACATAATGAAGAAAATAGGCAGAGCAAAGAATATGACGAAAGCATTATATCCTACTCTGTGGAACAAGAACCTGACAAAAAGGCAAAAACGAACATATTTAAAGAAATCATTGAACCAGTTATGACAGAGATATGGGTGAATCAAAGGATGCTTTCGGCGGAAATGACATATTGAAGAAGATGTTGCGGAATAACATTATACGACCATGTCAGAAATGAGAACATCAGAGATAGAATGGGGTGAAGGAGACTATAAATGGGTGGCAGCTGAGGTGGTATGGACATCTGCGTCGAATGGAGGAAGAAAGATTACCAAGAAGAATATGGAACTGGAATCCACCTCAAAGGAATAAACGAGGCAGACCAAAAAGGAGATGGATGGAAAATGTAAAAGAGGAAATGAGGAAGAGAGGTCTACGGGAGGAGGAGTGGAACGATAGAGATAAATGGCGCTTAGGATCGAGAAGCGGAAATAACTGCAAAACACTCGCTAGAAAAAAAACAGAAAAACCAAAGAAAACAGACTTAGAAAACCTATATAAACCAACTATATGAAAGATGAAAGGTTTGAATCCCTCTTCTACATGTGTTCATTTAACATTCTTTTTTAAGTTAATATCTCAAATAGCTAAATACCGTGCCTTCAAATACTTTCCTCATTAGAGTAGACTGTTTTTTAAGTGTATTAAGTAATCATGCGCAATCTTCAATTTATCTCTTCGTGCATCAACATTTCCTGAAGTCTGGAAATTGAGTAAGATCAATCCTGTATTTAAAAAGGGAAATAAGAATTATATTTCCAATTATAGGCCTATTAACATTCTGTGAACGTGCTCCAAAGTATTTGAACATTTGCTTTAGAACAATATATACAGCTGCGTAAGACCAGAGAAGCTGCTCAAACTTGGTTCTATCGGTTTCTCAGCTTCTCTTACCGATTTAATCGCTTCCTACTTTGAGAATAGATCGAGTTATGTGCAAGTTACAGTTCGAACATATTCACGATCACATTGAGGGTGCCTCAAGGATCTAATCTATAGCCTTTATTATTCAATGTGTACATTAATGATAAATAGATTGAATTGTGGGGTACTTGCCTACGCAGATGATTTGAAAATATTATCGAAAATTAACGACTTGTCCGATTGCCATCACTTACAAAGAAACCTTTCAATTATTAACAACTGGTGTCATGAAAACAAAATTAAGCTGAGTATTAATAACTGTGCAGTTGTGACATTCATAAAAATTATCAAACCGGTCTTATTTAACTAACAGTAATCATAGCTAGACAGACCAACATTAAAGATCTGGGTATGTTATTTGATTCCGGTTTGGACTTCACTAGCCACATACAATCTATTTGTTCTTCTGCTTCACGCACGCTTGGCTTCTTAATAAGGTTATGTAGAGGCTTTTCGAATCTCTCAACGTTTACCACCCTATATTATATGGTTTGTCCAAAATTGGAGTAGTATAACAATTTGCTGTTATTTCTAATTTAGAAGATACTGTATTATATTATTCATAGGAAAAATATATATTTCTTTTAACATCTTTTTCGTTAGGAATATTTAAAGAAAAATCATTTTGAAATTAGATCATTCTAAAAATTTGTTGCTAGACAGTTTTATTTTATATCAACTTCAAGATGTTAAAATCAACTCACTAAATGTTATATACCTACAAAAGTAAATTAACGAGCAATTATTGTAAAAAGAAATATTACTAATTGAAATACTTATATTTTTAATATTCAGTATAACAATTTGCTGTTATTTCTAATTTAGAAGATACTGTATTATATTATTCATAGGAAAAATATATATTTCTTTTAACATCTTTTCCGTTAGGAATATTTAAAGAAAAATCATTTTGAAATACGTCTTACACATCAGATTTATAGAAGATCTCTTTTGTGGTGAATTTCTGGAAACGATTTCAATATCAGAATAGTATACGGAACATCGAGAATCCGCAACTTGTGTGCAGGAGAATTTAAGTCCATCTGATTAGTTACAAGTCGTTATCCCCCTGTGGGGGGTTGGTAACACCGCTCAAACGTCACGTGAGATGCTTCAACTCACCCTGGACAGTCCAATCGGCCGTCTATTTATCGGCAACGCATCTTTTGTGATCGTTTGCGAACGTCGACATTCGCCCACTGGCCAGATGGACGAGCACAGCTTGAAATCCCTAGGCTGCATTTTGAGGAAACTATTGTGCTTGTCAAATTCTGAAATATTGCGGAATATGCAGTTTCTCTCTTCTCTTTGTACATTTTCTTTTGTTCTTTGCATTCACTTGTGTGTGATGTTATTTATGCAGCGATTGTACGTTTTGTGCATGCAGTAGCTGTTAGTACAATTTGGGGTACCTACTATTGAATTTTTTTCTTGTTCATGCGCGGATTCTATACCTTGAATTTCGTGAAATTGAATTTAAAAAATCTACGATAAATACAACACGTGTGAAACTATATATAAAATAAATGAGGATGTTTTTAAATATTTGATTTAATAGATAATTATGTGTTGAATGCTACAAACAAAAAACAGCTGAAGCTAGGAGATATATCAATGAATAAATTTGATAGTTATTTTATACATATTTTGACGTAGTAGACGTAGTAGATAGCTTAGAATTATTTTAAATTAGTTTCATTACGGGAAATTGTAGAGTTAGATAATAATTCCACGGACTCCTTTGTTTGAATACTGCTTTACTTAAAACAATAAAATTTTAATTTTATTTTTGTGACCGTTGCCATTCGTAATTTAGTTTATTGAATTACCGATACATTTTAAATTAAAGATCACTTTTTTCCGGGCAAGATACCCCATAATCCGGTGACATCTCTTTCAGTATGGTATGAGCAGTCTTTTCTTGTTTTGTAACGAAATTGATATACGAGGGATGCACGATTTTCTCCATATTTCATGGGAGGAATAGCATGTCCCATTGCATTCGCACATGCCACGATGGACACATTTTCAGCATGTTCTCGTGCTACTAAGTGAACCCTCTTGGGTCCTCTTTGAGCTAGAACAGTTTGTTGATGATGAAGGGTAAGACGGCACCCTTACTCATCCATATTATAGATTTTGTCAGGTCTTTGCTTTAAACCATTTTTTTTTCAATAGAGCATCTAATTTTATAAAATAATCTTCTACGATTGCTTTATTGAGCTTTTGAGCTCGGGTGGGGTTCATAGGTTGGGCTTTTCTTTTAGAAATATTTTTATGTCTGTCCATGAATGAACGATACCATTCTCTCCCGGCCAATTTTTGGTTATGGTTATGATTTGGTTTAGAAAAAATAACTGCCAGTCGTCATTGCAGGAAATAAGGCCCGGGCCTTATTTGCTGCTTTGATGTTGGAATGAATTATAGGTTAGGAACCGACAAGCTTTTAGAAAAAAAACTGGTAAATTTGTGACAACGTGTTACTAATGATCATAAGAATACATACCTCAAAAAGTAGAAGACTTCTGCCAAGACATTTTGCTAAAACTTGATTCTATTCTGGTAAAATCTTATAACTTAATTCAACCACTGGCTGATATTTGTTTTCACATTCGAATATAAAGAAACCGGTACTATAGAGAACTGTTGAAACGTAATAAACTTCTGTAATGTCAACACCCCCATGGGTAGATGTCGGTAGTTGTATTACATTTAACTGTTTTGTAGAAAGCTCATGTCTGAGCCTTCTTATCTATTGGGCCATATTACCCGACAATACCTTATAAGAAGCCCCCACACATAATTGTCTTAATTTGAAACATTTATTTATCTTTATGGTTTTCACTTGCAAATCCTGTGTATATTAAAATGTATATTAAAAGTATTACCAGACATTAATATCAATAGATTACGTGTCTATTATTTGCAACTAATATTAAACTTATTAGTCTTTCGCGATTAGTAGTAAACCTTCAAAGGAACTTGGCACATCACAGGTGTAAACATTTTATACAAAATTTATATTTACAGTTATTTCACAAGCCTTCCTTGCATCCAAATAAATCTTCCCCACGTAATTATCTGCCTCAACTTCTAATTTAAGACAAGCCAAACACCCTGGAAGAAATGGGAAAGGATAATAAGGAACGGAGAACAGAGGAGGAAGAAAAAAGCACGCACCAACTCACATAACAGATGCGATTCCGATCGGGGCCAGATAAAATGGTTAAAAGACAAGGTGAAGGGTTGAATAATAAAGAACAGGGCTAATGTACCGTTACAAGACCATGAAAAAAAAGCATTTTTACCTGTTGATCCTTTACAAAGGGCTCGCTCCGATAGAGAAATCTAATTAAAAACGTTATCGTGGCGCTGCTTTGCGCGCTGGTGTGACGGCAACGGTGGTTAAATGAAAAAAAAAAACAGGAGAAAATAAATGGGCCATTTGTGGAACTGTACGAAATTTTTACACTGGAAGGGGAGAATTATCGATGGCGGCGGTGACACTTTGATGAGTGCAATCAATAAAAAATTCTGTGCGAGAAGAAGTTTGCTCGCGGCAGTCTTAGTTGATTGTAGTTGTAGTATTTAAAATTTTTATTTATTTGTTTGGAAATAAAGAATACCTAATTGTTACTTGCTATGTAATTAAAAGAGGAAATGTACTTTTAATGTGATGCTTTTTAATTGTCAATGGTACCTAAAAGTAAAAATTCTTTTTTTTTTCTAATTGATGTTGCAGACACTTCTTGGTGAAAGATTTTAATAAATTAATTTAATTGTCGAGAATAACACACTTGGCTATATTACACAAAGTTTTATTAGAATTTTCTAACATATATTTCGGCTGTTATGCCATTATCAAAGAGTTCTTATCTAAAACTAACCTAAACTAACTTCGTAACGAGGTAGGCGCCATAATTTCTCGGCCTGAAAGGCCTATACAGGTTCAAACGTGTTCAAACTCCGTCACGTCATGCATGCAGATATGCGAGGTGTACACTATAAATATGACGATTCGAAGCCTAGTAGTTTTTAGTAACCAACCAATCAACGTGACTAGCGCACGAAAATGTCTGAAGTAACGAAAATTGCGCGGTCATTAAATTTTTAACAAAAGAAGGGCTTACATATTATCACATTAAACAACGTTTAGACAGCGTTACAGTGATTCATCTCCTTCGTATTCAAGTGTAAAAAAGAGGTCAAAAGGTTTCCGTTTGGGACAAGAATCCCTGGAAAATACTGGTCAGTCGGGTCGACCAATTGAAGTGATAACGCCTCAACAAATTTCAATTATTGAACATTTAGTGCTAGAAGATCGCTGTTTGAAAGTGAAGGAATTAGCAGTGATAACAAACATTTCCGAAATAAGTGTTCGCCAAATTCTCCATGACCATTTGGTATGAATAAAATATCAGCATCAATTTGAACTTTAGAAAAAAGTGCTTGGTCTTATCTTGTAATATAATACGTTTTTTTTTCTAGGGGACCAACACTGCTAATCAAATTTTAAAAAATTTTGAATTTTCAAGTGGGGGAAAAGGCATTTCCAAGTTTTTATTTTCTATTGCCTTTTTTAGTCTTGTTATTATTATTTGTGTTTATTCTTCTATGTATTAAGTATTATCATTAACAGTTGCATTAGCGATACGACAATGATATCCATATAAAATCAAAATAAAATTAAATTTTACATCCAGTTATGTAAAAATTGCTGTACCATTCAATTTAGAAAAATTAAGTTATCCATGACTTTATAGTTCGAAAATTACAGATCCCTATTCAATAACCCTGTAATTTAAACGCAACAATTTTCCAATAAAAGACGTGCCCGGAAACTGAAAACTGTATCTTTTTAAATTTTGTATTTTCCGAGAGATTTCCAAATCTGGAAGAAGTTGCAAATGTAATTCTTTTCCAAAAACATAATATAATTCCTAGACTCAATGCATGCCTAACAAAGTACAATTTAAATTTAACAAGGAATTCAGATGTTCATTAATACATAAGGTGTTCCATTTAAAATAACAAAGTTGGTATCTACTTCCGGTACAACAAAGTCCGCCATTACAAAAAATATTTTGCTGAACTAAAGCCTATAATATGGTAAGTTGCCATATGAATGAAGTTCTAGTCCTCTGTAGAG
The DNA here is from genome assembly GCA_963170755.1 of Amphimallon solstitiale. NCBI lineage: Eukaryota > Metazoa > Arthropoda > Insecta > Coleoptera > Scarabaeidae > Amphimallon > Amphimallon solstitiale. The sequence continues at coordinate 89,015,992 of OY720679.1, read as the reverse complement.
CGAAACGATCTTAGTATTTTAATATTATATGTTTGAGCTACTTGTAAAAATCGTATTTCGTTTATAAATTATCGAGTTTCAACACGTATATCCTTGCCTTCGTCAGTCAATTACTATCAATTTATAGGTCTACACAACAACAAATTTTAAATGCCTTAAAGAATTTTAGAAAAACTGAGAACATCAGTTGAAGAGGCAACTAGAGTTTTAAATTGAGGAAATTGAATAGTTTACCGTGTGGTGGGTTTCCAAGTCCCGATAAAAAATAAGACAAAGCAAAACAGGACAGGTGTACAAAGAAATGTCTGTTTCAATGGTGTAAAAATTACAAATCACAAAATTAGATGGACTTTTTTCTCAATAATGTTCCTTCAATATTAAATAAAATATTGCTTGCTGTTATTGACAATATATTAATTTTGTTCGATATGCTAGTTGGACAAAGATTGTTTCGTTCTCCAATTAAATAAATTCTATAAAATTTCATACATAGGTGATTTCAATACAATTTATTTATAAATACATGAATTATTATTGTATGGATGCCTCTTACGTTGTTGGACAATTAGTAATCACATCTTCAGATAAATTCTCACGCAATTAATTAAAACTACTACATATATGAAATAATATGATTTCAGAATAGATGTCTTCGATAAGATATCGACATAAAATATCAACATATTTTTAAACACTCTGTATTATATTTCAATCTTAGTATGTTTTAATATGTATGAACTTAAATTTATTCAATTGAATACCAATGAAACTTTAAATGAAAGCAATAAATATTATGACTTACGTACAAATACAAAATGTGCAAATAACAAGTTATACGTCAGACAACACAAATAAATCTATACATAAAACAAATATATGTATGTACTTATACAAAATACTGAAAAATAATTGGAATTAACAATAAACTTCTGAAGCAATTATTAATTTATTCCTAAACTAAGCTGAATAACTGCTTCATAATGTGGAATGAGTGATTAAATAGTATTCATTTTAAATTTGTTAACGTTTTATTTAAAGTTACCATTTAACATATTTAATTGTATTAAATATTTTTAGTCATGACAAGTAATGTGGTTTTCTGAGGTCGATGGTTAGCTCCTTCATAAAAATATGTACACCAGTGACACTTTCTAATAGTTCACCGCAAAAATTATTTTTAGAATAAATATTTACAGCTTACAGAGCGAGAGTTGGCCGGTGGGAGAGATCTTCTATGCGCAAAGTATGGGTTAGTGTCAGACAGAGAAAGTATTCGGAAAAAAGAAATGATAACATTTGTTCATCATTGCATACATTAGCCGGACGAAGGATTAAATGCAGATAAGAAATTGTAATATACTGAAAAGAGATACATATTAGGAAACATTTCAATGTGTAACACTTGACAATCTTCTCGAGATTGCTCGTGCTTATCGTAATATTCACTGCGCACCTTGTGGAACTGGCATCTTACCGACAAACTCTCGCTCTGTGAACTGTAGCTACTAGCAGTAAGTAATGTGGACATCCAAGACCGATATAGAACAAAAATAGCAGAAATAAAAACCCATAACTTTTGACTCTAGGCTATTATTATTAAGTTTTTTAAACTTATTTTGTAATTTTAGAATCTCAAATTTGGGTTAGTGATGCAAAAGGCATAAATTTATAATGTCAAGGCCAGTTTTTGTACTAATTTATTTTCTTAAGAAAGTTATGTGTTTTAGAAGTAAGCACATAAATGCATGAATTTGATTAATGTCTACTAACTAAGGCTGGTACAGAAAAGAAAAAAAACGACTACGCGCCAGCTGCACATTTGATGTACGATATAAAGAAAAAATCAAATTTATGTACTTATATTTAAAGATAAAAAACACTAAACAATAAACATCGTCACACACATTTTACACGAGATTTTTTCAAGCTAATCGCGTCGTCTATCCCCACTTTACAGTATCTCTACGAAGACGAAAATCAGTTTAATTACAAACTGTCACTAGCATTTAAATGTCATAACCTATAATATTCGAGTGTTTAATAATATAAGTTATAGGCAAGTGAAAATTGGCTTATTATAAAACATCAACAACATCAACAGTTCCGTAAGTACTCATTCTTTATACATTATGTTTCCCATCTATAGTATTCCATTATCTATTACAGAATCTGTGAATAAAACCGAAGCCCTGTGACAGAACCGAATATCGTCTACCTCCACCTCCTGACACCCCCTTGCGTCTACCTGCCCCGCGAGTAATAGAAGTTGCATAAGTTTCTATTTGATGGTGAACGCCATTGTTAATACTAGTTTAGAAGGAACAATAACCTTGAGGTTGTACAATTATAAAGTGTTGTAGCTGCACATAGTGAAGATGTATATTGTTCATTCACGTTAACAGACGAGATGTACATACTGTACATATTATGTTGGATGCACTGTATGGAATACCCGCTGAGTTGCCTAATGTGCTTTGGTGTCTGTAGTCTGAGTTTTTATTACTGTAATACACTTCACATTCATGAGTACTTACATAATGTATGTAATGTTAGAAAAAGTACATTTACCTTCAAATCAGTAAGATGGATATTTGACACCTAACCTAAAAATAAAGCGGTTTGACAAATACAAAAATAAGTGAAATTTGGCAAAATGGTCGCCACTTTAATTACGCCCCACCTCGCCTGTTAACGTTAATGAACTATAAATATTTAAGATCTCAGCGTTTTCTTAAACAAAAAGAAGGGAACTTTCTATGTGTATAACATGTATTTAAATTTCATACTGTAAATACCTATAATGATTTAAAATTGCGGAATGTGATATTGCAGTTTGATCGTAACTCGTTGAACTACAAACAAAGCATGGAAGTAAAATTGCTCATTCAATTTTTAATTTCATTTTTTTTATATACCTATATGTAAGTTATTAATAAATGTTGAAGAACGATAGTGCACACAACTCAACATAAATTTGGGGTTATTTGTAGAAATGCGCCGTCGTTGTCGGAAAGTCGTTACGCCAGAATAATATAAATGATGAATCTTTACAATAGCCCCTAAATGGTTTCTGGGAAATGGATCGGCCGCGGCGTGTTTCTGGCTCTTTTACAATGCGTTTGAAATATGAACTTGGAAAGAGCATTGCGAACCTAGACTCTTGAAAGTACGTACAGTAATTTAATAATTTCTTTTCTATACATAGTTTTAACTTTTGAATATTTTATGGCAAACGATCACAAAAATAAAAAAATTTTGATACATAGTGCTTTTTAATAGATAATTTTGTGATCGCCGTTTTACTGATATAATAGTGTGGTATAACTTATATGTAAACGTATTAATAAATATATATTTAGTAAGAGGTTTTATATTGAAAATAATGTCTTGTATATTGTAAATAAGTATTGTTCATCTTGTTAATTAAAATTTGAACGAATTATTTTTGAATGTAATATTATGAAAAATTAAAAATAAACATTTCATTGAAATTGAGGTTAGGAATTAAGGGCGGTAAGTAAAACTCAAAAAAGCAACACTTCCAAAACATTTAATAATCAGAAATGTCAACATTACGTATGGTCGAGAGATGAACAAGAATGAAGCTTTTCACCTAGGTTTGTATACTGTTCTTACAACCACACGATTAATTCTTGTGATAAAAATTCGGGTGAAAATTTTGACATATTGAGTTAGCAGTTTTGTGATGTTATAGCGTAAGCGTCAACTAAATACACAATATTTTCGGTGAAAAAAATATAAAAAAAATTTTGAGTAGTGAAGACTTCCAAGGACTGCTCTCCAGCAGAACTAAGGGAAACAGCAGAATGAGCGGAACAAAGCTTGCTGTCCAATAAAAGCATTGGAAAGTAAGCATTCAAAGTATACGAAAGCTAGTGTGCAGACAAAAATGCTAATAACATCGCTTCAGATGGCGTTTATGGCGTTTTTCAGTGTGATGGCAAAACAGAAAAACTATCGACCTTGAGGGGTCACTTACAGCTTGATAAGGACCGTGCTAGAACGAAACTTGACATTTCACAGTATGGAAAAATAATTACATTCCTAAAACGGCAAAATGTAAGGTTTCAGCCAAAAAAGGCTTGCACTTCTACGGGGCGGATTATAGAAGATTTTGTGAGTAAAGCACAAGAGGAATTTCTCCAAATTAAAGAATATTCTTGAAAACTGACCCAAATTGGATCAGAATTGTGAAAGAATCTGTTAACCTTTGAAAATATATCCTTGACGAAAGGTTTTTGTTCAATACAGATTGGGAAAAGCTCGAAATCAACCATTTGGACATAACTTATCTACTTTTCCGAAAAAAAAAGTTGACATTTTAAAGCTTTCTCAAATCAAAACGTACATAGCCCATTCAGATGAACGACCGGTACATTGTTGGTTAATAATGGATAGGGAGCGGAATCGAGCGAGCCATGACTCATCGCTCATGGGCGCACTATTGAAAGGTTTTAATTTTATTTATATAATTGAATAACAGCTCATAAAATACAAAATACATTATTATTTGTTGATTTTGTTGTTCAAGTCGAGTAAAGGAGTATTAATATTCACCAGCAATACTTTCTCAAGGTTCTCTTCTGTAAGATTTGTTCTTTTTGAATGAAGTACATCCTTGTAGATAGAAAACGTCGTTTCTACATCGCAAATGGTTATAGGTGCGTACTGGAAATATTCTTTTATTTCAGCGTATTTAGCAGTTTGATTTTGTGTCATTGTCCCCATACACAATTGCCACAATGTTATTAAATCTGGATTTCTATTAAAAACTGCGTCTAACTTTTGCCGAAGGCCACATCCGAAGTCACTTGGAATACTTTTAAAATTATTAATAGCCGCATCTAATGTGGTTAATCCATCTTTTAGTTTGAGATTTCGATTTTCAAAATATGTGATTAGTTTAGGCAAATTTCCAAAGTGTTCCTGAAGGAATAACAGCTGATTTTTTAAATTTGGGATTTGTGTTAGTTCCTTGCACTCAGAAATACTTCGAGCATCGTGATTTAAACATGTAACGAAATTTTGTAAACTATCGAAATTCTCTGCATAAAAACTAGTAGCTTCCAGCCATGTTCCCCATCTAGTTATTACTGGCGCGGGTGGCAGAGACAAAGATGGGAGTTTTTCCCTGTAAAGGGCCACTCTCGATGGTGCTTTTCTGAAAACTTTTTTAAAAGCCGATACAAGTCTACCAACTTCCGGATAGTTGTCTCTGATATATTCACAGATTCTGTGGAGAGCATGTGCTACACAAGTAATATGCAGCATATAAGGATATGTTTCCTTTAATAGTCTGCCTGTTTTTAACATATATGCGACACTGTCGCTAACACATAAAAGTATTTTTTCCCTGTACCTGTCATCCGAATGAAGCATTTTGTGCAAATTCTCGTCAATGGTTTTAGCAACTGTTTCCGCATCAACTGTATTTATAACTTTAGATGCTATTACATATGCATTATATGGAATAGTTGGATGTAGTACACCAGCTACAATATTTACCACACAGCGTCCTAATATATCGACAGTTTCGTTGGCACTTATCCATAGGTACTGATTTGAAAGATGTCTTCTAATGTATTCTACTGTTTTCGTGAAGCACTTAGAAACATAACATTTGCGTAAGCTGGATTCATCAGGAACATGTCAACCAGTATATTTTTGGAGAAATGTTTTGAAAGTGGGATTGTCAAGTTTCTTTAATGGGATATTAGCCGCCATTAAAGCTTCACAGAGTTCTTCGTTAAAATTGTCAGCTTTCAACGGGTCCAATTTCTGTGTATGTTTTAGCGATGCTAAGTGACGTTGTACGTTCGATTTTTTGGCATTCTGTAACGATATTTTACAGACTTTGCAATAAATATCGGAATCACTGACAATGGACATACAATCAGTATGACCCTCAATCCAACTCGCCATTGTTTCACGATGTATTTCTCGACGTTCTTCCATATCATATCTGAAAAAGTAACATAAACAATGTTCTAGATCTAAATAAACGATAACTAAAAATTTTAATCTTAATCTTAACAAAATCCAATTAACACTTACGTCGATATAAATGGAAGAAGTAGATTCAATGAACCGGCAGGAACTATTACAAAAATGACGAAGTACGTAATTAACAGTTAAAACAATGAAATAAGGAAACTAACGTAAGGTATAAATGAAAATTTTATTTCTCTTGGAAATATAAAGTAAATATAATAAATTTTAAACACTCCTGACGCCGTTATCTACGCCCGTGTATAAAGAATTTTACCTCATAAATTCCTTATTTTATTGCCCTTTTTTCTCTGATTCTCGGTCTCTTGTCGAACGTAAACAGATGTTGCAGTTCGCCCTATGAATTAGTGCTATTCAGATATAATGTAAACAACACGCAGTTGTTTACATTATTTCTTTTCACGGTTGTGGCTCCATGGTAGTTTAGCTCGCTCGATTCCGCTCCCTAATACTGGAGCAGACGTCTTGCAACTGAATCGCTTAGGAGGGTGAAAGTCTAGGTGAAGTAGCAGAAAACTATGTCAATGCATCTTTAGACAATCAAAGTAAAACAGTAAAAATGTTCCTCCTGTAGCAATCCGAATATCCTAGCTCCTATTGTTACCTCCAGTGGAAGCTCGATCGGAGTAGAACAAGAAATCACTATTTCAACAGATCAGCATTAGTTCTCTCTCGAGTTAAAGTGAACCACAAATGCTTCACGTCTCGGTAAAGTTCTTAATCTTTCAACAGTAATGAAACAATTTTTACCTCGGTGTGTAATATACTATTGCAAAAGAACACAAGAGAACACTCTTAAAATTACATGATTTACAAGGAAATTCATGTTTAAGATATAAAATTTATGATAGGGACAGCACGTCATTGGAAAAATTAATGATTTGCGCGAAATATAAGCCTCGATATTATTACGAAATTATTTTATTATTATATTACCATCAACTTCATTGCTAGAAGAGAAAGAGCTGTTGGCGCCACACGACACAAATTTTGAAATTTTTCTATATAAAAATTACTCCAACTTCAGCTCTAAGGACTTTTATAGTCAAAATACATCTGTATAGAATGCATAATTTGCGAGATATTTAGAAAGACAGCTATCCGATAAGAGTAAAAGTGTAACTTTTGGTACAAATTTTGATTTTTTTTACACAAAAATTATTCAAAATCAAGCTGTACATACTGTCATTCTCTTAATATATTTGTTTGAGCAGGATAATTTTCAAGTTCTTCGAAAAACTATTCAACAATGTTTAATCTTAGTTAGGAAACACAATATGTCCATTTTCTTGTAGACCAGTTCTTCCGCACTTCAATTTGTGCTTTCTAATAATGCAATAAAGTCGCAGTTCTCAAAAATTATTGATTGACGATCGTTAATTTTCTTGTCGCATCCACAAATTGAAACAGTTTATCAGAAACTAACCTCACAAATTTATAATTTAAATTATCTTATCTAAAAAAGAATAAGGTGAATTCTAGAATATTAAATCGTTTTATAAATAAGTTAGTCAATAACATTGATTTTGAACGACGTTAATGTTCCCTTATATTTTATAGTAGTGTTCGTTCTAAAAATGAAATTAATATGATAATATAAATAAATATTGTAACTAAAGTGATTTATTTCTATCAGAAATAGTTTACTGGAATTATTATTTTTTGCTATCTATAATATTCTTTTATTTCAGCGTATTTAGCATACACAATTGCCGCAATGTTATTAAATCTGTATTTCTATTAAAATTTGCGTCTAACTTTTGCCGAAGGTCACATCCGAAGTCACTTGGAATAGTTTTGAAATTATTAATAGCCACATCTAATGTGGTTAATCCATTTTTTAATTTCAGATTCGATTTTCAAAATATGTGATTAGTTTAGGCAAATTTCCAAAGTGTTTCTGAAGGTATAACAACTGATCTTTTAAATTTGGGATTTGTGTTAGTTTCTTGCGCTCAGAAATATTTCGAGCATCGTCATTTAAACATGTAACGAAATTTTGTAAACTATCGAAATTCTCTGCATAAAAACTATTTCTGTGTATGTTTTAGCAAAGCTAAGTGACGAACGTGCGATATTTTGGCATTCTGTAACGATATTTTGCAGACTTTGTAATAAATTTCGGAATCACTGACAATTCCTTTTCATATCAGAAAAAGTAACATAAACAACGTTCTAGATCTAAATAAATGATAACTAAAAATGTACGCGTATGTTATTGAAACTAAATAACATAAGTATATACATATTTACATTATTTCTCTTGCGAAATATAAGATAAATATAATAAATTTTAAAAACCCCTCACGCTCCTATCTACACCGATGTAGAAAGGATTTTACTCATAAATTCCTTATTTTATGAGCATTTTTTGTTGTCGTTTTCAAGCAAACAACAGATGTTGCAGTTCACCATATGAATTAGTGCTATTCAGTAAGTGGATGTTGTTTACATTATTTCTTTGCTCCGTTGTAACTTCGTCGTAGTTTAAACCGGTCATGTCCGCGCCCTACTTATGATTCCCAAGGAAGTTGTTTACAATGTTGTTACATGATTTCCACGCAGCATCTCCACCGCTGTTCGAGTGGTTTAATTAAAAAGCTGGTTTTCTAGATGGCCCGAACCTTTAGCTTGGAATTATATGTAAACACCAATGGAAAGTGAAGATGTTCTTTTTCAAACTTCAAACCAATTTTTATCGACTGCAACACATTCGTTAAAATCTAAATTCAATTTCAAGACGGCCTATATTTTCAATTAAACTGAATAAACCCATCTGAATTTCAAAATTAATTTAAAAACGTACACCAAACAGAAATTAATTGTATCGAGATCGTCTGATATTATTCTGTACAAAAATTAATAGCGGCGTATACCTACACTGTGGGACTCGTGTTACACATCCATTTGCACATAATAACGAGATGACAGGTAAGGATTACGTCGAATCCATAAAGCGGACAGGATACCCGTCCTGTAATCACAACTGTCCACTGCTTCGATTTCGAGGGCGACCCACCGTCCGAAATGTATATATGATTGATATTTAATTCTGTGATTTTCTCTCAAAGGACGTGATTATATTTTTATCCAATTTTTACTGGCTCTTCCGGTTACTAGAATTTTTTTCTATCGTCCTTCCAAAAATATATTTTATTAATATTACCTTCTTTTTTTTTTACATTTTACGCTACATCTGCAGCAGGTATTAATGAATTAAATCTATTTTAATGCCGAAATTATTGTTCTCCGGAGATTATTATCTATTCGCACCTGTTGTTTTAATTAATTCGAGGAAAAAAGAAAACAACAACAAGGAAAAGTTTATTTAATAAAGTATATAGTATTACATAAACGTCTACAGATTAAAGACCCGGTGTTATATCCCACTTCTTTATGTGCTTTTTTTACGAACATACATTTTTATTACTTTGTGCCAATTATGAATGCAAATAGTTTATTAGGAAGTTGGTGGTTTTTATGAGAATCAAATTCACATTCATGGTCATTGTTGAACAATATTGGTCAGTGCAGATTTTTTATTAATAATTAAAAGTTAAATACGGGCGCTACATTTAATAAATAACGTCTGGAGAATAGTTACTTTTTTTCCTGGTATTAATTCTTCTCTATTTATCTTTGTTTTTTCGAATAGAGTGCGGTTTGGACGGTTTCCATTTATTTTACGGTTTTATACTACAGAGTGATCGTAAATCCTTGACCGTGCCGCTTCATAGTCGTGGTGTAATTGCCGCACATATCATATTCTGAATTGTATGTATTTCGTTCGTGCGACATCTAATATTTTACGTATGAATTATTTTCAAGAATTTTTGTTAAATTTACTCGTTTTAATAACTCAGGAAATACATTTAATAAATGAAAATATATTTATTGAAAATAATTTATAATTTAATATAAGACCGATATTGCATAAGGTAACATTACATATTTAGAAATATTACAACATATGTTCAAAATGAGATCCTTCATTTTGTAGACACACATTTATGCGTGTTTTGAGAGAATTCAAAACATTTTGAATCATTGCTTCTGTTACACTGTTAACAGCATTTGTAATAGCATCTTGTAGTTCTGGTAATGTATGTAGTGGAGTCTTAAAGACCGTGTTCTTTAAATACCCAAATAGGAAAAACTCCAGGGGAGTCAAATCTGGTGATCTAGGAGGCCATCTATTTCTGCTAATTAGTCGGTTATTATTAAAATATCTTTGGAGGAATTCAATTGTTGCATGTGCCGTGTGAGCAGTAGCACCATCCTGCTGAAAATAGCCAAATTGTCTTTCATTGTCGTCAAGTTGTCTAATAAATGGTTCTAAATGAAGTGTATATCGTTCTGCATTTAGTGTATCATGGAAGAAAATTGGCCCTATTGTTCTTCTTCGTGATATTGCACACCAAACACCTATAGGAACACTAATAGGATGCATGTCAGTTTCAATCAAAACATGTGGGTTTACGGATGACTAGTGTCGATAATTTTGGGAATTAACATATCCACTTAGATGAAACCAGGCCTCGTCTGAGAAAAATGTGATGTCCAACAAATTATCATCCGCAAGATTGTTATTAAACCACGTACAAAATTGTATGTGTTTCTCAAAGTCTGTTGGCAACAATTTCTGTACAGCAGATACTTTATATGGACGTAAGTGTAGTTTTTTAGTGGTTTTATTGCATGTTCCATAAGATAGTCCTATATGAACATAAAATCAGAATTAAAAGTTTCTGTATATCAATCAAAGTAATATTTTACCTGTCTGTGCTGATTGTCGCCTTAATGATTTCTTAGGACTCACGTCCAGCCGTTCTTGAATATCTTCTAGCACTTCTCCTGTTAGTAAAGTAGGTCTACCAGAAGAGTGTTTCTTAGATATACTGCCAGTTTCTTAGATATACTGTCAGAAAACGACTAATAAGACGGTTGATATATCTTGCAAAAATATCATGTTGGAATTCCATTTCTGGGAATCGAGTGTGAAATTGTTGTCTACATGAATCAGTAGAATATTTCCACTCTGCATTCGGTAACAGTTCTCCGCTACGAAAATAAGCCTCCACAAAAAACTTATGTTGTTCTTCCGTAAATAGCATTGTTGAATTCAACGCAACTTTAAAATTAAACAAAAATGATAATGATACTCGTATAAACACAAAAAAAATAACTTACAGTAACAACAAAATGTGCCTTTTATTGCCTTGAGAAAGACAGTTTCTAATAATCAATTAAACGCAGTAAACGAAGGGAAAAAGAAATGACAAGAAGCTTATATGTATTAATGACAAAATATTGAAGAGACAGCCACTTTAGCGAAGTAGATACAAACTAAATATTCATACTACAGCAATTTGTGACAAATTCGTCCTAAAGTTGATATATCGATGAAGCGGCACGGTCAAACATTTATGATGTCTCTGTAGTATATCATCTGGTCTGGCAGACGTTTACTGCCTTTTCCTGTAGGTGGCGCTGTGAGTCTTTTTAATTACTCGACCACATCGCCACTTATCGGGTTTTGTCCAACTCTTCTTTGACAGTAAACCAACATATTGTGCATTCGGGACAGACTTGCATCGAAAATGTCTGCAACTGAACACAAGACCGCTTGATCGCCGACGCCGTCAAAACTAAGATCACTTACAACATGGGCATGATATAGCTGACCACTAACATTAGTTCTAAATTTATTCATAGTCTTTGTCATTTTTGCTAATAACAAATTTATAAATGTTTCAAAACCGGACTGTTATAGATTGTTCAAGGCAACAGGCTTATAGCTTGTAATAGTTATTTACGAACCACGTGCGGGAAGACTATTTTCCCACATGAGCGTACTTTGAAAGCACGAGCGACCGAAAGGAAGCGAGTGCTTTTAATTGCGCGAATGCGTTGAAGATGTCTTCATGCAAGTGATTTGTACAATATTTTTTGTACGAGCATAAATTAAACAAATATATTGATTAAAGTGATTACTATCATACCTAACCTAAAATAGTTTACCTACCTAATTAATTTAAGCATTTCTTGTACGTACCTATTACTCACATTTAAATTTAGTTTAAGTTATTATATTCTAGCTTATAACGTTTCTCCTCTTATATTTATAGTAAATTCATCGTTTTTTAAGTTACAATTAACTGTCAATTTCAATGTTACTTGAGAAATAGTCAAATAGATGGTGCCACAAATTTATTTGAAGAATTTTTAATTATTAAGTACTCCCATTTCCCCAACTTTTAGTGAAGAATAGTCGAGGGAAGTAGTATTTTATAGACTAAATTTTATTACTATTAAGTTCGATTTTTTTTAAATGTCCCAATGAGCCAGTGTTTTTTCAATTTTTACAGTCGCCTCGACCGTAAAATACTCCTTGCTGGTCGAGCGATGCATGCGCCAAATGTCACTTTACAGGAGGTGAGTACAAAAAATAAATATATTGTGCATGTCAGTTATTTTGGTACATAAATATAGAATTTATTAATAACTTGGCTACAACGCTACCTATCGGATCCTAGTATAGCTATGAACCATCGCCCCGACAAAACAAATTTGTGTGAATATGACCTCAATCGGTCAATTCGTACATAAGTTACACGATCACTAACAGACGCACCAACTATTATATACAGTGTGTAAATAAAGTAAGGAATAATATTCATATTTTGTTTATTATCGCTGTTTGGGAGAAAAGCTCGGACAGGTCAATTTTATTTTCATCCTCCGGATTTTATGGACGTCAATTTTTTTCCTTGGTTTACTACTCTGGGACCTATGATGTCATCGACTTCTTTTTCAAATGGAACCTCCTTATTTTTTTGCTAGAAATAAAAAGTATTTTTTTTTGAATTCAGCAATACCACATATGTCGTATTTAAAATTAGTAGTTTTAGAGATACGGAGGCTCATAGGTATTGAAATGACAACAATAATTAACATGAAAATCAAAAGAGCAAATAGTAATAATTTATTCTTGGGAAGATTACATTAATAAATGTTCAAATTGCCACCCATTTGTTTCTTGGCAATGATAAAGTCGGAGTTGAAATTCTTCCAAAACATTATCTCTCATTTCTTGGTCGATATTTCTGCACTCTGACATGTCAATTGTCATTATTAGCACGCTTAATACTCTAAAACTATTAATTTTAAATACCACATACCCCATATGTAGTATTTAAAATTGCTGAATTCAGAAAAAAATATACTTTTTATTTCTAGCAAAAAATAAGGAGGTTCCATTTGAAAAAGAAGTCGATGACGTCATAGGTCCCAGAGTAGTAAACCAAAGAAAAAAATTGACATCCATAAAATCCGGAGGAACAAAATAAAATTGACCTGTGCGAGCTTTTCTCCCAAACAGCGATAATAAACTAAATATGAATATTATTCCTTACTTTATTTACACACTGTATATAAAGATATTGCATTAAATTATTCCTTATAAAGATAAACCTTTCAAACTTCCGAACTGCTAACTGATCTATACGTTCTGCGCATAATATGTATAGTTCCGGCAAATAGTTTTGTCAACTCTTATGACCAACTATATGGAAGATATACCAAGTCAACTGTAGTAATTTTTAACACCTGTCAAGAGAGATTGAGTTCAATTTTTAAATGCATAAGTTTGAGTATATATTAAACTGGTTGGTAAAAGAAAACATACCTGGCATGTACAAGCAAATATATTTCAAATATTTATGATTTAATTGCCTGATAACAGTGATGCCTACTTTAAAAAAGATATTTTGAGAAAGTATTTGACTTTGAACGGTGAGATGCGTTATTAAGATTCGGGCTTTAATGAATTAAATATTATAAAAATAAATTTGTGTTATAACAATAGCAGTGCCTGTGCTTCTGATAAATTGTAAAAATATATATTCTCTAATAATTCTGGTAAAATTCAGACTTACGTTTCGGAGGTTTTTCGGACCCTTGGAACTAATCAACTACTTCATAGCCGAGACATAAGTAGCTCTTCATATAAAGCATTAAACTCTTCCATATTCATCTTAATCACTTTATTTCATACCAATTCTACAATAAATAACGAAAGAGATATAATAAATTTTATGTAGAAAAGAAAAACATAAAGTGTCTGTGCTCCAATTCAAAGAAAATAAATCTCTAAAAAATACCCTTATTCAAAAAAATTATTATTATAATTTCCAGAATCTTTTATCGTGACATGTAGTGTACGGCCATCATGTGTTAAAATAAAATATTCCGGTTCTTGACAAATATCCTAATATCTCCTAACTATAATTTAATTATATTTATTTAATCCGAAAAATTATTCTATGTTCAAATAAAAATTTTTAATTGGAAATTATTACAACTCCATGAAATTATTTCTTGAAAATTTTTACAAGTGTCCACAAATATTATTAGAAATTTTCCAACTCCAAAATATAAATTATTTCTTAAAAATTTTACAAGTTCAAATTTAAAATTATTAATACTGACACCGAATGCTTATTTGTATTTAGAGCGGTTTTCACCGGCATCCAAATCCTTCGAAAATCATAGTGCATCGTAATTTATAAGAAGTATCTTTCACAAAAAATTCAAGCATATCTATTCAAGCAAGAGATTCTTCCCACTCTTAAAAATGTACATTTCTGGCATCGCCCCTAGCGGCGTGTAAATGCATTACAAACAAATGCATCTTTAATATTGATGTTATTTTGTCAATTTAGTATACGAGATTCAAAGAAAAAGCAATATATACGTATGAGAAAACGTAAATTATCGCAATATGTTGATTCAACACGATTAGTAAAACCAATTCACCTGTTATATAGGGATTATTCCAATAGTAATTTTATAAATAAAAATTATAATGACATTGTTACATTGTTTTACTTAAACTAATATAAATTTACTATATCCTAACCTATAATTTTACAGTAAATATTTATGGACAACGTGTATTATTTAAATTTAAACTAAAACTAATATAAGGTATTAAAGATAAAAATTGAATTAATTAAATCTAATGATGATCTTGTGAATACTTATATACAACATAAATTTAACTCAAGATCACTGCAATATGTAGACACGACTTCGTAAAATGAGTATCATAAAAATTTCGTTTAACAAATAAATAGAAATTGTAGTAAAATCTTTGTAAAACACTTTTAAATTATAAATAAATGTGTAATAGAATGCAGTTCAATTTAACCCTTAACTCTTAGGTGCAGTTCGAGCTAAGGATTGCGAGCATTGTCAGGCAGAAAATTTTTTGGTACTCACAAACACAAGAGAGTATATTTTAAAATAGTACATATTTAGTACTTTTCCCTGGCATTTAATTCTTATCAAAATTTTCAAGTTCAACGAATTGTTAACGCTTGAGATATCACTCACTAAGTTTCGCAAATAAACATTTACCTATTAATATATTCTTTAGGAAATAAACATGATATTCTTAATAAAGTGCATACATAATGTATGGACCGTTGCTGTATAATATGTCTAACTTTACATTGACATCCCAACAATGGCTGTAACATGAATAAAAAAAAAACGTTACATTCTCTTTCCATTGATTGTATTACCACGAACTAACGCCAGAAAACAATGAATGTAATATACAAATAGAAGTCAAGCGGGCGTTCCATCGATTGTCAAACACTATTAAGTCATTCGATTGAAATTACACCCCTTTAACGGCAAACCCCACAGGAATTACCGCACAAATCACCGCACACCCAAATAAAAAGAACGAAAGTGTGTAATTTGATTTTAAACTATAAAAGGGGACACGTTAAAAATAATAAGCACAGCGCTGCGCCTTTTATGAAATATCTAACTCCCTTTTTTTCGCAGGTCTCTCAAATTATTATGTTCTTTGTTACTTTTGTCGATCGCGAGTCGATACGAGATAACAATAGTATTGCTTAAAGATTAATATTGTTACTTGCGTTGAGGAAAAGAAAATAAAATCACCTTATTCGTATGTGTTGGTACTTTTTTCTTTATTCAATAAAAGCCCTTCTCTAGCTGTGCGTTGTGAAAAATACGCCTTGCATCTGTTATATTTCGAAATCTGTTTATTAAAGTCGCTTTTGGCTTCCTTTGGTGTGTGTTGTCTATTTTAATGGCCACGTCGACACATGTCGGTGGTTGCACTGAAAGGGGTTCCAAGATGTTAGTTGCTAAAAATTTGTACGTGTCAGAATAGCACAGTTGGGGATTTTTGTTTGTTTGCGTTGGACGTTCAGACGGTATTGTGGTTTTAAACCCGTGCGTTTCGAAGTAACGAACTGAATAAATAATTATGATAAAATGCTTTATGATGGCATTAGAGCGTCTATGCGCAGAATAGAATGATGTTTATATAGTTTTACGTACCTTAGATGCAACGGTGGTCCAGTGGAGGACGAATAAATTCCTGGAAAGGTTGACGTCAATTTTATATAGGGTGTTTGAAGTCTTAGAGCGTTTTCTTCGTGACATGATTTACAATAAGTAATACTCAACCAATTCCATATACAGTCGAACTTCGATAAGTCGAACTTCGATAAGTCAAACTTCGATAACTCGAATTTTTAATAACTCGAATCAATTTGGTTGGAGTTAGCGTCAAGAGTGAAAAATATGTGTAATTTTTACTTGATAACTCGAACTTTTATTATTCGAATATCTTGATTACTCGAACAGAATATCTGGCGCCACCTTTGATAAGTCGAATTTTATAGGGGAATCCCCTAACTACGTATGTTTTTAACCGTTTTAACCGCTCGTTTTATACTAGCATTTATAACATTCAGTTTCTGCGCTACTTAAGTTCATATGTGTGCACTATTAATTGTTAATAAGAGGACAGAATACTGTGCCTGTTTGTTTTATCACGTTACATATTTGTATTGCTCTTGATATGTCATTAAAACGTACTTTAAAAACATTATCTATTGATGAAAAATTTAGACTTATAAAAGAAGTGAAAACTGGTTCAAGAAAGAAAGATGTAGCTGTGAAGTATGGTGTTCCGGCAAGTAGAGTGTCTACTATTTTAAAAAATAAGCAAACAATTATCACTGCGATCGAAAGTGGTGCAAGTGGGAGTTCCAAGAGGCTAAAAAATCCAACGTTCGCCAATGTGGACAGAGCAGTTTTAGAATGGCTTAAATCGGCAAGGAGACAGAACTTACCTATATCTGGAGGCTTAATTAAGGAAAAAGCATTGGAATTTGGTCAACAATTGGGACAACAAAATTTAAAGGCAAGCACGGGCTGGTTGGATAATTGGAAACGCAGGTACATACATACATATGCATGTACATATGTGTATATATATATACATACATACATACATATAAAGAAAAAATGTACAAATTAAGATTTAATGTTTCTTTTTTTTTGTTCCATATAAGATGGGGCATATGTCATAGAAAGGTTTGTGGAGAGAGTGCCGATGTAAGTGACGAAGACTGCGTTAAATGGAAACATGATGTTTTACCCCATTTATTAGAAGACGGGACGGGACGTATTTAATGCAGATGAGACCGGCTTGTTTTTTAAATGCCTGCCAGACAACACCTGAACATTTAAAAACCAGAAGTGCCATGGCGGAAAGCACAGTAAACAGAGAGTGACACTGATGATTGGCGCAAACATGGATGGATCAGAAAAATTGAAATTGCTCATGATACGTAAAAGTGATCAACCTCGCAGCTTTCGTGGTGTTAGATGCTTACCCCTCGAATATAAAGCAATTCAAAAGCGTGGATGACAGGAGTACTTTTTCAAGAATGGCTGTTAAAATTAGACAAACAATTTGAAAACCTGGGAAGAAAAATTATTCTTTTTATTGACAACTGCCCGGCCCATCCTAAAGACATCCAACAAAGATTAAAATTTATCAAGCTTGCTTTTTTCCCCCGAACATGACATCAAAGTTACAACCACTTGATCATCATTCTGAATGGGAAAAAGAGGATGAAATTCCTTTAATTTTCGTAAGGGAACGCTTGGATGAAAAAAGTGAGGAAGAAATTCAACTACAAATGGAATATGAAGCTTGAGACAATGTCAAAAATGTACCAGGTGTCACCTTTAATGATTTCATGCATATCGATGACGATATACTTCGGAGTTTCCCACAGACGACCTCTACAGATCTGAATCCAAATCTGTACAGCTCGATAATAAAGATGACAGGGACAGTGACACAATAGAGAATGATTTCGTGAACGATTTGCAGCAACCACCTTCAAACGAGTTGGTTGCAAATTCGTTGAGCGTTTTGCGTTCGTATTTAAAAGCCAATGAACATACAGTCGATTCTTTGTACAATGGTTAAAATAACATTGAAGCTTTTTTTGAAAATCAATATAAAAAATTCTCCCGCCAGTCACAAATAACCGACTTTTTTACACAAAAATATCTTTTAGTTATACACATATGTAATTTATTTGACAACTCGAAGTCTCGATAATTCGAACTTCTTTTGTGGCAAGACATAGTTCGAGTTATCGAAGTTCGACTGTAATTCTTTTGATTTATAATAATATTAATCTTTATTAATTACACATTGCGCGTCAAATCTCTGACATCATTATTGAGAGTGGTTGAGGTTCATAATTCAAACAAACCGCGCAGTCAATTTTCTTCCGTTTAAATTATATGGTGTGAATGTAAGAAAGTAATTCTAAGCATTTTAGTTAAGAGTGTCTACATAAATTGACTTTTTTAAGTGATAGGTATGATGTGTGAAATGTGTTCTAATAATTTACTATAGTTTAACACAGAAAATACTTGTATTTTGAGATTTATAGACAATACAACATTGTGTTCACAACAAACTGTGGCTGTTTTTTCTGAAAGATTTTATTTATATCTACCTAGTAAGTAATTTAATCTTTTCACATTTAGATTCTACAAAAAAGCATAAAATTATAAATATAGAAGTATTTTACTGAACTTGTATATGCAAAACCTTTATTAAAATAACTTTGTATGCTGGATACAATTTAAATATTGTTTCTTTCCTAGTATATTGTTTTGTAGTATTTATATAGTTAAACTTGCTGTTCGTAAAGATTTTCAACAGAATAATGAACAAAAAACAGTCACTGTTTATTGTAAACACAAAGATATATTGTATATAAATCTAAAAATACAAGTATTTTATGTGTTAAACTATAATGAATTGTTAGAATACCTTTAAAATATCATACCTAACACAAAAAAAGGTCAATCTATGTTCACAACTTTTATAAAAATCACTTTGAAATAGTCTTTCCTTTAACTGCATTTATTTTACACACGATAAAAAAAGTATCCGGTTTGTTTAATTAAGATTAACTACTCTAACGGGAGTATAAAAATATACTATTTTTATATTATTATATTTAATTTAGTTGTTTCTCTTTACCCAATCTATTTCTTAATTCTGAACGGGCAAGCCCATATGATAGAAAAGTTCTTTCGACCTGCAGAAGAAGATTTTGCACACAAAATCGGTTTTTGGCTTAGAATTGTAAAGGGAATACAAAAGTGTAATAATATACATGGCGTTCCATTTAAAAGACTATAACTGGTCAGCCACCAAGTTATGGAACACTCTGTATAATACAACATAATTTTAAAAGTTAATAATAATAATAATAATAATACATTTTATTACGTAGACACTTCAAGGCGTATGTAACAGATCACTATACAATTGGTAATACAATTAAATAGAAAAATTTTGTAGTAATACGAAGCAAAATGAAGTAAAAACAGAATGGAAATAATAACAGGAATATGTTTAAACCTAAATACGTAAATATATAATATATGTAATATGTAATATGATAAACAGCCTGCAGAATAATGGCAGAAAGATAAGTTTTTTGTTGCTGGAAAGACACACGTGAGAATCTTAATACAACCAGAATTCATCAAGTGAATAGAATAGATGCAGAACGAGAAAGTCTTTAAGATTGTGCTTGAATAAGTTGTAAGTTGAAGCATTTTTTATACCTGGTTGTAATTTATTAAATATGCGAAGACCCAAGTTCTCTGGACTATGGCTAGTTATATGCAAGGTATATTGTGGGACGTGGAAATGACTTTTCCTCCTTGTACTGTAGTCGTGAATAAGTAAGTTGCTCCTAATAAGTGGCTATCAAAGGAAACAAACCGTTTCGTAATATCTTTTGTCATAAAGTCACATTCTACTTTCCCCGCGGAGATGACTCACCCTGTATGTAAAGAAATTTGTAGGTCACTGTAACTTTTTAACTTGTAATTTTATTTAATTTTATACTAAACAGTGGTAACACTTTTTTATGTAAAATTTGTAATTATATATAAGTAGCAAACAATTAATGTTAACTTTAGTATTTCATCCACCTGATGAAGCCGCAATGTAGCGAAACAATATTGTAGTGGTTACTACAAACAAAATTTTGAAACTCTCAAACCCGGTGAACACTACTCTATGTGCGGCACCAACAAAACAATAAAATTGTTTGAACTTTAACCTAAAAATAGAAGATTGGGGCTACTTCTGAGACGATTTTCTTTATATTACATTCTGGATAACCAATTCTCATTTGGGAATGTCTTCGGTGAAGAAACTCGATAGTTTTTACTTGTGCCCCGCGTCGCTTCCGTAATATATTTCACTAAATAATAACCAAAAGATTGTCAGTTTAAAAAAAAAATTCTTGTAGAACATTTGTAACAATTGCAGAAATCGAAGTAGAAAACAAGCCGAAAATCAAGCAAAAATATACACAATAAACATCAGTTATCAATAAAGATTAATTTAGATTTAGTATAATATAATCATATTTCTTATTTTTAACATGTGATTACGAAATTAAGAAACAGACATAAAGTTAGCTAGTTGTTCTAACTAAACTGGTGTAAATAATAATCGTAAAAATAGTTTCAAATAATTTTTATTGTTCACTACTATATTCTTTCGCAAAACTTTGGCTTCATCAGGTAATGACAGACTAATGCTTACAAAATGAGTACAGCGTTATATATATTACATAAGTGTCGGGGTTCAATGAGGGGGTATTTTTATAAATTTAGAAAGACAGTAAAAGGGAGTGATTTAAATCTGTTTGTTCTTTTAGTGTCAAACCTATTTTTCGATATCTATTAATTTCCAAATCTTCAAATAAATTAAGTTGTTTCCCTTATCTTGTACGTGTAATATCATAAATTCTATATTAAATTTGTGGTTTAGTTCTATGCAATGGTTGGCGAATGTTGAATCCGTCCTTGTATCGTTGCAGCTTTATTCGTATTTCTTAATGCTCTGTTCAAAAGTACGTCCTGTTTGACCTATATATATACTTTGTTGCATTCACATATTAACATATAGACTCCTCCTGAGTTCGACTTTCTTTCTATTTTGTTTTTGTCATTCCTAATGTATTTTGAAGCAAGTTGTTTGTTTTAAATGACATGAATTAATTGTTGGATTTTTTAATTAGATTTCCGATCTTGACTGATATTGGTCGTAAATATGTGATTGAATTATATTGGTATTTATTCTTGTTGGTAACTTTAGGATAAATTAGAGATAGTTTTATTGTTTATTAAATTTATTGTATATCCATTATTGACCGCTATATTGTATACTCTATTTCGTTCTATGTTAAAGTTATGATTGTTCAAAGGTACATTTATTAGTCTATGTATCATAGATTGGTATGCTGCTAGTTTTTGAGAAAGCTGATGAATAGAACTTATGTGTATAGTTGTGTCTGTGTGTGCTAGTATATGCTATATGGCAAATTCATGTGTATCTGTTTAGTGTACCTTTGACAATTAAAAACATTAATCCAAAAATAAAATTCACTACAGAAAAAGAACAAGATAAGTCAATCAATTTTTTAGATTTAACAATATCTCACAAAACAGATACACATGATTTGAACCCTGACACTTATGTAATATGTATCACGCTGTAATGATTTTGTAAGCATTCCTCTGTCATCACCTTATGAAGCCAAAGTTTGGCGAAACAATATTGTAGTGAACAATAAAAATTGTTTGAAACTATTTTTACGATTATTATTTATTCTAATATGGAGTCTCAACAAGTAACATCCCGTTCAATTAGTTATTTAAAACTGGTGTACTTCCACACCTGATTAAAAATATTTAAAATATATCGTGAGCGACCACAACACAAAAGGGAAAATTTTACTCAGATGACACGGATTTAAATCAAATATAAAATGTGTGGCCCCGTTTTTACACGGTAGCGAAAATAATAAAACTATAAAAATGGAAGCGCCCTCAGCAACAACGGGAGCAGAACCGGCAGAATTACTACAACGAAAAGGAAAAAAAAAAGAAAAAAATAATAAAATAGAATTTCGTACATAAAACTTCACGGCCGAATTTTATTTTAACAGCAACAACGAGAACGGTGAGGGGTGCTGCGGGGATCGGCCGGTAGCGTGAAAAATTCCAAAAATCCACCCGTCTCACTCCGACACATCGCGCTCTCCGTATTAGTGATCTCCGTTGCTCCTTGGTCGTCATCTCGTTTTGTGTTGTTCCTTCTGCAACCCCGTACAGAAGAAACATCTTGCATTCAAGGTCGCTTATTGAGGGTTGAAAATACTATCCGTATAGAAAAAATCCGGCACTCGTTTCGTTCTTGAAGAGAAAGTCCGGATCGACTGACGGACGTTCTAGTCGACATTCGCGCTGCTGTACGATTTCTTCGTAGAGTTTTCATCGAATTATCATGACCTACTTGGACTAAGTTCACCCTTGATTGTTAGCCGGGCGTGCTTTTCTCCGCAAGAAACTCGCGAAGAATCGCTCTAAAGTAACGTCGGAATAAAGCGAAATTAATTCAGTTTTATATTGGCGGGGGACAAAAAATTAACTGAATGGAATTGTTGAGTTTGTTTTAAATCTTGACAAATTGAAGTTTTACGGGTGACTGTTTGTCTTGCTTTCATAATATTAATAATAAGTTCGAAGCAAGTTCAGAACAATTTCAATTAGACAAATAATCTTTTCCTATTAACATTGTCTTTCCTTTTGATGCCATTCTTTTCATACAAAATTATAAAATGTGTATTTTTTACAATATCTAGGAATTAAGTTACGTATGAAGATTTGTTATTATTGATGATGATACGTCATCATGTATACTTTTTAATAATAATAATAATAATAATAATCTTTATTTTATTAGGTGAATAACAAAAAAGATAATATATGAACGAAGCATGTCAAAAAGAGACAAAATATAAAAAATTTGCTTGGTGTCAACATTCGTGTTTATAAATGCAAGTATGAACAATTCTTCTTCTTCTAATAATAATTCCTTAAGGCACTTTTACTTTCCTATACGTAGTATTATGATGATGAAAATGTTCGACCTCAGGGTTTTTATACATGTCCGCGTTTTGAAGTCCTCTGATACCAAAACAGTGGTTTCTGAAACATCTCTCTCCCTATCTCTCCCTCTGACCACGAAAGCGGCCAAACGGCTAAATCTATTAGTATTTATTTATATTTTCTATTATAATCTTCCTCTTAACATCTGAATAGATTTTCAGTGAAATCGGTAGACCGAAAGTACTGAAAAAAGTCAAGTTCTACTAATATCTTGTTAATTTCTAGGCTTGAAGAAATTTTTAAGAAATCTAAAAGTACTCAAAAATTAATTTGAAATAACTTAATAATTTTTTTTCGAAATTCCCACCGGAAGCAGGTTTTTTGTCGCAAAATAGTTTCTTGGGAATATCTCGCAAGTCATGCTTTCTAAACAGTTGCGTTCACAGTATAAATGTATTTAGAGTTTGATTTTGAATAATTTTCGTATAAGAAAAAAATTAAAATTCGGATCGGAAGTCGCACTTTTACACTTATCTGATAGCAATTTTGTGCGAATATGTCCGAAATTACGCATTCTGTACAGATTTATTAGTTGTACAACAGTATTTAGAATCCGATTTGGAAAAATGTTTGTATAAAAGAAATTTCAATATTCAGACTGCAATAAACACTTTTCCTTTTATCTAAAAAAAGTGTTTTGCAAATATCTCGTAAATTATGAATTCTGTACACTCATTGTTTGTATAAAAATATGTAGGCCTGCATTTCGAGTTATTTTTATTAGAAATAAATTAAAATTAGGACCGGAAGTAACACTTAAAACAAAGACTTAATTTGGAGCATCTTTTGTATATGAGTTTTCGGAACGCACATACCTATAAGAAAGTCGTGTGGTGTCCAGCCCTCTTTTTGTGAATTGTATCGTTCAGGAAGCGAAAAGTATGTAAATAACACCAACAAATATTTACTCATATGGAGTATTTACAATTTATTGCAATAACTATTGTACAGTAGATATATTAAATTATATTATTTAAAATCGATAAAGCCTTCATATTTTTCACGTTATCAGCACAAAATCGTGTCAATTCCAATTAACAAGATTTTTACGCATGTGATTCTACAGATTCCGGCGTTTTTTAATAATATTGTTATTACCAATTTTTTGAAAATAATTGTTGATTAAAACCCAGTGTATCATTTCGACATTAGTAGATAAAGTATTATATTCAACTCACGATTCAACTCATCGCGTGGATATTTTATTATACTCGGACGATTGCAGCACTCGTTTCGTTCGTGCCGTAGACTTCATACTCGTGTAATTACTAAACTTGTATGTAAAAGAGATAATTAAAAATTCGATCATTTTTCATTAAATTCTAGATTAAGATAGATTAAAATTTTTTCTAGCAACCTTTTCAGACGTTTTTATACAATTTTCAATTGAAACTTTTAGATCTAAGTCCCAAACGTAGGGGAGGGTGGAGGGGAGTATGTCTGCTTACAAAAGTAAGTATAATTTCGTTTTGTCTCCACGGATTTTAATGTTTTTGGGCTCATTAGAAAGAGAATTTTTCAAAGAATTGAATGATATGTAGTACGAAATTACGTGGTTGTCAAAAAAAATAACAGGGGGAGCTGTTCTCAATTTATGTATATTACTTGTTTTTTTTTTTAATTTTGAATGGAACGTATATTTTTGATATCGTAATATTGAAGCACATAAAAAATTGAGGGGAATGATTAAAACCAGAAGTTACTGGCTTTTTTCTTGACGAAAATATAGTCATACGAAATAATCCAGAAAAAGAAAAGTTTTTAAATATATATTTATTTATTTATTGGGAGTAATAATTTTATTTTAATTTTAAGAGGGTCACCAGATAGTGTACCTATAGTTTGCTTTTACTTGAGTTTTTTGAACTTTTTTTACTCTTCAATAAATGTATTAATTTCAATCTTCTCACCGCTTTTTCATTCATTATATATGTTATGTTAGATTCTCCTTTTAAATGTTTTCAAATTCTCTAGCTATCTTTAAATTTCATGTCTTGTTTTTTTAGACATTGAAATAAAGTAATAACAATAATAATAATATTAATAATATATCTTTATTACCCGCAAGATATACATCTAATTATAGGAAAACAGTATTTTTATAATTCGTGACCTAAGTGGACAATAACGAGAAAAAGACAATATATTATAGTGCATTAGTTATAACCAAATAATTTACTCATTAGTAACAAAAGGGTATAAAAATTGATATCTAATTCATCCCCGCCTATAACATGAAAGTAAGTAAAAGAAGCTATTATTATACCTAAACATAGATAAGAAAATATATTCACCAAGTAATATAAAGAAAAAGAAAAATATATTTGAATCAAAAAGTACAAAGAAAAAACAAACAAAAAATTCAAGTTAACAAATGTTCAAAGTGTTCACCGCTATTTTCAATACACATGTTTATTGTCGATTAGAATATAGCACAGTTAATTCAATTTCGCAGGCAGCAATTGTTGTAAACGGCTTTTTGTGATAAACTATGTCTTTCAGTCTGCCGCATAAATAAAAATCAAAAACATCTGGCAATATAAACTCAATAATGTCTTCTTTCAGGATAATTTAGGGAATATTGCCGCAAAGCAAGAATGCATTTTCAAAGCACTGAAAATACATTCTGATCATGTCATAAGCTTCAACGTTAGAATATGACATTTTGCAAACTTAATAATTATGTGCAGGTGTCCAAAAAGGCTTAATTTGCTAAATACGTACAAAAAGCTTAACCACAGGTGACACTAATATTTTTAAATTTCGATTTTCATGGCCCACCTTGGAAATCTCATAATAATGTAATTTAGTATCACTGTGGCCATGTTGTATGGTGGAAATTAAAAAAAAAACAGCAACCCATACTGTTCAGTATTATTATTATTGTATTTCAATGTTGGAAAGTGCAAGAAATAATATTTAAAAAATAATAGCTAGAGAGAATTTGAAAACATTTAAAAGGAGAATCTAACGTAACATATGCAATAAATTAAAAAATCAATAAACAGGTTGAAATGAATACATTTATGGAAGAGTATAATGAAAATTCAAGTGAAAACGAACTATACACTATTTAGAGACCCTCTTAAAATTAGAATAAAATTATTACTCCCAAAAAAATAAATAAATATATATTTAAAATTTTTTATTTTTCTGGATTATCTTCGTATGACCAAATCTTTTTCAAGAAAAAAGGTAGCAACTTCCGATATTCACCATTCTCTTCAGTTTTTTATGTGCTTTAATATTACGATATTAAAAACAAGAATTTTGTACTACATATCCTTCAATTCTTTGTAAAATTCTCTATCTAATGAGCCCAGAAGCATTAAAATCCGTTAGGCCACACCGAAATTATACCTACTTTTGTACGCAGACATACCCCCCTCCACCCACCCCTTCGTATGGGAGTTAGATCAAAAAGTTTCAAATGAAAATTGTACAAAAGCGTCTGAAAATGTTGCTAGTAAACATTTTAATCTAACTTAATCTTGAATTTAATGAAAAATTATCAAATTTTTGATTGATCTTGAGAATCGCGCCCCCTTGCGATCATTTTGGAAACTTAAAAATATTTTTATTGTAATTCTCGTGATTCATTTTACTATCAAGATTTTTTCCGCTAGGTTGTACGATAAACGGTAGCCGAGATATGGCCGGTGGCCGAATTTAAACAGACACACAGTATATTTAACATTACCCATTACGTTTATGTTACAGTCAGCATACGTCTTATATCTATTGAGAACAAGGCATAAAATCTGTGTAGAATGCACAATTTGCTAATTATTTGCAATAAAAATGCTCTTCGATAAGAGTAAATATATTACTTATGGTGGTGAGTTTTGAACATACTTCTATACAAAAGTTATTTCAAATACAGCTGTAAAATCTTTTATTCTGTACAGAATGCATAATTTGAGAGGTATTTGCAAAAAACTGCCTTCCGATAAGAGTAAGTGTTAATACAGCAAGCATTCTGATTTTTTTTTTATTTATATTCAAACCTAGATCTAAATATCTTTTTATTGTTAATAATTCTGTACAGAATGCATAATGCGAATTATTTGTAAAAAAACTGCTTTTTCTTCAGACGAACAGTGCTAATCCGTCTTTTTGACTAGCTAAGAAAAACGAGTTAGCAATGGATTGCCGATGTCTTATCTGTTTGCAGAAACTTTCATACTAAAATTCCACGAAAGTCTGTTTAATTCAAAAATTCCTTACATACAATACATGACAAATGATTTAGAGATGTGGACGATGTTTTTTTGGTTTGGTCAGTTACAGACAGACAGCAAGATTTAATTTTCAATCATGTAAATAAAATCAATCATAAAACAATTTACAATAGGAAAAGAAGTTGAGAACAATTTAAATTTCGTAAATTTCACCCTAACAAAATTTAATCGTAAATTAGATTAAGTTTACACAGAAAAAACACCTAAACGGACATTTTGATTTCAGCTGATAGCAAGCAGTCAGACAGCATTAAAGATTCTTCCGTCAACAGTTTCGTGCACAGATTATTAAGTATACCTCTTTCTAAAGTAAGTTATGATAGAGAAGTTGCAATTCTCAAATACTTAGCTTAGTGTTTGGGAATTTCAGAACACTGTATTGATAATCATCACATGATCTCATTAGACAATTTTGAAATATACATTCAGTCATGAAAGGTAAAATATTAGGTTATTTACACAGAAGCTGTAGAAATTTCAAATGCCAAAATAAATCCTTAAATATTCTCAATGAGCAAATAGAATTCTTTTATCGACGATGATTAGACCAGTTACATGTTAATAGGTATTAAAAAATCTACCCCTTCATTATCCGGTAATATGGCTCACAAATTAGAGCTACAGGTATTTCACGACCTTACATAGTGCTTGTGTGAGGACAAGCAGTAACCGCCAATGTTTACATTAAACATTGATTTCATTAATGAACATCATGGGGGCCAAAACATGATGATATCATGTTTTGGCCTGACTTGGCTTCAAGTCATTACGTCAGAGAGACAAGACAAAGGTTGGAAGCACAAAACATACCTTTCGTGCCTCGTGCGCATATTCCGTCAGATTTGCTTCAAGCTAGTCCTATTAAAACCTTAGGGGCTTTATTAACTCAGAAGATCTACGAGAATGGTTATGGGAACCACAAAATGAAGTTCAATTAAGGAACAGGATCCGAGCTAAATAGCGTGATATTCCAATAAAGTACTGCGAACGACTTATAGTTCGAGCAGAACTATGGAAACACAATGAAAAACAATCCATTGAAGATAAAGCCATTGTGAATGCGGATACTTGGTTGAATGCAAATAAATTGAAGCTAAATCAGGAAAAGACTCAGACAATGGACATACTTTCTAAAAATGAAGAAGGGAAGGGTGTAGTGACGTATTTAGGTCTAAGTATAGACAATAAACTGACTTGGAACAATCATATAGAGATCCTCAAAAGAAGACTAAGCACAGCTATATTTTCAATAAGAAGAATTAAAAATGTATCCACGCACCAAGCTGAAAGAAGTGCATACTACGCGAATTTCCACAGTATTGCTGCATATGGTATACTCATATGGGGCATGTCTACAAGAGCAAAGGAGGTCTTAGTCCTACAGAAGAACGCAATAAGAACACTATGTGGACTTGGGTATAGTGACTCGTGTCGAGAGTATTTCAGGCGGGAGAATATACTCACAGTGGTCAGTATTTATATTTATTCGTGTGTGAAATTTGTTCACCTAAATAAATCAAAATTCGCCCAAAATGGAAACTTTCACGAGTACAATACACGGAATTCTGGCGCTTTGATTGTTCCACATCACAGACTGAGTACTACGCAGTGTGGAGTTGACTACTGGGGTGTAAACTTTATCATTCTTTGCCACAAAGCATAAAGGACACGAGTCTAAATCATTTTAGAAGAAGTGTAAAAACAATATTGGTCACTGCCAGTTTTTACAGCATAGACGAATACTTGGAAGCATATGCGTAGTAACATGACATGAATACTTGGAAGCATATGCGTTGTAACATGTCCAAGTGACATGTTTGATTGTTTTGTTTGTTTTTTTTTTTGTCTAGGATGTTTACAAGCGTTTCCTAAATAACAACTGTGTATTTGTTTTGTATCTACATCTGTATGTTTTATTAATATGTTTTTTAAATGTTTATCTTTTGTATCTTTTGCTATTTGCAGTATTTTATGACATGTCATGTAAAGATTTTTTTGATGACCAATAAACACTACTACTACTACTACTACTACTAGAACTACGGAATATTGAACAATTAGAACCGTTACGTGTGACATAACATGTTAAATGTTATGTGAAAATTTCTAGAAATTAGTGTTTTCCGTTCAAAACAGCCCAAAAACTTTCATTACACCCTTTATTATTAAACTATGACTGGCAAATGCCCACTAGAAAAGTGGTAAACTGTCAATAACTATCACAATTGCTCTATACGAATAAACCTCATATTTCACCAACTGCTCAATGAGGCTTCATTCATTTAAGAAGACAATGACGTTAACATCACAAAACCTTGCTAGTTCGAAGACTGAAACGGGAGTCTAATAGTAGTCAACAATTATTATTGGATGGAAAAAAAATATTTTTAAGGATTAATGACGTTATTGAAACTTTAAAATATAGTAGGTATTCAAAAGTAGGAAGTGAAATAAACTAAAGATTTTTGGCTGCCATATATTGTTTCTATGCCTCTCCGACAAATATCAATTCCTTTCGTCACCATAGTAATACTATATGTATAAATATTTATACGCTGGTAGTAAATCTGTCATGAGACGACTTTTGTGTTACTAAAATCTACTTAAATTTTATTAATTTGTATTGTAAATGCTGACTATTTTCTTGTTTTACGACCAGTAATGATTATCTAGTACACCTGTTATTAAATCTACTCATTTACGAATGTACGAAAGTCGAAATATAGACCATAACGGGCCATTTGGTCCCTACAGTAAAAAATGCACCTATTATTTTCGTTGAATAGATCTGGTTTCTTTCTCTGCGTAATTTTATAGAGCAACAGGTCCTCCTCCCTCTTGCATCCCTCCACGTCCCGCCAATTTTTCGCCCCGTCTGTCTCTCTCACCAGCACGGCATTGGAAAGAAAGACACTTCCACTTTAACATATCTGAAACATACGTATACAGAAACAACCCGCTACATCTATCTACCTTTAATAACAATAATGCCCGAAAAAGAATGATCATCACGTGGCGCTAGCCCGGTGACGTCACTAGGAGTGTGAGGGGGTTGGTGGTTGTACCGCGACGGGGGTGAGGCGAGTGTGGAGGTGCGTTTTTCTCTCTTTTTTTCATGCACGCACACCACTCTATGTTAACAAACAACAACAACAACTGCTGCGCCGCGAGAGATGCAGCAACTGCACAAAACCAGCTTTCGAAATTGGAGATTTACAATGTGTACTGTGCATTCGAAAAAAGTCGATTTGGTTTCTATCCCCTTCGCACTCACAGTACTCCTATGGGTGTTATGTCGTCCTTTAGTCGTTTTAGATCGGCATCGTCTTGGATGCAACACGAAAACCGCTTAGGTGAGAGATGTTGTTAGTGGATTTAGCGAAGAAATACTGCCGCTTATGCGAATGGCGGTGTATGCAAAGTAAAAAGGTAAAATTGCATTTTCGGAGATTCCAAATTTAAAAATTCCTTGCTGTCAACATTGTTGTCATGTAAGATGGTAATGAACGCAAACAAAATTATATATGAGAAGATTTATACATACAATGAAGAAGTTTCTAATTTCATTAGCCAGCTTAAATTCCAAAAACTATTAACACTTAACGTTTAATATAGCGCTTCTTGAAATCTTTGTCTAATTAATTTCTTTTTGAAATTTGGAAGTTTTCAGTGTTAAAATTTATGTATGTATTTATTTATTTATTCATATATAGAAAGAACAGAACAGCCGAGGAAATGTCTGAAAGTAGTATATAAAAAGAAAATATTCACACATTCCTACAACTAATAAAACATGATACCAACAAAATATTAATATAAAAGTATCTAAAGTAAAAAATTAATCACAAATAATAATAAATAAAACACTGATTTTAAAGTTTCAAAATTTTAATTATAGTAAATCACTACAACGTTGTTTCGTCGCACAGCGATTTCATCAGGTGGATGAACAATGTGGTTTACTATAATTAAAATTTTGAAACTTTAAAATCAGTGTTTCATTTATTATTAAGATCTAAAGTACATTATAAAAAAAAAGAAAAAACAATTAATTATACTAATTTAACAAAGAATCAAGATTAATTACAATTACATAAATCAATTGTAAAGATAAATTACTTAGTTTCCTTACAAGTAATTTGATTGGCTTGTTCAAATCGTAGGATGTTCGATGATTGATTACAGAGCGACATTATTGAAGAGGTAATGGCATAATATTGGTATGTATTCTCTTTCTTGAAAATGTTAAAACTTTACATTTGGAGGCATTAAAACTTGCACCATTTGCAAAGAGCGTTCAAATCCGTTTGAAGCTAGCCGCAGTTGAAGTCAGAATTGACGCGATGATAGATTTCAATATCATCAGTAAATTACAAAAAAATACAATTTTCAATATGTTTTATATCTTTAAGGGTCCTATATAGTGGATTTGTCAACAATGGAAAAATAGCAGATTTTAGATGCAAGATATTTTTGTTGATTTTAAATTTGGAGAAAACCTTTCAACGTCAACTTATGAAGAATTTAGTAATCTACCCCGCTGAAGAATCAAATTTGGAAAAAAATTATCGGATTAAAGAAAATTAATTAATATGTCAAAATATTAAAAACAAGTTTTCTCAAAAATCCTTCGAAGGAGATTTGTTTGCTTGGGTTCAGGTTATAAATTGAATAAAAAGCTACCCCGCTCTGCATTTATATTTCGTTCAACTATTCTTTACTTTGTTTTAAATGAATATAAAATAAATTAAAATTAGGCAACCCACATTACAATGAATTGTTATTCTAGTAAAAATCTTTCCCGCGGTTACAAATGTGTAAATATTTGGTCATAAATGAATTTTTATACGCTTAGATATTGAGTTATTATTTCAAATATTTATTATATATTCCCTATGTGTAATGAGTACTCGAACATCCTTGGCTTATTAAATTACGTGCTATGCAACCAATATTACATTTCCGAACCACTATATAGGACCCTTAAAGTAAAGATAAAAAAGATTGGGTCTCAAGTGACTCCGCTAAGGTACACCAGAGCTCTCAATTATATCACTTGATTTGAAACAGGCTATTACAACATTTTGAATACGATTTATTAAATAAAACCTCAACCAGCTTAAAACATCCACAAAGCCATAGGCTCTAATTTACATAGTAGGTGATAATGGTTAAATTGATATAATTAGGATTCAGTATAAATAAAACAAAAATACCAATACTAGTCGCAAATATTTAAGTTTGCTATCTTGAATATTGTTTTAGTTTAGAGAAATTTACTTGGCAATAAACAACATTTTAGTAGCGATATAAAGAAAACATGTGTATATATAACTAAGAGATATACATTGACCTAAATAACTATGAGAAAATAGGTATCTATACATAAAATGAATTCCAAAATTTCTAACACCTTTTCTCAAATCTTTGCTTAATTTAAATTTCTTTTTAGAATTTGGAAGTTTTAATTGTTAAAAAATGTAGTTAGGATTCAATATGTAAACTTAAATTAAAGTATAATCCAATTTATTAAATAATATACTTTCATTACAATAAGGTTGCGTTTTTGAGACGGGGTAAATAAAATCTTAGTGCTGTTTAATGTAGTTTTTAGTTGACATTGAAATTTAGATGTGGGGTTCGTATTAATTTTAAAAAATGAATTATCATTAAGAAAATCCTCGACTTTTTTATAATATTCTTCTTTAGGAATGGCAATCACTGTGTTACCTTTATCCGCTTTTGTGAATATTATATCATTATCAATAGATTTTTGTTGCAGTGATTTGATAGTAGACATATCTTTATTAAAATTACGAGGTGGGCTGATGTTTTGAATAATGTTACTAGCTACAAGTTTATGATAAAGGCTATTTTCAGACTTATCCAAAGCCAATTCAGTTTCTATTGCTAAATTTTCTAAATGTTTATTTTTGATATCTGGTTTTATATTGTATTTGAAACCTTTTGATAGGATATTTTGTTCTTGAGAGGTAAAATTAGTTGAAGTAAGGTTTTTGAATCGATCAAAGAAAGAAAAACTATGTTGGCTGATATAATCTTGGCGGTTATCAAAATTATTACGTTCTTGATTAGAAATAAGTCTGTTAATTTTGGAAGAAAGTATCAAAAATTTTTTATGAACTAAAGGTTTAATTTTATCTTGGACAAATTCGTACAAAAAATCAAATTCTAAATTGGTAAGTCTAAAAGATAACTCAGAGTGTAATACCTTCAGATATGTTGATAAGACATCCCTGTAATGATGGAGTTTCTTGATTTCTTCATTGAGCCACGTTCTTTCTCCTACTTCTATTGCTTTGTGTGTTGCTCTACTCTTGACGTTGGTCTTCAGCTTGATATGATTTGGAATGACATTATTGTTCTTGCACATATGTAAAAACCAAATATTCTGGTCATTAATCTTGAATTTTAAACGAAGTTTAAAAAACCAAATCCCTTGTTCACCATCACTGGCTGATTTCAAATAATTAATTGATAAGGGAGACACTTGTTGAAACTCCATAACACTGGTGAAAATAAAATACGATAATTTTAAGTTTCAAAATAAATTTAATAGTAATTCCACTACAGTATTGTTTAATATACTTTATAAAATATCAGAAACACAGCAGAAGAAAACTGAAGGAATCTAATCAAAACTACACAGATATTGAATTTCAGTGTTATGGTTCGTTAATATCAACTTAAAGACGGCAACCGTCTTCGATTGGAGACTGGAGGCCAAACTGTGCGGAGGAGCAAGGTCGACTATCCAAAACGAATGGTATGCATTAAATCTTGTGTGCGGAAGTTGCAATGGCCGCATATTACGCGTATACTCGCAACTCAGCTATTGTGTTATATTTGGGGAAATTTAGTTGATACTAAACGTATTGTTCTGCTACAAAAAGCTTGTGCTAGCTCCACTTGAAAGGTGTATTTAACAGCAATAATCTATTTACTTTGAAGTATTGCAGATTTTAGAATATGCATTATTTATAAAAACACATTATGTAGATTTTTTCAAATAATATGAGCTACCCTAAAAACATCATACATAGGATAAGCAATAAGTTTTTGTTATCGTTACTCCTTTGGCAGTATAACTAAGAAAACCTATTAGCAAAAATAGTCGGAATCAAACTATCAAGTCTAACAGCTAATATAGAATTAATAATAATTTGTTATAATACAAATTTTGCTCAGATAGCTTCATTACCTTGCACGAGAAGAATCTGTTGCCTGCTAAATAGTTGTAATAATCACTATCTCTTTCCTACTTAAGCAATTCTAGTGATCCAAGTAATCTTAAGGCTTAACGTTTAGAAAATGAATTCTTAGAAAAATCAATGTATTCTTATCTCTTCTTTTAATAGTTTAACATAATTCGGTTGGTAACGAAACTTAATCCTATTAATGAACATATACGGTCCGTTTCAAAACTCTGACTATTGAAATAAAATTCTAACAAACAGCTTTTGAGAAACACCCTCGGACAGGTCAACTTTAGTTTTAAAAAACACGTCATTTTGTATCAATTTAATTCTTCGTTATGACGTCATCGATTTTTTATTAAATTGCAACTCAACTATAAAAAATAAATAAATAATTTTTTTTTATTTTACTGCAGAAACGAGCAAGTTAGCAATCTAATTATCGTAAATAAACTAAATGAGATGTTCAAACTGATTCCCATTTACTTCTTGGCAATATCCCAGGCGATATTCGAAATCTTGTAGAACATTCCGGAGGGTTTCTGGATGAATTGCTCTAATTTCGGCCCGAATTCTGTTCTTTAAATCGTCAACTGTAACTGGCGGATTGAAGTAAACCTTGCTTTTCAGGTAGCCCCACAAAAAGAAATCGAGTGGGGTAAGATCGGGGGACCGTGCAGGCCTCTTAATTGGCCCCCTTCTACCAATCCAACGATTGGGAAAAACTTGATTTAAATAACGAAAAATGTGGAGGCGCTCCATCTCATTGATACTATAAGT
Source organism: Amphimallon solstitiale (assembly GCA_963170755.1). NCBI lineage: Eukaryota > Metazoa > Arthropoda > Insecta > Coleoptera > Scarabaeidae > Amphimallon > Amphimallon solstitiale. The sequence goes on along the minus strand of OY720679.1, from coordinate 88,980,318 downwards.
TATTATTTGGCAAGTCTGGATCTTCTTCATTGGGATAAAGTATTGCAAGAGGGAGTGTCAGGTCATCCCTCAAAAAATCTAAGTATTTAGCACTCGTCAACATCCCTTCTATGAAAAATGGTCCCAAAATTCGATCTCCAACAATTCCCGCCCAAACATTAACTTTTTGTGGAAACTGCGTGTGGACCTCTATCATCCAATGAGAATTATGGGGAGCCCAGTATGGCAGCTCTGCCGATTTACTGCTTCATTAAGGCAAAATGTGGCATCGTTCGAAAATAATACTCTATTGATAAATTCGGGATGGGTTGTGCATCGAGCAATCATATCCTCGCAGAATTCCATACGGCGATCCGGATCATTAAGTTCATGCACTAAAACTGCCTTGTAGGGATGCCATTTATACTTTTTCAATGTCCTCCACACCGAAGATTTACTGATTTCATAATTCGCAGCCACCTCTTGTGTGGCTTTATGGGGATTTTCTTGCAGGTCCAGTAGAACATCTAACTGAACATCTTCGGAAACTTTTGGTCGACCACATCTAGGATACGGCTGTTCTTGTATTTGGTTCCAGTTCTGGATACTTATTGTTAAAGAGCTCGCAAACTTCATCTTGAGTTCTACATCTGTCTCCATATCCCTTCATCATTAAAATTTCTAGTCTTTCCTTTTCAATTAAGTATCGTACCATTTTGGTAATAGAATAATGCGACAGTTCGCATAGTAATTAAAAGTTTCAAAGTTTGGTCAATTTTTTCTTCTTTCAGGATTTAAGGTCCCTTATTACAGAAACTATCAAGGTCTGGGTCATGCTTGTACATATTTCTGTATTCAGACTTTTAAGCTCTATCCAAATTCATCGAAAAGAATATGGGTTTGAATTTAAAAAAAAATTCGATGACGTCATAAATCAAACACAAAAGACGATCGAAAAATTTAGTTGATACAAAAGAATATGTTTTTAAAACCAAAATTGACCAGTCCGAGCGGTTTTCTCAAAAACTGTTTGTTGGAATTTTATTTTAATAGTTCCAGACTTTTGAAACGCACTATATAAGTACGTATAGTAGTAACTTATGATTGGTGCATAAAGTCCTAATTAATATCCTATGCAGTAAAGAATGCTTATACATTTCCCCCTCTTAAATGGTATTGCAGAGCCATTTCATTTTTAGTGATCTTGTCCCTATATATTGTACCAGTTCTCATAGAAGATAAATCATAAGTAGATATGTATTCCAATAGATATTTCTAATATATTTGTATTGATAATCGTGCATCATACCACAACATACATCAAAGAGTTTTGAGTGTACCAACATTCTCATTGTATAATTGACTCGCGGAAACTTTTTGAACAAACAATTGACATGTTCATCCGATTGCGACTTATAGTCAGTCCGGAGATCCAGACCTAAGGCTACTCCAGCAAACTACACAGAATTATTTCACCTCGCCAGATACAACTAACTTACGAAGAGCGTCTGTTTCCCATTACTAGCGCTTTGCTTTTCCAACCGTTACCAAGTTTATTAATTGCAATATCATTTCCCAATTATTCAAAAAGCATAAAATAAATACAAAAATATAAAATATAAGTTTCATCGACATAATTGTTATAATGTGGATTTTCTATGTGTAAGTATACGAATATTTCATTAATTGTGAACAAAATATTTATTACTATCATACAAAGGGCGGTATATTCTCATTCCTGACGTTAACAATAAATAACTCACACTATAGGAAATATACTTATAAATCTATAATTGCAATAATAATAGTAATAACGATAGAAAAACATAAGAAACGAACTTTTTAGTTATACTCGACATGATTAGGTACTTTGATATACAAGTGGGTTGTAATTTGATTCGTCTGCCAGAAATAGTAATAGAACAACGATATCGAGTTTCAGTTAAACAATAGAACTAGAAAAAGAAATCATTTAAAATCGGACCATATAGATTATCTGCGGAATATAGAAGAAAACAGATTTTACGAACGTGATATTTTCTGAATGTATCTTATTTCAAGTCGTGAAATAGGAATAAGCAATTTAGATTTACTTTTGTCATACGGTAGCTATTGAAGAAGAAATATATATTGAACATTCTGATAATTAGGAATTAATTTGAAAAAATATAAGATTTGTTTGTTGTCTTTTTCAAAATATTCACCTTTAAGATTTATATACTTTCAAATGCTTTCAAACAAATTCTCGAAAACTAGAGTACGTCTACAATTCGGACTTTGAATAATATAACGTGACAAAACTTTCAGGACAGAATGAAAAAATCAGTGGGTACCCACGTAATAATCACAAGATGCATACTTTGAACATGATAAAATTACGTTATTAATAAAATCAGCTTAGGATTTCAAAATAAATCATTCTCATTACTAAGGTCTAGAATGGAATACATACAGCATGTGTAAAATCATATTAGGGATAGGATATATGTATACTAGGCACACCGGCAACAACGCTCAAACGTGGCCGTAGTCAAGGTACAAGGAAACAAGGTACCTATGCTTTTGCGCATCTCTGGATGACGCGCATTTATCGAAAAAAAATGTCACTTGACAACACTGACAGAAGTCACTGACTGAACTCACTGACAGAAGTAACTGACAGAAAACATTTTCAAAGACTCCCTTTAACATGTATAATTGTATCTGGAGATCGTGTCTAACAGCGTTGTTCTGTGTTTGTGAGAGGAGGGGTCAATGGTAACAATGCCTCGCTACACACCAGAAGAAAAACTGCAAATTATTAAATGGTACTATAGTGGTCATTCTGCAAAGGATTGCATAAATTTATTTCCGCAAATACTTGCAGACAGACCCGTACCCTGTAAGCAAAGCATATTACATATTTTGAATAGCTTTGAAAAATGTCTTTGTTTAAATAATTGCACAAAGTGTAATGCTAGAGAGGTAAATCCACTAAAAGCTGAGGAACGAGAAGAGCGGGATATAATGATTTGTAGCACTCTCGAAGTAGAGGATACGCTATCTACCAGAAGTGTTGCTGAGGAATTGGGTGTGAGTAATAAAACCGTCGCGAACATATGGAAGCGAAATAAATTAAAATATTTCAAATACTCGAAAACGCAAACAATATTTCTCGATGACAATTTTAAAAGAATGGAGTTTTGTGAAACCGTAATGGAAATGACAAATGAAAATCAGAATTTCATCGCAAATATTGTATTCACAGATGAATCGTCATTTCCATCAAATGGAAAGCACAATCCTTCTGTTGTTCGATATTGGGCTCGAGAAAATCAGCACAGCTATTTTGATAAACACACCCAATATCGAATACCGAAATAGATCGGGATATTATTTGGTTCCAACAGGACGGTTGTCCTGCACATAATGCGGTCAGAGTAAAGCATTATTTAATGAATACTTTTCCTGATCGTCTCATTAGTGGAACAGGAAACATTCGTTGGCCTCCGCGATCTCCTGATCTATCGCCAAATAATTTCTTTTTGTGGGGATACATCAAAAATAAAATATACAGTGCAGGCTACAAAACTTAGATATTTTGAGATGGCTAATCATAGAGGCTATTGTACAGTCGATGTGATTCGTAATGTGCGAGAAAATTTTTATGATAGGCTCGGACAATGCCTTGCTGCTGAAGGAGGCATTTTTGAACCTATGAAATAACATTTTATTTTTTAGTATTGTTTAGAGTATATTTTTTATTTTCATTAGAATTACGTTCTTAATAAATTTATATAATAATTTACTAAGAATTAATGTTTAATTAGAATTGTGCCTTTATTTTCTTACTGTGTTGTATTGTATTTCTGTTAAAAAGGACTTTATTGAAATAGTGTCCTGTGAATTCACAACTTTATTGAACTGGAAGTACTAGAGGTCGAATGCGCGTCATCCAGAGATGCGCAAAAGCATACCTTGTTTCATTGTACCATGACTATGGCCAGGAATGGGCGTTGTTGCCGGTGTGTCTAGTATACATATATCCTATCCCTAATATGATTTTACACATGCGGTATAATTCAAATATTCGAATATTCTAATCATTGAATATTCAAATATTCGAATATATTTGATGAACGTAACATGAATCCAGCAAAAAAAATGCTTTGGATATTTTGTTCCGCAATGAACAAGCAGATTGTACCAATGAAGTCGATATATATTCTTAGGAATTTTCTACAACAAAAAAAATGTGCCCGTTACAATGGCGGTAAAACAATCAAAAAAAAAAATCAAAGCTATCAAAATATGCTAAACGATATTCTGCGTCCCCCTCAGCAAGGGTTTTCTCTAAAGTGGGTAACACCGAATAATGGAACCTTAATAAAGATTAAAAATTTTGTGTTGGAATATTCTAATACAGAAGAACTTGTTGAAATATTCAAATACTTGAATATTCGAAGGCATATTTAAATAATTCGAATATTCGAATAATTCGAATGTTTAAATATTTATAAAAATGAATATTTGAATACTGAAATTTGGAAAATTCCCGGCATTCCTCATTATTTCTCAGACAAGCCTCGTATACTTTCAAGATCAAACCGAACGACTCTTCAAACAGTATAACACATCGTAATCCGTCACAGCTCATCATACAACGGCCATAAGAACGACAATACATTGCTTTAATCAAATCCGAAGATAAAAAGTTAATGAAATAGATTAAATGAAGAAATTAACAAGTAAACATATATAAAGAACGCGTCACGTTCCTGAAAGGACATAAACATTTCCACTGTCGGTGGTTTATATGAAGAGGAGAAAGATCGGCGGTGAAAATAAAATCAAGGTTATTACATATACGTCCGTAGTAACACATTTATACACAACGTTTACGGCGGTTTTTACGAGACCCGTGATATTTTCAAAGCAATTATTGACTCAATCACTTGGAGTCTCCACACTCTTTTTTTCCTTACTCACTCGTGTACATAATAAGCTGGCTGGCTACTGCCCCTCGTTGCCGCTACTATTACGACTACTATTACTATACTACTACTACTGAATTTCGTTTGTTTTTCATTAGGGATCGGCATGGATATAGAAATCGGGCACGTTTATGAGATTGTTGTTGATTATGCTACTGGACCAATTTAAATTTACACTATTTCAGTATCTTAGTGTTCCTATAAAGGTAATGCTTCTAAAATGACACCAACACATAAATTAACTTTTTAAATTTTATAGAATTTTTTGGGCTTATTACAGATTTCGATATTTTTTAATGAATGCTAGTGAAAAGTAATAGTAATTGTAACCAATTGCACATTCTGTGTGTTCCTTATGTCAAATTTAATAGGCTGTCATCAGGCTAACTTGCAGCAGTTAATAGTCCATACGGTGTAATTAGTGAATTTGCTTCAACAATATTTTAAAATATACGATGAATTTTGTGAAATAAAATGTTCTTATACAAATAATGGAGTCAAATTTATAATTACACTTATCATTATCATACCAGAAGAAAATAATGTAGAGGATGGAGGTGTAGTGAAGTTAGCCCCTTTTTTCGAAAATCTAAAATCTGGAGGTTGCTCCAGTTTGTTCTAGGCTTCTTTTAAATTGTAGTATTTAAAAAGAAAAGTCAAAATTTGCCGCAACACTTTAAAAAAGCTACTTTTTCATTTAGCCTTCTCTCGAAAATTTAAATTCGGGAGGTAGTTCCAGATTGTTCTAGTTTTTCTACACATTGTTCCAATGAATCTCGAAAAAAAATTCAAAGTTGACCAAGACAATCAGAGAAAACGAGGTTTAGAAAATCGAAATTCTGACTATTGTTCTAGGTTGTTCTAGGTTTTTTTTTAATTGTTCCAAAGTATTTCCAAGAAAACCTCAAAATCATTCAAAAACAAAATTCGAATGTGTGAGGTCATCTCCTTTTTTTGCGAAATTTTGACGGTTATTCCACATTGTCTTAGGTTTATTCTAAACATTGTTCTAAAATATCAACCTTATAGGTCAAAAGATATTAGGGTAAAATTAGCCCCCATTTTTGAAATTCTGGAGGCTGTTTAGGTTGTTCTAGGTTGATTCTAAATTATTCTAAATTATTTCGAAGAAAAAGTCAAAATCGGCCGAAATAATAGGCAAAAACATTTTATCCGCTTTTTGCGAATATTTGTTCTGAATATAGTTCTATAACATCAAAACAGTATCACTTATAGATGAAAAGGTATTGCACAAAAAGCGAAATCTGAAAGCATAACGTTAGCCCCCTTTTTTCGAAAATCGAAATTCTGACGGCAGAACCAGATTCTTACTTCTAAATAATTCCAAAGCATTTCTATGAAAAAATTATTAACGGCCGAAATAATAAAAAAAGATTATATATATAATGGGCAGAATAACTTGCAGTTTCCCAACATTATTGTGTACTAGTAGAACGTTTTCGTATGATACAGCCCTATAATTCTCTCTTCTGATTTAAATATCTAATACAAGCAGTAAATACATATTTTCCCAAATAATATAATATTCTTTTATTTCAACAGGCTGGAAGGACCGTCAAAATTTCAATTTTCGCAAATTGAATTTGAGCTAGTTCCAAAGTTTGGATTCTGAACAACAGGCGTTTCGGCGGATACTACGTCTGCTGTCTTCAGATTAGCCCTATAAAAGGCTGTGTCTTGTCAAAACTAAACTAAACGTGCTATTACGGTGAACATTTGTGTAAAACTCTTATTACAGTTCTAAATGTCAAAGTAACGAGTTATATCATACTCGATCTTGCACAACATGCTTAGGGGGCTTTGAAAGCAGTCCATCAAACAAACACGGCACCAGAAGGAATATATAGAAGCGGCATATATGGTTACAGTAACTAATCCTAAAGTACACAAGCTTGGAGATTAATGTGGTCTGGCTGCCAATTTTTGGTATATGACATAACTCGTCATACTGACATTTAGAACTGTCATAAGTACAGAGCGGACCCGAAAGGTTGATGACTCATCGCCCACGGGCGCACTATAGAAATTTTGTATTTTTAAAGAGTGTTTAATTTTATTTATATAATTGGATAACAAGTGGGTGGTGATCTATAGGTACAATACAAAATACGTTATTATTTGTTTATTTTATAGTTCAAATCGAGTAAACTTTCCGTACTTCATTTATCTTACAAAAAATAGTAAATTTTAAAAACCCCTCACGCTCCTATCTACGCCGATGAAGGTAGGAAATTTACGAGTTAAATGGACTTTTTTTGCTCTCATTCTCGGGCGTAAACAGACGTTACAGTTCACCATATGAATAGTGCTATTCAGTAACTGAGTGCTGTTTACATTATTTCTTTGCTCCGTCATAGTTTAAACCTGGGCGTCCGCTCTGTAGTCATAAGTGTTTTACACAAACCTTAAACGTAAAAACACATTTTAGTTTAGTTTTGGCAAGAAACGGTTCTTTATAGGGCTACCCTGAAGACGACAGACTTAATGTCCGCTGAAACGTCGGTTGTTCAAAATTCAAACTTTGGAAATAGCTCAAATTCAATTTGCGAAAATTGAAATTCTGATTGTCCTTCCAGCCTGTTGAAATACAAGAATATTATATTATTTGGGAAAATATAATATCCAAACGATGGAAATAGCACAAATAACATATCAAATTATACTCCATATTTAATAACTACACGTCATGAGTTTGCAAATTCAAATTGCTTTTTTAAATTATGTCGGCCATTGATAATTTTTTTCTAAAATACTTTGGAACAATTTAGAACAAACCTAGAACAACCTGGAACAACCGTCAAATTTTCGATGTTGGGGGGCTAAGTGTACCAACCTGGTATCCTCGATATAATACTGTATACATAAGATTTTATACGTTACAAATTTATAGTCTAATACTACTACTTTTGAGACCATTACTTTAGAGCTGCATTTTATTTCATAGAATTCTTTGAATACTTTAAAAATATTGTTGAAATTCTGTAATCAGTTCTTAAATTAAAATAGTTATGATGGTGTGAACGATATTTTTGTTAAAACATAATACATACAAGTTTTAATAATACCTACTTTCAGCAATCAAATGTGTAAATACTGTCTGTCAACGGTATTCCCATTGACGAAAAAGAAAGTCTGAAAGGTAAGAATGACGAATGGACGAAGTTTCGATACTCTAACGTCTCCATGAATGAGACAGCAACAAAACGAGGTAAACTCATAGAAACATTAAATATTTTGAACGTGGATAGATAAGCTTTTTGTATTTCCGGCCTCTTTCTTCGATTTCGTGTTTGCTCAAGCACCCACCCTTCTGATATTTACTACAGTTCACGAACACGTCATATGTACGGGTGTATTTATATATCACCCCACAGATAAGTGTCGTTAAATTGATACACAATCTTTTACAAGTCTATCTAAGATATAGAATTATAAAAATATTCTGTTTTTAGCTTCATACACGTATGTATACAGTCATTGCCTGTTAATGATGTTCAGCAATAACATCGTTCACTGACACAGTCTTTAAAGATTTAAGCAAATTTCATACCGAATACGTAGTGCATTATTACTAATCGATTTGTAAAACGTTTCCTGTTTCCTGAGAGAACAGCTTAGCAAAGGTTTAGAAGAATCTTAAGATATAACAATACAAAATGCAAATTTTGTAGGAAATTAAAAATACTGCTAAACAAGTTGGATATAAAAATTGTTTTCCATCGCGTACTAAACCAAAAATTGGTATTGAGCTCTTTAACACTCTCACCACGTTACGCACAACAAAAACTTGCTGCTTCTGTTCTGAAAATAAATTAGTCCTTTATATTCGTACGTAAATGTAAAAATAAAGTGGCATTTCTATCAGAAATATGTGTGCAGTTATAGATGTTTCAACTTATGGAATATTCCATAAACAAAAGTATACCAACGCTACGTATATACACGAATATTATATAAAATGCCTCTGTGAAACCGTACGTCAGTCTTATGATAGTCGAGTAACTCGAAACCGATCATTGCTTCAGTGTTCGGTGGAATTAATACGTGCATTTTGCCTTTATATTCAACCAGCGTTTGCTTGTTGCATTTAAGACATAACGTTTTATGATACCAAATCTGTCGCAGAAAAATCGTTATAGTATGTACGCTTAGTTGCAAAAAAAGTTTCCATTAAGCACATTGGAGCGGTGATATTCGAAAAAAAATTTTGCAACTCAGTGTACTTCTTCCGTGCAAAACCGGATAAATCCATATTTTGACGAAAATGAGTTACACATGCTAACCGTGTAATTTTGATCTGCTCTATTCATTTTTATAGGTTTTTGTGAGCAAAACTTAATAAAAAAAAGTGTCTAAATTGCATTTAAAGTTGAGGTATGCGAACAAAATCGGACAAATCCACGATTTGAAGCAAACCCGGTTAAATCCTCAATTTGATGTTCTATTGCATAGCAATATCTGTTTTTCAGTATTCTGTTCGGTGGGCACGGTAGTATAAAATGAATGGTTGGTTTTTGAAATTATCAGCTATATCATAACATTTTGTCATCGATGGAAGTAGGATCGGCCTTATTGGATAAGTTAGATGAAACTTTAAAGAGATTCACCATCTTAGAGTGTTTTGTGATAGGTGCCCCGGTTAAACAAAAATAGTCATATAGTGCACACATTAATGTACTAGTTAAAAAATAAAGCTCCACAACATGTAACTCAAATGGAGCTAATATTTCCAGTTCAGGGGTACAGATTTATGCCAGCTGACCGAGTATTTGGTAGGGTAGAAGAGCTGTTGCGTAAAAATCCGGAAATTCTTTGCAGGGATAAATATATTAGATTGTTTGCCGAAGTAGGTGCAGTGAAAACATTGCATAGAAAAGAATGGAAAATATTCAGCATTAAGGTTGAGGTGTATTAAAAAGTTAAAAAATAGCAAAGGCTAAAAGAATAATGTTAAAGAAAATCTTTCATAAAAGTGAAAACGTAGATATTACAGTGATTTGCTCAGAATTTTATAAGTTTGAATCTATAATGAGAACTACCCAAAGACTTACAAGAAATGGAAAATCTGATATAATAAATTTGCGAACTTTACTGCCGAGAAACCAAATACCTGAACAGAAGAAAAAGAGTTTGGGCCAGTTGATGGAAAAAAAATTTTTGGAGCCGAATCGCAAGAGCGAGATGATCTGCAATGGTACAGAGAGCTGCTTGGTTCACCTATGGCCAACGAAAACGAAGAGGTTACCGGAAACAGTGGTGACGATGAGGTGTGTGGCTGCTTAACTGACGAAATAGCTTTTCTCGTCTAACTTTCTTAAACTTTTGTTTAGGTTTGATTAGTGTTAATTTCAGACAAAATATACTGTTTCCTTCCTAGTATCTCTTATTTATTTCAAGAATTTTGAAGCAAAACCGGATAAATCCAATCTGTCTTTGCAATATTTCCAAGCTCAAAAAAAATACCAAAAATATGCTCTCATAGGAAGCCTGTCCGTATACCAGATTACCTTGCATTAACTTTTTTGATACGTTGAAGAACTAATGTTTTATAAATTTTCTTTGTTTCCTGAAAAATTTTACAAACTGGATATATCTGCTTTCGCACGCAAGCTCCTCACTTATAAAACGTATATATGTACATTTAGTTGCAAAAAAGTTTGCACTAAAATTTCGAATATCACCGCTCCAACTTTTTTTTTTGCAACTAAGAGTATCATTACTTGCATAAAGTAAGTTTGGAATAGTGCATGTCAATGCTTGATTCAGAAAGTGTCAAAATGGTTTTATTTAAAGAGGACATCTAGTAAGTACTATCTCGCCCACGATGAGATTAAGCCTTATCTAACATGCAAAACTTCATAACAAAGGAATGTTTCTGGATGCTGTTGCTTGTCCGCGCTGGGACAATTCCTTCAAGCATTTTGTCAATTGCTAAACAAGAACTAGCCAAACGTACGAAGGAAAACCTCCAAGCTGAGACTTTAGGAACATTAGTCATTGCATCAATAAAAAACGATAATAATTGATAAACGTCTTTCCACTATTGAAGGTAAATTCTCACGGTATAATCAAAGTAGTCCTATTTGGATTAAATAACATACTGTTAAACCGCATTTTGATTAGAACGATGCAGACTTCAATGAAGCTATTCGAACGTCATCTTTATTTGTAAACTTCAATATCAAACTGCAGCATATTGACGAATTTATTGATGCTGTCACTGTTACTTTTAGCGAGTCGTGATACACTCAACAAGGTCTTCCTTATCACATCCGAAGTGTATGATGGAAATAATGATAATCAATGGCGGCAACAATTATAAGTTACCATTTTTAGACAAAGACAAACTAAAACGACTAGAACAGTTATAACTTTGCCTTAAATAGGACATGAAGCTCGTCCAAGCGTCTCAAGCAAATATTGGTATTTGGGCTAGTTTAGTAGTCTTTGTTGTTATGTCAAGTTACAAGGTAGAATGTTTTGTTAAGTTAAAAATATAATTTGGGACATGAGGGTAAAATAGGTGTTATTTAAATGATAAAACAAATGATAAGCTCTCTAGTATGGATTTGACTAATATTAGCGACTCCATAAGGACACCATCGACTTCACCGTCTTTTCTTATGTCGCCAATTACTGAGAGTGATATTGAGAGTGCCATGGCTGACGTGAGGTCGTCTTTTTCGACTGGTCATGACAATATATCTAGTTTTGTTGTTAAACACTCATTATCATGTATTAGTTCAGTATTAGCCCACCTCATTAATTTTTCTTTCAACAAAGGCATTTTCCCTTCTGCATTGAAACTGGCAATTGTAAAGCCACTGTAAAAGAAAGGTGATGTTGATGTAATATCAAACTACCGTCCCATTAGTTTACTATCTGTTTTTTCCAAAATATACGAAAAACTCATGAACAAAAAGTTAAATAACTTTTTTAACAGTTTTAACTTACTGCATTCTAATCAACACGGCTTCTGTGCAAATAAATCTACGAATACGGCGTTATTTAACTTTTTAAAGCAAATTTACATCAACTTGGATCAAAATCACTGCTGTTTGGGTATTTGTATAGATTTATCTAAGGCTTTTGATCTCGTTAATCACGAAATTTTGCTGCACAAATTAGAGCAATATGGCGTTAATGGTGTTTCACTTAAGTGGTTCAGTTCATATCTTTCTGACCGTAAACAGTGTGTTGAGATTGATAACTACCAATCCTCCTATGAACCGGTTGATATTGGTGTGCCTCAAGGTTTAGTTTTAGGACCTACTTTATTTTTAATTTATATTAATGATATACTCACAGTTTTTGACAAAACAATTCATATAGTCTTATATGCTGATGATTCATTGTCATTTTCACCTATTTCACCTATTCCATCAGAAGTAAATCGAAAAGCTGAATTATTCCTTGATCAAATCAAAAATTGGATGTCATTCAATGAATTAGTTATCAATATAGACAAGTGCAAATTTGTTTATTTCGGTAATAAAATGGCGAACTTTCACCCGTGGGTCTCACGATAGAAAGCAGCCTCGGTTGGAATTTGCACATTAACGAATTGTGCCAAACTCTGTCAAAAACGTGTTATGCTCTAAGGCAACTGAAGCGGGGCTGTGGTGGGGATACCCTATAGCTCAAATTTTCTATCTTGCATGCGGTATGGTGTTGTTCATTGGGGCGCATCGTCCGAAGCTCGTAGAATCTTTTTGATGCAGAAGCGAGCAATTCGAATTATATACAACATTATGGAAACTCCTGTAGAGACGTTTTTAAGAATAACTCTCTTTTAACTTTTTATGATCTGTACATTCTTGAGGTACTTTGTTTTGTATATAAGTACAAGCCTGAGTTTTCCATAGGTAATAGTGCTCATTCCTATGATACTCGTGGTAATAATTACTTGCTGCCTACTCGCCACAGAAAAGCGGTTTTTCAGAAGGGTTTGTATTTCATTGGTTGTAAATTTTATAATAAGCTGCCTGACTATATAAAAAATATTACAAATTTTTTCCGTTTTAAACGTGAAGTACAGCAATACTTGCTGGCCATTTCCTGCTATGATGTAGATGATTTTTTAGATATTAGGTAATATTTTTTACATGACATGTTTCAAACTTGCACCTACTTTTTTGTTTTGTACTCGTTTCTTGAAATAAATATTATTATTATTATTATTATTATTATTATTATTCTTATTATTATTATTATTATGTCAAACGAATAATTATTTTAGAACAAAAGGAGTAACAATTTTCAATTAGAACAATTCACAATTTGAAAAATGATTTCAATCAACAACTGTTTATTTAACTTAATGACATAAAAGATACACAAATATTAACTATTCCTGTTAAAACTTATTTTTACTCATCTTTAGTCTTTGTGGCATTGATTATAATCAATTCGTTATTTATGTTGTATTTTTTCTGTTCTTGTACAATGAAAATTGGATAAAAAAAGCTTGCTTGTAATATACTTAATGCATGCAAAATGCGTTTCTGAGGGTTACACGTGTTAGCATTTCTCACGCTTAAAAAAAACGACTTTTCTTACATATTATATGGACTAAAATATAGGCTACAACACATATTATTATGCTAAAAGTGGCATAAAAAGTCATTTCTGCTAGTATATGATCGGTTTCTATCTCAATACTCTATCCTCTACCAGGAAACATAAAGACCGACTTTTTTTGATAGTATCGATGATTTTTTTGCGGTTCCTATTATTCAACGTATTACTTAATAGAGGGGACGAATCCACAGACACATATCAAAAAGATTAACAAGTGTACGTCATATATATACTAAAAACCGTAACACAACCTCGGCATCTCATTTCCTTTCTTTTTTTTTTCATTTCGCTTCGTTTTGGTCGTCCGATGTATCAAAACTGCAGCACACGACCTTTCCTTTCTTTGGCGGGCGACGTTGAAAAAGTCATTGCTTCTATTTGCATAATGGCCGGTAAGGGAGAAGTTTGAGGTCGCAATTCTTAGCGATTTGATAGTCGCCTTTACGCGTTTGAGAAATGGGACAGATGTTGTGGGTTATTAATATATTACATGTTCCCGAATCTTTTTCCCTTTGCCCTCTTCGACTTCTTTTTTTTATTCCGTGAAATGACCGTGGATTTATGGTGATTTTCCAAAATGTAACGGATATTTCGCACTACAATGGACTATAGAATTTGATGAAATATGTTCAGCTTTGTAAATTTATTGGAATTTTATCTATTCTAAATATTGTACACAACACTCTTTTTACGTAGATCTGTCTTAATTCCTAAGTAAAAAAAAAAAACTTACTTATATTTCTATAATAAATAGTTTAATTTTGTAAAAGTCCTTGGGCCAATTTATCAATGATTTGACCAATTTCTCTTTGTGGAAAATGAAATTTTTCAATATATATTTGATGCACATAAATACTATGCACTAATACTATACAAGACAAAATAAACTATTATTTATTTAGAAATTTTAAACTGGTATACTGCCCATTAAATACAAAAACAAAACCAGGAAAATCGACATAGATACGTTGATTTGTTAAAAGAATGATTATACGAAATTCCCGTGTTTTCTTTGTGAATGGGACAGCTAAGACGAAATAGAGACGAAGCAAAAATAGCTGTAAAAAGATATTTGAACTTCAAAAAATTTGGACTAATTCCAAAAACGTTTTATTTTTACCGCTCCAAGTCTTAGTTTGGCAATTCGTTAATGCATTTTCAAAAGATGAAGAGATTTAAATACATTTTTGAACAGTCTCGGAGTTTATCCGAAGCAAAATTGAAGAAAGGTGTATTTCGTAGGAAGCGACATCAGAAAAGTGATGAAAGTTGGACATTTTGGAGAACAAAATGGAGGCAAAAATGGTGGAAAAGGCTGGAAATCTTTCAAATTAGCGGTAAGTGGCTTCTTTCTTGTTAATAGAAGAGACCCAAATTACAAACTTCTGGTAAAAGAGATTATGACAAACTTTGACGGTGTAATTAATATATGTTTAAAAGTATGATTTCTTCATTTTCAGTCAGGAAGGAACAATGTGAAAGATTTCAGTAAGACATAAAGAATATTATTATTCCGACAAGTTTCTTTAGAGGAAATAAAGAAATAGGAACTGCAACGTGAGTTTGTAACACCGAAGAATTAAATTTTCTATTTGTGTTTCACGTCAGTTGACCAGTTGTTCGTTTAGTCTTGTCACATCACTTATTTTTTCTTTGTTGGCAAGCATGTTTTGAAATAAATTTGTTCAAACTAAAGTCTAATGACTTTTGAAAACATAACCGGGAGTGACAGTATAATTTTATCTTATAGTTTTTTCACCTAATGTTAATTATTCTTTTTTACTTATAGATAAATTTTCTTTATGCCCTTTTGAAACAAATAACTTTTCATTCAGTTCCTTTTACTTTGCCTTTTATCTGAAACATTCTTTTTTCAATTTTGTTTTATGAGATAATGCTTTAAACTGAACTAGTCGCAAAATGGCGGTTGGGAGGTGCGTGAAGTTGGTACTACATCTCGCTGCGTAAATGTTCTTTTTAGTCCTAAAAGCTTGCTTCCAATATGCGCCTTTGATATCTCAAGAAAAAACTCCGGCGCATTAAATTGCCACAAAGTGATAAAGAAAAAACATATGTGGAGTGTGGGTTTACGACAGGACCACAACTTTTGGAGCAAACTTACCTTTTAGTAAAGAAAGCTTGTACTCAAGCTCCACCGTCGATATCAGAGAAACAAAGAGTGACAGATTTATTCTTTACAAAGTCCTAAATAAACACATTTACGAAGAAATTCACAACAAACCCAAAACTTTAGGCGCCATAACGATTGTAAGGCTTGTTTTTATAACGATTGTAACGCTCACATCCAATATGCGCCGTCGATATCTAAAGATTTGGGCTGAATTGAAAGTTTTGTCACAAACTGTGGTTATGGTAACAAGTTAGCAATAGAAAAACTGTCTTTGTTTATAATTTTGTGACAAAATTAATGCACCGATGCTTTTTCTTCAAATTTTGGCGGTGTATTTAGGCGAACATTTTTGGCACTAATAAGAACATTTGCACCGCAAATTAACATCACGTAGCTACCTTCTCGTACTCTCTGGTACAATAGGATTGTATCATCGAGGAGGGAGATAGAATAAAAATCAGTTGATTAGGAGATTTTGTACCTCTATACGCCTTATTCTTTACCTATTTTAGGACTTAATCAACAGTTTATTCTGTCTAGCAATGTGCAAGTGAATTAGTGAAGGGTATTTCACGCCTTTAAACACATAATAATTACACTGAATGACTCAAGTGATTTTGAAATGCTTAATGTTAATATGCATAGGTTTCTGTTTCATGACACATTTATTTAAATGAGTTTAATTTGGTACGGCAGAATTGTATTCTTTATAATTAATTAATCTAAGAAAACGCCATATCTTGCATATTATACTTCTGAAGATACTGCAAAATTCCAAAAGTAGCGGAAGGGTAATTTCTAACATAGAAGGATCGAGGGCAACAAAAAAGCTGATCAACTCGCAAGAAAAGGAACAGAAACAAAACTCATAGACCCAGTACCGGCTTTGGAGGTACCAAAATAATGAGCAAAAGCCACATCAAAGACTGGGTATAAAAAAACGTATGCACTACTAGGCAATAATTTCCGGCCAAATCATGGTAAGGACTTTATTGGCCAACCATGCAACAAAAGGGCTGAACAACATTTTTGACTGTTCATGCACCCGTTAAAGTGCGTCTGAACAAGATAGGCCTATATAACGGCGACCTTAGCTACAGACTCTGCAGTAAGGAACTAGAAACAGTCAGGCATATCCTAGTAAACTGCGAGGCACTGGATCACAGGAAAAAATGCATTTTGGGACAGCCGAATATAGACCCAGATATGCTTAGGAAACACCAAGTCAAAGACTTGTACTGCCTTGTACAGAACACCAAAATAATGTGGATAACATAAGCAACATAGATTTAGCACAATAAGCCTTATTCGCTGCGGTGTAAACCGAGAACGTAAATTGGACAGGCCTGGAGGGACAAAAAGGTAATTTTTTTAGGAAAAAAATAACTTTGAGACGTTTTGATATAAACTAAGTATTTGCTGAAATGACTTTTTAATATAACTTAGAAATCTAAAATGTAAGGCCTAAAATCAAGAATAATACAGATGAAGTCGAACAGTTTGTACGCTAGAGATATCAGGAATATGACATAATGTGATCTTTATTGGAAAAATGGTTTTGTTAATTGTTATAATAAAGAAGCTATAGAGAAATACAACCTAGGTATGATACCTATATATAATGCTTAAGAATTTGTAATAATACTCAACCAGGTTAATTCGAGTTTGGAAATTTTTCAAATTCCACAGTCATTACGCAGACACGAGATAGTATTTTTTAGATCTGACACAGATAATAGTAACGTACCGTTTATTCTCATGCTCTTCATTGAATTCCATCGGAAAGCCGTGCAATGATCTGGTGAGTCATGCATAGTTACAGCTCTTGCGTGGTTCGCGACAAGACCTTGACTCACCTGGGAACGATTAGCGTATTCGCCGCGAGCTTACATTTCAGAATTGTACAGAAAGTGAAGTTCATGTCAATTAACGGAACAAAGTATACGACGTTAAAGTAAGCATAGCTCTACTTTTCATATCTGATGGACTAATTGTTATTGATAAATAAATTCATATGATGTGCTTTCATTCATTCTTCTTATTAAATATAATATTCACTGTATTTATTGCAACACATGAATATTATTAATGTATGACGATTAAAATTTATTGTTTTTTATTAAGTTGATAATGAATTATAACACTTTATATATTCTTCGGAGAATTACGATTTAAATTATGTACAGTAGATAATTTATTCACTTCAAACAAACCTGTATTAATATCATCAATCGCACTCCAATTCCTTTGATAGAAAAGAATGCAGTAACTGTGCGTCGTCAGCTTAAGCTTGGACGTTACACTTATTAACATTATTATATTATGATAAAATGTGTCGTTAGTGTAAATTATAAAAAATAGCGGGCCAAGAATAGAGCCTTGTGGAACTCCAGATAAAATAACTGAAATATTCAAAATATCGCCACTAACCTGATACGTTCCACCATATAGGTAAGATTGTAGCAAAACTAACGCACCATCACAGAATCCTTAATGTTTGAGCTTAGAAATAAGCAACTAATAACAAGTCGTATCAAATTCCCTCGAGTAGTCCGAAGAAATAATCACACCATTCAATCCATTGTCAATTGACGTCATTATGTCACACATAAGCCAACGCAGTAACTGTACTGAAGCCCTTCCGAAAATTAGCTTAATAATTGGAAAAACAATTATTGGTCTCTAATATTCTAGAAAGAACAGACAATATACTAATTATTCCTATACAGGGAAAGTGGTAGGATTAGATTTTAGAC
Source organism: Amphimallon solstitiale (assembly GCA_963170755.1). NCBI lineage: Eukaryota > Metazoa > Arthropoda > Insecta > Coleoptera > Scarabaeidae > Amphimallon > Amphimallon solstitiale. The sequence goes on along the minus strand of OY720679.1, from coordinate 88,961,878 downwards.
AAGGGCAAGCCTAAAGTAGACTTCCTCTTAGTAGGAAAATGAGACCATTCATTACACCAATTTAAAATACGTGTAACATAAAGGTCAATGAAAGGACTGCAGAACTTCAGCATAGTTGAGGAAATGTTATCACATCCATATGCATTAGTCGCAATGCCATTAATAATTACATGAATTTCCTCAACTGATGCTAATCCAAGTTCAAACAAGACTGCAGAAATATGATAGGTAAATTGTAATAAGCAATTAGATCGTTGGAGTTAAGACTAACGAAATTAACAAAAGGAGCAAAATAATCATTTATTTTGTAAACATCAACTAAATCGTCAATTAGTATTCTAGTATAGGAGGATTTGACATTAAGGGACTGAAGCGTAGACCACAATCTTTTCGGATTTGAAGAATTGTAAGTAATATTCAAATATTTCTATTATTCAAGTGTAACCATATTGAGTGTGAAATTCCAAAGTCCTTTATATCTGTTCTAGTAATGAATAGAGTGGTATTTTTAAAAAGAAAAAGCTCTGTCCTTTAATTTCATATTAAATTTTCAGTCAGCCAAGAATCTTTTAGTTTAGTTATACTAACCTCCTCTAAAGGAGCATGAAGTAGTAATAAATTCATAAAAAATACCAAAAGTGTGATTTATCTCGTCTTCCCTTATGGAGGTAGGCCAAGAATGGTTATGCAAATCATTAGAAAGTGATGTATAACAGAAGTTTTCAAAATTTCTGTGTTGAATTAATTTAGCGTGACAATTCAAAAAAATCTAGTTGTAATCTGATATCAGACCAGTCGATGTTACCAAACTGGATCCAGCAGTGTAGACGATCTTGTGATACTAGTAGCTTCCTTTATCACTTGTACGAAGCCTAGCTGTAGCACAAGGTATGTAGTCCTAGGAGTTTGCACTTATTTATACTTTGTCTCTTGTTTATACTCCATAATACTACAATAAATTCCAGGATATGCATTTTCTTTCAGAATAAATTGTAGAGTGCCTATAGAAAAAGTTGCAAATTAGTATTTTCTGCACATATTGTGCAGAAAATAATTTTGTTGCACATCCTACTATAAAGTTTGTTTAATAAAGTTTTATCACACATATATTCAGAACTAATTAATCAAATTTAAGGTCGTATACTTTATGACAAATAGAAATAAAAACAAAGATCTCTATGCACATTCTAATGTATGCAAAAATTTTCGAAAAAAATAAAAACAAAAACAAAAACCACAGCAAATTCTCAAAATAAGAAAAAACACGACGTTCGTCTACATAAAGAGATTCTCTTCTGAGAACCTCTCCTTATTAAAATAATAATTAATGTTGCCGTTGAAACCGAATTCCCGTCAACGTTCCGCCACTGTCAAATATTCCGTTCTGTGTGGTTTTGTTTATTTTTGTTTATCTTCTTTTTTTTCGTCGCCGCCGCCTCGTTTCAAGTAATCGTTTTTCTTTTGTTTTCCGCCATCGGCGAGTTAATTTGAATGACGCGCCGTGGCGGAATTTCTTTGTTTTCTCGTGACTCGCGATGCCAGTTCACTTCTGAAGCGATTCTCGGGGGTCACTTTGAGTTCGCGTGCCAGATTTGTTATTCCAAGGCGATCCTAATGATGCATTGCGTCTCGGAAAACTCTTATAATTGCTAAAAAAACACGTTTGCATACATTATATGTATGTTTCTTGAGATCATTTTCAACTGGTGAAGTCGTAGCTGCATCCGTAGTTAATTGTTTTCAAGAAAAACATTTATTGGTACAAGTAAAGTGTTACAAAATATTCTCAACAGAATTTCGATAAACGTGTAAAATTTGTATACATAAAATGACAAATTACACACGCATAATTTTATTCGTCAATAAAATAACGTTATGCCATGGTGTAGTATTCTGGAATTATTAATAAATTCTTCACTTGTTTTGTGAAAATATATACTTTCAACAATTTTCAGTAAGATGGAAGATAATTGCATACTTATTTTACCACTTTCTTGATGATTTATATCTCGTGGACGCTGAGGTTGAAGCAAAATACCTCTAATCAATATTAAGTATATATTTTAAAATACCCAAAAAGAAAAAAACTAATTCAAGTTTTAAATATCATTGTATGTATTAAGGTAATGTTCTGTAATAGTTTTAGCTTTCCCTCGTTAGATGGCGTTCTATATTAAAATAAATCTTTCTGTAATAACTTTAAGAGAGGGTGATCCACCATAAACACTATACACATAGTGAGTCAAATAATTGAGAAGTTCTATGATTATAGTATCGGGCTATAAATAGTATATATTAACTTCAAGCAGGTATTTGATATTCTGAAGCGAGAGCAGATAATAAAAGCAACGAGGAAGATAAAAATACCAGGAAAGCTAATGAGATTGACAGAAATGACGATAAAACAATCAAAAGCAGCAGTAGTGACGGACGAAGGTGCAGCTCAAGACTTCCAAACTAACCTAGGGGTAAGACAGAGTGACGGACTATCAACCATCTTGTTTATTTTAGCACTGGATACAGGGGTCAAGGAATGCAATTTCCAGGGAATCGATAAGACAATACAAATAGTTGCGTAAGCGGACGATCTCACTATACTAGCTAGCGACAGGAGAAACTTGGAAGAAGCAATTCAAAAAATTGATCAAGCAGCAAACAAAAAATTGGCTTGACAATAAACCAAGGAAGAAGTAATACATGGAGATAAGCAGAGGAAATAGAGATACAACAACCAAAGAAGTGAAAATAAGAAATTACGATTTTGAAATAGTTGAAAACTTTAAGTATTTAGGAGTAATCGTAAATACTGTGAATAGCAGAAACATGGAGATAAATCATAGAATACGGGGTGGATATAGAGCTTATTATAAATACAAAAACATACTGAAAAGTAAGAAAACATAAATACAAAAATGAGAGCATCAATCCGACCAGTAGTGACTTATGGGGCAGAGACAATGCACCTGACAAATGTGGAACGGGAAAAACTGAGAAGGTTTCAGAGAAAAATTGTAAGAGAAATATATGGGTCGGAGAAAGTGGCAGATGAAGAATACAGGAAGCTAATGAACTTCAAGTATAAAAGACCAAAGACTCTGATGGTACAGCCACATAAAAAGAACGGAAAACAACAGGGACGTAAAGACATTCACGACATGGAGACCAAACACAGGTAGAAGAAGGGGGGGCGAGAAGCACTTGAGAAGATAAGGTGCTAGAGGATATTAAGAAACTGAAGATACGAGATTGTAGCAGCAGGATCCAGGACCGAGATGCGTGGAGGAGGATGACTGAGGAGGTAAAGTGGATCAAAAGTTTCGAGTAAAGCAAGAATGGAAAAACGTGGAGTAACTCACCACAGGAAATGAGTTGCTAGACCTCAACATACATAATAAAATTAGTTTTGGCAATATTTGTATGGAAAGTGTTAGACAAAAATATTATTCAATCAATATAAAAAAAGACAATCCTATATTTTCTCGTCCCAATTCAATAGGCTGAAAACCGGAAATAGTAAGAAGGGTGTCATATGGAAAACCTCTAGGAGAATAATATAATTAAACGTTCGAAACCAAATATAGGTATTTTAAAAACTTCCTTTGAACAATCTCAACCATTACATTATAAATTGCAGTAGTAAGGATTCCAAATCAAAGCGGCGCATTTTATTTTACTCATCAAAAGAGCAACGTAAAAAAACCTGAAGAGTTGTAGTAGTATGGAACTGCTTGAGTTCCAAAGTACGAAGTCTTATTTTTTGTTAGATAATGAAACCAAACCTGTACGTGATTGCAAAATGAGAATTCACTATCAATCATCACACCAAAATCCTTGACACCAGCAAACCCACCCAAGGCATCTCCATCAATCTCAAAATCGTAAATAATGTATTTATTCTTTTCCTGTACATGTCACTGTTACATTTTGATACATTTAATTCCAACCTATTTACCGCACACCACTCGCCTAGGCACTCCATGTTTGTTTGCATGCTAACACAGTCACTCAAAGATGTAACGGACAATAGTAACTTCACGTCATCCGCAAACATTAGGGTGTCACAACACAGATCATTTATCCAAAGGAAAAATTACAGTGGACCCAAGTTAGATCCCTGTGGTACCTCTGAGTTAACAATTTTAATTTATGTCCATTGTAAGAAACCTAAACGAGATAAAATTGTAATAAGTGGGGAAACAGATATGAAAAACGAAAGTGTTCGATAAATCGATATATATATATTGTGTCCGCCTGTCCCCCCACATTAAGAATTCCGATGTATATAGTATAAAACTGATCAAATACGTCATTGTAGACTGCGGTTCCACAAATCTATGATGCATACTTGAGATATTAGGTTTTAATACAGGATAAGTAAATTTATAAAGTATTGACTCAAAATCCTTAGCAAAGTTGCTTATGATACATATCGGACAATTGTTAGTCTAATGATGGGTTACCGCTTTTTAAGATAAGACAGATACGAGCTGCCTTCCATTTATTTGAAAATGTTGGGGTAGGCAGAGTAATATTGAAGATAATTAATAGGGGTTCCAGAAAAATATTACTACAATCCTTAGCCATGAAATTTAATTGAAGCTTTTTCTTAAATCTTCTAACAGCAAACATAACGTCTTCCTCAACCACTGCTAGTATAGTCACAAGAGGTTGTTATACAGACTGTTCATTTCAAAACTTCCCACCCTAAATTTTAGGAAATCTGGAAATCTATGAAAAATTCCCTGAAACACGTAAGAAGTATTATCGTAGGGGACATTTCTTAATGTAAAAATTGACTCGGCCACTTTAACCCCCTGCCCCCGGGAGCTACCCCCTTAATAATCTTAAATGGAAAGGAGTATCGAGTAATACGTCATCTTAAAGGACTTTTGAAACAGTACATTTTGGCGTTAATTTTTTTTTAAATTGAACGATTCGTTTTGAAGATTTTTAAAAAATCTTTTGGTTTGTTTAATTTTCTGTTCTTTGATTTAGGCTTAAATATCTATTACTCAAACACACTTTAACAGTTGATTTCGTTTTGTTTTCAAAATTATTTAAGAATTCAAATATTTTTTCCAGAATAATTCAATCCAATAATTGTTCAAAATGTTGTCCGTTGATCGCTAAACAATGCGGCGTACATTTTCAAAAACGTCTCTTTGAATTCCATGACAGGTTGCACCAATCCTCTGACAAAGTTCTTCTAAATTTTGAGTTGGGGGGGGGGGTAAATACAACAGACATTAAATAACCTTATAGAAAAAAGTCTAGTGGTGTCAAATAAGGCGATCTGGTGGCCATTGTATAGATCCTCTTCGTCCTATCCATTTATATGGAAATACATTGTCTAACCACCGCCGTACTGGAAGAACATAATGAGGTGGAGCTTTACATTTTCAACAAGATGTCCTCATCTAATAGGGTATTTCCAACTCTATCCAGTTGATTTTCGAGAGCATCAATAATTAGCGTATTGATAGTATTTTCTTCTTATCCAAATATGCTTCACCATTTAGATTTTCATTGAAAAACAACGGACCAATCACTTGTTCCCCTAAGATGCCTGTCCATACATTATTTTTCCAAGGTACAGAGTCTGTCCTTCTACAGACAGATGAGCGTTTTGGTTACTCCAATATTTCCTTTCCTTTCATTAAATGTTGCGACAGTTGAATTCTTAAATAACTTTGAAAACAAAAATAAAACCTAGTAAGCAGTTAAAGTGTGTTTGAGTAATACATATTTAAGACTAAAACAAAAAACAAAAAATTACACAAACCAAAAGATTTTTTTAAAAAATCATCAAAACGAATCGATCAATTTAAAAAAATTAACCCCAAAATCTACTGTTTTAAAAGACCTTTAAAATGACGTATTACTCGATTTAATTTCCATTTAAGATTTTTAAGGCGGTAGCTCCCGGGAGCAGGGGGTTAAAGTGGGTGAGTCAATCGTTACATCAAGAAATGCTCCCCACGATAATACTTCTTACGTGTTTCAGGAAATTTTTCATAGATATTTATCATCAAGGTCAAGTAAACAGCTTATACTGGGGTTCGCCTTGCGATTATGTATTTACCAAATCGTTATTTACCAAATCGTTATTTTGGTGTTTTCACTTGTATATTTCTTTATACATAATAAAGACATTTATTATTATTATTATTATTATTATTATTATTTCCACATTTTCTGAAATTTAGGGTGAGAAGTTTTAAAATAAACACTCTACATATTACAGTTTCATATATAGATATAGCAATGGAGTCCTGATGCACATTGGAAAAGTGATAACCAAAAGCGCCAAGTATTTTCTGAGGCGTGTACTATCACAGACCATCTTCCAAAACCTTACCAGGAATTCTACTACATTCCTCTCTTCGAGATTGTAAATTAACAAAAGCATTTATTATCAACCACAATTGATTGTTCTACACTGTGCAAGTACTGTTTGTATGCAATTCTTAAATCAGATTGAACAGGAGAATTAAAATCACCGACTGAAAGCTTTTATCTGTAATTTTATTAATATTCCCTTGTTGGTATATTAATACACTTCATTCTTAGCATCATTAGCATAAAAGTAAGTCTTCAGATTAGTCCAAAGTGTAGGATAATTAGCCCTGAGAAAATTGTATTGCTTCTTATTAGAATTGAGAGGGATTTTAATTTTTCTGGTGTAAAGACTAAAAGTGATAAATCTAAGGACCAATGGTAGGCATTTTCCCTCACCAATGGCAGCTTATTTCTAATAATCTCACAAATAAAATTATAAATCCAAATCTAGTATTTTCTCTTTAGAGTTGCATACGTTATTAACCTGACTCAGACTTAATAATGCACTGAACTTCATAGGAGTATAATTAATATCCAAATACACTTCAAGGTCTTAAGAAATCTATTTACGTCAAGCTTGTGTAAATACCAAGAATGCTCTGTAGACATACGTACATTATCATGTACTTTTGTAATTGTTCATAAGCATGTACAAATGAATAAAAGTGGATACAAAAGGAACAAAAAACGTGAAGCAAATTGTGGCTCCCTAATGTGATTTTGACATCCAATGCCATTAAGTTCTTCGGCTGTCAGATACACGAAAATATATACAACACAACCACATCAAGCAGACACTTATTGTTTAATGTCCGTGCATATACGTCTATAGGTCTGTGTTGGATTGCGAGCTATAATTCTTCACATCTCTCCTTGTTCCTTTATTCTCTCGTCTCGTTTACTCTTGAACGCCGATGCTCACAAGTTCTCCTTGTCTGGCACTTTTTCGTGCATTCGATGAGTGCACGTAATTAGATCGACTCTTTTCGCCGAAACGTGTATCAGTGACCGGGTAACCTTCTTCGCCCGCAATGTCCGGCGGCCCCCAGGAGAACTCGCCGCTTCGCTGCAACACACTCGTGAACCCGTTAGTCTTTTTAACTTTTATTTTCGTCCTACTACCATATTACATACACAACTAGTTACATACTACCATATACTTTCGATCCAGATTTGTTCTTCTTCTTGATCGTTTTCTTGTTGTTGTTCTGCTGTCCGCGGACGAGTTATCTCGGATGCCTACACCATTGCTGGACCTGTTCAATTTCATTACTATTTAATTCCGTTTAATGCGGAGTCATTGAAAGGGAACTGCCCAGACGATTGTGACGGTGTCGACATGGGCGATGTGAACGAACTGGCGGTAACGTTGCTGCAGCCTGTAATCATCTGTTGCGGTTAAATTGCAACGAAATAATAGTTCGCAGGGCGGCGTGGATATGTATTTTTTTTTGCAATCCTTTGTATATTATAAATTAGTACGAGGACTTATTAATAAGGTAGTGAAGTTGGCATGAACTTGAAGAATTATATATGTGTATATCTTTAAAATAAATCGATTATATTAAGTATACGAGATGCTATCAAAGTGTTTAAATTCTAGATTGTAAGACGCCAATAGATGGCATCTGTAAAGATTGTAATCAAGGCCAACTGTGTCTGCTATCGCTATGCGATATAAGGCCGTCACATAAAGAGATTTTTCTGATTCTGGTAATCTCAAATATCTATCCTTAAGTGGCGCCATCTATCCAAAGCATTATAAACTACTTGGTAATCGCTGGGCATTTTTAAAATCGTGTGCTAAAAATATGCAATATGATTGGATTATTCTCAAGGTACTTGGGAAAATGAGAATTAATTATCGAAAATGTAGTATAAGGATAATTCTTGGTAAATAGCCATAATTTTTTTGCATTTTCAGGTTAAATTTATATTTTAATATTTGTAGTTGTGCAAAGAGATTTTTTTTTAATCTAATACAAAAAATCGCGGCTGAAGTGAAGCAGCATTGGTAGTCGTTATTTGATCACTAATATTAACAATAAGTGTGAATGTGTGAACACTAAAGTAGTTGAGAGGTGATTCAGTTATATTTTAAAAATTATGAATATTTCAATAATGTAAATTTTTGTGCAGTAATTAGGTTTGTATCTGTTGCATAAATAAAGATGCTATAGTATCTATAAAAATGCTGTAATTATTAGCAATAATGCACCTTGTTATCATCGTAAAGTTGAAAAATGCCGACAAGAAGGTGATTAGCGTGAAGCAATTCATGCTGTCTTGAAATGTGTGCATAAAAATATAACAGATTTAGTATAAGCGCCAAAATTAGCAAATTGTAACGCTGCCAAAGAGGAAAGAAGTTCATAAAATATGTACCAAAATAAAATGAAAAAATTAGTTTAGAGAATATTACATTTTGTTATTTCTAAATATTCTATCTTTCTTTTAAAAATTAGAAATGTAAAGAAAATTGTTATTCTTGAAACTACCCAACTTAATTTTTTCTTTCTAAGTTTTATTTATTTCTATTTCATTATTTTAAAATTATTAATATTAATTATTGTAAAGTTAATATTTAAAGTGTTATTTTAAAGTTTATTTCAATAAAAATTGAGAAAACATTCTGATCGGATTTATTATCCTATTACTAGATGGCGTTACTTAAGGATCGATATTTTCAACAATGTAAATCTAAGTTATGTGATGGCCTTTATATCGTGTAATGATAGCGAGATCCAATTCGTCTTGTAATATAAGTGACTTTATAAAAAGAGTGGAACAATCACTTGGTACTTACTTAATGACCTCTTGTGTCAATAATGTATTTTGCTGTAATATTCGTATCTATATTTATCGGGATTTTTTTAAAAAAAATATATCCATTTAACGTGCTATTGAGAGTTATCATAGACATAGTGAACACATTTTTGAATAAATTGTATAATCAATTATTTGCTGTTTCTATCACCAGTGGGAAAACACTCCAGTGTTATCCCACTGGTGATTTGGTGAAGAGCAAGGAAGTAGTGGCAATTTTTCTAGGACAGGTCAATATTAATTTCTCAATTCCCATCTTTTGGCATAAATTATACCTTTCTATCCCAACAAGTGACGGCGTAACGAGGAGCAACTCGAAAAATTAAAACAGCAACATTACATTTTCGGAAACATCGTTTCATCCTCTGTTTAGCAGTGAAACATTTTTTTAACCACTTTCAATATTCCATGACTAAATAATCTCTGTTTTTCTTTTTTTGGTGTGTTTTTTGCTTATGCTCATCGGTGTATCATTTATCATTTATTAGTATGGATGTTAGTCAGTTTAGTGCTTCAAAGTTTGACCGCGCCGCCTTATTGGATTTGATTTGGGCTAAAAACAAAATGCAACGTTTAACTAAAAAAGAAAGGATTGAAATTTTATAATAATATATTATGTTTGGTTGTGGTGTAAACGCCGTTCCAGAAGGCTGAATGGGTAATAAATATTACCCATTCAGCAGTTAGCAATCTAGAGTTCACCAAGTTCTAGGAAGAAGGGAATATTAGGGATCGGCTCAGGCAAGTGGATCTCCGAAGAACCCCCTCGACACTAGGCGGTATACGCTACTCGTCCTGCAAGAAAATCAACATCGAACATCACGAGAGTTAGCTCTGGACAACGGAATAAGTTAGAGATCAGTGACAGAGTATTTAGAATGAAAAATTAAATGCATATAAGCTTAGGCTGGGTCTCGAATCAAGTGAAAATGATCCAAATCACCGCTTAGAGTTCTGCGAAAATGATGAAAATGTGCAATCCAAATCACGGTTTAGCGGCCAGAATATTGTTTCTCCTTTAATGGAGACCAAAAGTTGACTTTTTGTGGATTCTGCGTATGATGTCGCATTTAGTGGGGATTTTTGGAGGGCCAGTATCTACATTTTGACGATTACCTTCCAAAAAAGAAATATCCTGGCCACTAAAGAGTGATTTGCATCCATAATTGTTTTGCAGAACTCTAAGCGGTAATCTGCATCATCATCACTTAATTCGTGAACCAGTTTAAGCTTATATGGGTGCTATTTTTCAATTTTTAAATATTTTATAACTGATTTCTGTCTTATACCATTGTTCAGAGCTAATTCTGGGTATGTTGGATGTGAATTTTCTTGTAGGACGAGTAGCGTATCAAGCCTAAATGTAGAGGGGATCCTCGGGTGACAAGTCCTGAATCGATAATATTCCCTTCTTCCCTGAACTTGGTTTCTATTTTTCTATCTGTTGATTGGGTGATATTTTTTTTCAGTGTAACTTTTACTTTCTTATACGTAGTATAAGGAAGTATTGTGATGATGAAAATTTTCGACCTCGAGATTTTTGCAGATGTCCACGTTTTGAAGTCCCCTGATACCAAAAAAGTGTGTCTGTCTGTGTGTGTGCGTGTGACCACGATAGCGGTCACACCGCTGTAGATATCAATTCCAAATTTTGTATTTACGAATATAATCTCCCTCTTGAGAACTGATTAGATTTTGAGCAAAATCGGCAGACCGGAAGTAGTAGTTTACTTCAGTGAAAAAATCGAATTTTGCAAATATTTCGTCAATTACTAAGTTTAAACAAATTTATAAAGAATTCAAATCTACTCAAAATTAAATTTGAGAAAAATTGTTTTAATAAAGTTTTTCGAAATTCCTACCGAAAGTAGGTCTTTTACTCTTATCGAAAATCAGTTTTTTGCGAATATCTCGCAAGTCATGCTTTCTAGGCAGGTACATTACGAGTATAAAAGTATTTAAAACATACTTTTAAATATCTTTTGTATAAAAAAATTTCAAAATTCAGACCGGAAGTACCACTTTTACTCTTATCGAATAGCGATTTTTTGCAAATATGTCGTAAATTATGCATTCTATATATATTTATGAAGAGTACAAAAGTATTTAGAGTTGGATTTGGAATATTTTTTGTATAAATGAAATTTCAAAATTCGGACCGGAAGTAACACTTTCATACGTATAAGAAAGTCGTGTGTTGGCCACACCTCATTTTTTATTTTGTGTTTAACCCAACTTAGAACTTAATAAATCTAACGTATTAAATTAGTTCTTTCAAAATTTGATTCTCCAAACTGATTAACCCCAATAACACCTATATTGCAATAAGCAAACGTAAAAACATCATACCAAAAAAGTCAAACAGATATTATTATGTAATATTTGACCCCCGTTGTCATTTAAATTTTTTGAATTGCCTCTCTTACGCCGTCACTGGTTAGGATAGAAAGGTATAACTTATGCCAGCAGGTGGGAATTTAAAAATAAAAATTGATCTGTCACAGGAAAATTAACAAAAAGTAGGAATTTTATTCTTTACTTTACATTCGCACTATATGGGGGGAAAGCGTTCTTTGCATATTCTGGCAAAAAGTAGTTATTCTTTATTAAACTTTGGAAATGATTTACTAGATTATGTTGGCACTAATAGGTCCTTATGCTGTCTTTAACTTTTTCCCCTGAAAGCTCCATTTGGCTGCGTAAGGGATATTCTCTGTGCAGCATCCAACCCATTATATTGACCTTCCACCTACCTTGACATCTACGCTCCATCTCCTTGTTGTCTTGGTGGCATCTTTTTTCTTGTTCTTCTTCAACTTCGTCTTGAAAGAGTTTCCAAATATCTGAAATTAGAAAAATATCTTTCTTTATTTTTGCTTCCGAAAATGCTGGAAACTTTTGGCCAAGGTATTTAAAGCACTCTCCTTCTTTTCATAAAGCCTTAATAAATTGTTCATCAAGCCAAGTCTGATGTGAAGTGAAGGCAAACAGATTTTACTGGGATTAACCAAACTTTTCTTTGTTACATTTTCGTTTCCAGGTTTAAATGCTTTCCTAGGGGGCCACTCCATTTTGATCCACTAGAAGCAAGGGTACTTGGTATATTCTGCTTGTTGTCCAAGATGCGTCAAAAGCACTTTCAGGGCACCACATATCGTCCACTCTATATCTTTATATTAGGATACTAACTCAAATTAACACACGGGCTTCTAAAAACAAAACGCCAAGAAATTGAGCCTTAAAAATAAGAAGTCAAAATTTAAGATAAAGCAACTTCTATGCCAAACACCTTATTCAATATATATGCCCATTGCTGACAAAATTTGTAATTCTAACAGAAAATGTCGTTTCTGCAAGTTAGTTCTTTTATCAACACTTAATTTTTTCAATGCATATAACATTCTTTTGTAATTTATACAATCAAACGGATTATATCTAACTACCTGGAAGAAAGAAAAACTATAACAGGGGCTTGATACGTTCATTATTACACAGTTTGAAAGAAACAGATTCATAGTATTCCTTTCATTTAATAGCCATCAATTGAGACTATGTTGATATAATAGAACACACGAAACAATATTTTTTCATCATAAACGAAAAATAATGACGTCTGTATTGCCAATATCATAACTAGCGCGCGGACACGTACGGTTGATGACTCATCGCTCATGGGCGCACTATTGAAATGTTGTATTTTTAAAGAGGTTTTAATTTTATTTATATAATTGGATAACAAATGACTGGTGATCAATAAAATACAAAATATCTTATTAAGTGTTCATTTTCTCTTCTGTAAGACTTGTTCTCTTTGAATTAAGTACATCCTTGTAGATAGAAAACGTCCTTTCTATATCGCAACTGGTTATAGGTGCGTACTGGAAATATTCTTTTGTTTCAGCGTATTTAGCATATACAATTACCGCAATGTTATTAAATCTGGATTTCTATTAAAAACTGCGTCTAACTTTTGCCGAAGGCCACATCCGAAGTCACTTGGATCACTTTTGAAATTATTAATAGCCCACGTCTAATGTGATTAATCCATCTTTTAATTTAAGATTTCGATTTTCAAAACATGTGATTAGTTTAGGCAAATTTCCAAAGTGTTCCTGAAGGAATAACAACTGATTTTTTAAATTTTGGATTTGTGTTAGTTCCTTGCACTAAGAAATATTTCGAGCGTCGTCATTTAAACATGTAACGAAATTTTGTAAACTATCGAAATTCTCTGCATAAAAACTATTTCTGTGTATGTTTTAACAAAGCTAAGTGACGAACGGGCGATATTTTGGCATTCTGTAACGATATTTTACAGACTTTGTAATAAATTTCGGAATCACTGACAATTCATTTTCATATCAAAAAAAGTAATATAAACAACGTTCTAGATCTAAATAAATGATAACTAAAAATGTACGCGTATGTTATTGAAACTAAACGAAATCCAGTGCACACTTACGTCTAGATAATTGGGAGAAGTCGATTCAATAAACCGGTATTAAACAAACTATTACAAAAATTACGAAGTACGTAATTAACACTCGAAACAATGAATAAACGAAACTAACGTAAGTATGAATGAAAATTTTATTTCTCTTGCGAAATATAAGGTAAATATAATAAATTTTAAAAACCCCTCACGCTCCTATCTACGCCGATGAAAAAAGGATTTTACTCATAAATTCCTTATTTTATGGGCATTTTTTGCTCTCATTCTCGGGCACTTCTCGGGCGTAAACAGATTTTGCGGTTCACCATATGAATTAGTGCTATTCAGTAAGCGTGTGTTGTTTACATTATTTCTTTGCTCCGTTGTAACTTCGTCGTAGTTTAAACCGGTCATGTCCGCGCCCTAATCATAACAAAGAAATTAATTTGATTAATATTAACTAGAAAATAATAATGTTGACGTTATTTCAACCAGTTTTACCAGAAATATTAATATCAGATGTTGGCGTATATGAAGCTTCGTTTACACTTTGCTAGTAAATCATTTCACAGTAGATGTACAGTTTTCGGTTATAGCAAACTTCGCAAATCGTAAATTTTATTCGTCGATCACAATACACACATAAACGTACAAAAATTTTTATGTCATGAATTTTGATGATGAAGGTGGATTGTTTTGTATGTTTCAGTATAATCAAATTACGTTTTTCAAAAATCACGCTCGTATTGATATGAGTTAAATAGAGGATATAGATAAAATTATAAAATTAAATGTGTAGGTAACAAAATACGGAATGGTATTAATATTGTTTTCAATCCGTAAAATATTGCATTCATAAATACAAATATTTCAAAACATACATTATTTAATTTAAATATCGGCATAATAGTAACAAATTTTGATTAGAATAATTCAAACTATTCCCTAAAGTATTTATTTTAAACGCGAGCTTTCAGTGCGATGAAATCAAAAGTGTTCCGGTCGCGCAGCGACAGAGCGCGTTACTTTCACTGCTTCAAGTGAAAAGTTTATATTTAAAACACTGTCGCTTTCCTTCGACCACGTTCACTCGATCCTCTAGTGGTTTTTAACTTCGTTGGCTCTCTGGATTCACTCTGTCGTCGTACTCGAAAAGCGCCGTTCCTATTTGTACCTATTAGTTTATCGACCTGCATTTCTCTGTCAAATCAAATTGATTGTCATGGTTTTAATCGACCTTTCGCGAATTTCTTGTAATTCCTAAGTCATATTTATTATATTCGTACGATTTTTGGAGATTACGAGAATACACCAATACTTATTTATTTATTTATACAGGGTTGCTCATTAGTGCGTCAAAGTCCAATATAGGCCTTATTAAATAGTACGACAGAAATTTATTTTATAAAAAGTGGCACAGTAACAAAAAATACATATTTTGAAAATAATTTGTATTATACAGGGTGATGCGTTAAAATGGCACACATTCGAAATTTTATTTTTTAATGAAACAACCAGTATATCTTTTGTTTTTCCTTACCTACTTTAATTTGTGTTTTCATCGATATCTGGGGTTTTGGTTTTAGATGACGCATTGTTGAGTTATTAACGAAAATTATAAAAAAAATGGTCGCGACAATGTTTACCATAATAATTCTATGCGGTAGTATTACGATTATCTAAGACAAAATTATTTAGTAAGTATGCAGCCAAGCAATGTGTTGAACCTACAAAATAATCAAACATTCATTTTATTATACAGGATGTTTGTTACGATACAATCAATTTGGCTATCGTCAAAGAGCGTTTATTGATTTTTTCAAATGAAACACCCCGTATATTATTAAATTTTTGGAATGATGCGTTAATTGCGCTTAATTTTTGTTGAGTTATTTTTCATTTTTCATTACAAACCGCTAAATTATTTGTTTTCGATTCAATTTAGTGTACTGAGTAAACGATTTGACAAACAAAAACAAATAAACGTCAACAAACGTCAAAAATTAAAATCTTATTGTTGCTGTTAGTTAGGTGTAATATTAGTGATTTCTTAAGTTTCTGCGATTAATATTGTCATTGTGTTATTTATTGATTGGATTAGTGGGTAGGTACGTACTTTCCTTGTATATTTATTGTTTGCCACATATTGTTATTACGGTTTTTAGTTAAGTCAGTATCCAGTTTGAAAGCAACGAACTCGTTGACATGATTTTTATTATGGGATCTACCCCAAAAGAATTGTCTATTAACCAAGCGAATTTACGAGCAAAGATATCCTGACAGAAGACAACCTTCAGTTACAAATTTTGGAAAGACTTGAGGAAAGATTCAATAGAACAGGAAATGTAAGTTATGGAAAGCTTGAAAGGACAAAGAGGACAGGTGACGAAAATGAATTGAAAGTCTTGGTATCAGTAATTGAGGAGCCCTCTACTAGCTCGACCAAAATATCAACAGAAACTAATATACCACGATCTACAGTTAGCAAGATTTAAAAAAAAAATATCATTACTAGAGTATTTCCTTTCATCAAGAACTGTTGGGGCCTGATTTAGATACTAGAAGGATGTTTTGCAAATGGGGATTAGAAATTCAAAGGATAACACCTAACTTCTTCCAGAAGGTATTATTTACTGACGAATCGAATTTTACTTAGAATGGTAGCCCAAACAGTCATAATCTTCATCATTATGCAATAGACAACCCAAGAATATTAAGAGCGATTGATAAGCAGAGGCAATGGACTATAAATGTTTGGGCTGGTATTATGGGCAACTTTATAATTTGACCACATTTCTTTCACGGACATTTAAATGGTGCGCAATATTTGAATTTCTTGCAATATGATTTGCCTCAGCTTCTGCAAAACGTTCCTCCAGTTCTAAGAAAAAATATGTGGCTTCAGCACGACAGTGCTCAGCACATTTTGCACTAAATGTCCGACACTATTTGAATCAAGAATTCGAAAATAGATGGATCGGCCACGGTGGTCGCATTAGTTGGCCACCTAGATCGCCAGATTTGACCAAACTCGATTTTTTTCTATGGGGGTACATAAAAAATATTGTATACCAGACACATCGCCCATGGGCGCGCTATTGAAATTTTTTATTTTGAAAGAGTTTTCATTTTATTTATATAATTGGATAATCTATGAAATACAAAATACGTATTATTTGTTCATTTTGTAGTTCAAGTCGAGTAAAGGAGTATTAATATTTACTAACAATACTTTCTCAATGTTCTCTTCTCTAAGATTTGTTCTGTTTGAATGATGTACATTCTTGTAGATAGAAAACGTCCTTTGTACATCGCAACTGGTTATAGGTGCGTACTGGAAATTTTCTTTTATTTCAGGATATTTAGCAGTTAGATTTTGTGTCATTTTCCCCATACACAATTGCTGCAATGTTATTAAATCTGGATTTCTATTAAAAACTGAGTCTAACTTTTGTGGAAGGCCACATCCGAAGTCACTTGGAATACTTGTGAAATTATTAATAGCCACATCTAATGTGGTTAATCCATCTTTTAATTTGAGATTTCGATTTTCAAAATATATGATTAGTTTAGGCAAATTTCCAAAGTGTTCCTGAAGGAATAACAACTGATTTTTTAAATTTGGGATTTGTGTTAGTTCCTTGCACTCAGAAATACTTCGAACATCGTCATTAAACATGTAACGAAATTTTGTAAACTATCGAAATTCTCTGCATAAAAACTAGTAGCTTCCAACCATGTTCCCCATCTAGTTATTACTGGCGAGGGAGGCAGTGACAAAGATGGAAGTTTTTCCCTATAAAGAGCTACTCTCGATGGTGATTTTCTGAAAACTTTTTTAAAAGCGGCTACTAGTCAACTTCCGGATAGATAAATAATTGATAGATTCAATGACACGGTATTAAACAGGAAGTATTACAAAAATTACGAAGTACGTAATCAAACAGTCAAAACAATGAAAAAACCAAACTAAGATAAGTATGAATAGGTATATACATATATAACTTTTTTTATCTTACGAAATATAAGGTAAATATAATAAATTTTAAAAACCCCTCACGCTTTTACCTACGCCGATGAAGAAAGGAATTTACCAATAAAATCCACTTTTTTTGCTGTCGTTTTTGCGACAACAACAGATGTTGCAGTTCACCATATGAACAGTGCTATTTAGTAACTGCGTGTTGTTTATATTATTTCTTTGCTCCGTCCTAATTTAAACCTGGTATGTCCGATCTATAATCATCAGCAAACAACAAAAAATTACCAGTTTTTTAATATAATATTTTACATCATTGATGTAAAGAGAAAAAAAAGCGGGAACCGAGTTATAAAATATGTATTGTATTTTGATAGTTTGTCTTTTACAAATCTTCTTCAGTAAATAGATGTTAGTAGATGGCTTGACCAAAGTTGTAAGGATATATCAAATCTATAGTATATGTATTAAAAAAATAAATCGATCCAAAAATATAGGAAATAATGCTGCGGATATTCAATGCGTTTATTATCCATCAAAAATTCAAAAGATAAATTCAGAAAATAAACATTTTCAATGCAAACAAACATATTTAAGTCGCGACAATTATTCACTTGATTTAAATTTACCATACTTCTTGATTCAATTTGGTTTAGATAAACAAGATACCTATTTAATTTTAGCTACCCTACGGTTTGAAGGAAAACAACGAGCATAGTAATAAACTATGCGAGTGTAAAGTAAGAAATAAAATTTCTTAAATTTTTATCCCTGCATGTTGGCAATTTGGCAGGTAAATTTTTTCTTAACGAGTGATGTAGGAAGTCTGGATTTACAGGATTTGGGTAAAATTGAGCCAATGCTGTAACATACTCGTCCCTCAAAATATTTAAATACAACTTTCCTGATAGGTTACTCTTCAAGAAATATGCACACAAAATTCTACTATTCACTATTCATTATTCCCGCCCAAACGTTGACTTTTTGTGGATTCTGCGTATGATACTGTCGCATACACTAGGGATTTTTGGAATAGTGGATGGACCCAAAACCATATTTGGGGGGGGGTAAACTAACAGGAGAAATGTATTTAAATGTTTTAAATTATGCCCAAATTTAATAGATCCAAAGTTGCCACATCACTCATTGCGGTATCACAGGATGGAGCTTTCCCACACTCTGCTAGGCTAGCACGCAATCTTTTGGGCATAACTTTTGACCTCTGGAATGACCTGCGCGTTCGCCGGATATTTCTAGAGGGTTATGTAAAAAGTAAAATATAGAAAACAACCCCCAGAACATCAACGACTTAAAGGCAAGAATTAGAGACCAAGTTTCGCAAATTATCTATTATCTTAGATAATTCGCAATGTTCAAAACGAATTTGAAAGCCGTCTGGCTATCTATTGGTGGAGCTCAGTTTGAGCATTTTATCCGATAAAGGTGTTTATTTGGATTGTTTGTGTATGTTTTCAGTGAGCTATTGCTTGGTGTTGATAAATAAGTAAAAACTTCAAAAAGGAATTAAAGCGTTGTGATATTGAAAGCTATTTCCTTCTTATTTTAATCGACCGAATTAAAAATAATTTCATTAGTAGATAGAGGATAAAGCGATCTTTCGAAAAATGTAACATTTGAAAGGTATAATTTATGTCAACAGGTGGGGAATTAAAAAAATTACATTTTCGAGAAAAATTGCCAAAAAGTAAGGATAAAAATGTAATGAATTTTATTCCTTACTTTATATTTGCACTATACATTCAAGTTTGTTTTGTAAAAATCCCTACATGATTGACAAAAATGGATATATTTAAAAGCAGCGCATCAAACAATATATAAAAATCAGTCACATACGCGAGGTGTACACTATAAATATGACGATTCGAAGCCTGGTAGTTTTTAGTAACTAGCCAACCAACTTGACTAGCGCACAAAAATATCTGAAGTAACGAAAAATGAGTACCGCGCGGACATTAAATTTTTAACAAAAGAAGGGCATACACCTTATGACATTAAACAACGTTTAGACGGCGTTTGCGGTGATTCATCTCCTTCGTATTCAACTGTAAAAAGGTAGGCAAAATGTTTCCGTTTGGGACAAGAATCGGTGGTAGATGCTGATCGGCCGGGTCGACCAATTGAAGCGATAACGCCTAAACAAATTCCAATTATTGAACATTTAGTGCTAGAAGATCGCCGTTTGAAAGTGAAGGAATTAGCAGTGATAACAAACATTTTCGAAACAAGTATTCGCCGAATTCTCCATGACCATTTGGATATGAATAAAATTAATGCTAGATGGGTACAGCAACTTCTTTCTGCTCTCCAACGTGAACGTCGAGTCGAATGTGCGCAGTCGTTTTTAAACATGTGTGGAGACGACCCAAAACCGATTTTGGAATCCTTTGTCACAGGGGATGAAACAATGGTTCTGTTTTATGATCCTTTATCGAAAAGAGAGTCCATGGAATGGCGGCGACCTGATGAACCTCGTCCCAGAAAGGCGAAAGTCATTCAATCAACGAAAAAGATGATGGCCACAATATTCTAGGATTGTAAGGGCATTTTGCTAATTGACTTTAAAGAGCACAATACAAGTGTGAACGGCACATATTATGCGTCTTTATTGCATAAATTAAGTGACAGTATTCCTGCAAAGCGTCGGGGAAAATTGCCAGAACGTGTGCGATTATTGCACGACAATGCTCCCGTCCACACTGCCGCCATTTCACAAGTTGCATCCGCGAATGCGGCTTTCAAAAATTGGAACATCCACCGTATAGTCCGGATATGGCTCCTTGTGATTTTTTGTTTGTTTTCTAATTTAAAAAAGACCTTAGGAGACGTAGTTTTAAGGACGAAAGTGAGTTGCAAGCAGCTGTTACAGAACATTTTGACGGAAAAACTTCAGATTATTTTTACAAGCGCATCGAATTATTATTTAATTGTTGTAAAAAATGTCTAGAAGTTAGGGGAGATTACACTGAAAAATAAAAATTCTTATATTGTTCCAAGTTTCTTTTTTGTATATCAGGCCGAGAATTTATGGCGTCTACCTCGTATTAAATATGAAATGTATGTTTATATCGTCAGTTTCCTTTGTCTTATATAATATATTAACCGTCTTAAAATAGGGCTGCCTACGAATTGAACTGCGACTCAGTTTTTCTGCCCTTTGAACACCACCAGTTCCATATTTATATTATATATTTTGAAAACGCTAACAGTTTTTATCTAAAGAAGAAATCGCCGGAAAATATGAGCAACTTTTCTGACGTGCTTTGTTTACGACAAAAGAATGTCCAATATACTCTCTATGACGCAAAATTATATTTTTAGGTTCTCTTTGTGCTGTCACAAATCAATATCTTCAGCAAAAACAAAAAAAAAAAAAGATATGAACAACCTTGAACGAACCGATTTAATTTATATGTGAACTTCAAACGGAATTACAATCCATTCCTGCGGTTTCACTGTACAGGTGGTGCCCCAACTTTAATGGGTACGGCGGCCGGCGTGCCGTTTTTAACAAAGAGGAGGAACATTTGTGACTGTAATCCGATAAAAACACAGGAAAATAAATCAGCGAGATTACGTGCTCGGGTTCGCGCCATATACATGTTTTTTTTTCAACACCGCAGTAATGTCTTTAATTATTTTGTTATGCATGTGAGGTGATGATATAATTATTAACATAGGTGGTCTAGTGTATAAAACTATCTTGTTATATTACAGAAGAGACTCAAAAAAATTTCCGTCAATGTTTAATATGACTAGAATAAATTAAAAAGATTTTTTGAGAAGGATAAATTTTGCGTTCTAAGCGCTTTCGTGTGAATTACAAGCTCAGTTTGAGCAAAAAACAACAACAACCATAGAGAAGCGACAGTATTGTTGGATCCTTTGACGATTCGTGTCCCACTTTCGCCTCGTCTTATTTGAGTGATCAATCACCAAGTACACTCAGGAAACGTATGTATATTTACACTGAAAAAACAGCCGGTAATGTAAATTACATAAATTTAAAAATTTCTTTTTAGACTACAATAATCATTGCTTTTATGATTTCTTACAATCTTTTGGATAATATTATCCATTCTAAAATTTCCGAAATATTCACTCATAAATGTTTGTATATTTTTAATGATGTTTTTATTTACAGGAAACAAATCATTTATTACTGATAAAATAAGAGGTTTGTTAAATAGATCTAATTATTTAGTTTTATATACAGTGTGATAAGGAAAGTACAGACATGTAACAGTACATACGGGTATCATGTTTGGATGACATCGCGTAACAACAAACATTAAACAATTATTTGTTGTTACGCGATGGTGTTATGTTAAGATATTTTGTTAGATGTATGTATATACCTTACAAGCCTGCATATCAAACTAAATAATTTAATTTATTTGTAAAATCCTCATGTTGTATCAGTACTAAATGATTTGCTTCCTATAAATAAAAACATAGTTAAATACACTAAAAGAAACAAATGTTATAGCCAACTTAAACGGCGTCTTTAGTTGCGTCTATCAAATATATGCTTCATTTAACAAAAATAATGTGTTTAAATGAATTAAATAACACGCAATTATTATTGTTGTATTAATTAAATGATTTCCTAATTTCAAACATACATATTAATTAAAATAACAAGTTATTATGTTAAAATGAATGTGTATTATAATTAAGTTAATGAATTTATATGTTTATAGCTAAACATTTTTTAGTTAGCTTGAGCTTAATGTTTGTTGGCGCAACTAAATATCTAGTAAAAAAAAAATGTATTTTGTTAAAACAAAATAATGGAATAGTTATTTCAAATAAATGAATTTAAGTCAACTATATGCAATATACTTACATACTACATTTGACTTAAAACAATATTTAGTAGAAACAACAAAATGAACGTAACTAAATTATTTGTTTCCAACAACCAAAAATTTGTTTGCCCATATATAAAGAAACAATTTGATTGGGCCATACAAAATTTGCTTGATTCAAATAAATCGGTTTTTCCGTGTAGTTATGGCATCTAGACCTGACTGACTGATGGATCTTATCAGTCTCTCCTTTAATGTTACCTGTCGGTCAAATATGACAACAGCTTTTCACCATGACAAGTCACAGTCTTTTACTTTATTAATGAAAGCGTCATTTAGACGTGACCTGATTGGTTAACACCGTTTTAGCTCGAACCCAGTTTATTAAATAAATAAATTAATTATATTAAAATTAGCATCAGAAGTTTTATATAAATTATTTTAAAGGTTTTAAATAATGTATGACATTGTTTTATTATCTTTGCCATATTGATTACTAAATTTTAATTTCGCTGGCTTAATCTCTAGGTTTTGTTTACGCCCCTAATTATGCGTACGTGGCAAATCTACCTGTCCCATTGATGTGTACAGGATGGTAATTTTATATTGCCTAATTTATTCTAATAAATATGATTATTTTTCCCTGAAATTTTGAATGCATTTTCAATAATGATTTACATAATTTAATTATACATATTTATGTTAGTTATTGCTTAATATGTGTTTCCTTTAATCTTAATAAATATTACTTGAAAAGTGTGTGCTATGAATTAATTGAATTTAAATCTTTGATTAGCCTATATAAGAAGTAGAATGTTTAAAGTTATGTTAGATATGATTGCCTTCTCAAATAAATTTAGGTATTCTAATAAGTTAGATGCCTGATTAATTTGCTTTTATTTATTTATATTTATTTATCATAGATTGATTGAGAATTTTATAATGGCTGAGTATCGTCAATACGCAGTACAATATATTTACTAAAAACAGGAATGGTTCGTAACTTTTTAAATCGAGATTGTATTACGTACGTCTACATGCTTGTGTAACAGATCATGAACATTCATGAGTAATACCAATAACCAAGCTGGTCGGTAATCCTGAGAACGTCCTTGAAAACACCGAGTAGAGTACGTCGGTATGTCGGGCATCCGAAAACGGAAATCAAACCGTTTTGTTTTTTTCGACAAGGTACATCTTCTCCACATCAGGAAATACCACTTCCAAATACGTTAACATAAAACACACACTATATACATACGTATATGGACGTAAAGGACCGCGTTTTCTTCACCATTACGGTCGGGGTTGTGTTCTTGTTTTCTTCGTGTTCCTTTTCCCCAAGTTCTTCTTCTTCTTCTTCTCGTTTTGCTCATTTTATTTATCGGCGCCTATCTATATGAATATGTAAGAATTATAACCTGTTTCAATCCAGACGAAACTAATTATCTACCTGTTCGTTCTAAATTAATTCTTAAGTAGCGATCGTTTTCCGTATTTGGCATTTGATGTAATCGAAAGCTATTAGCTCTGTGGCATTTACATTTCAAGTATATTATTAGATAAAACCTTATGTGGGGATTAGCGGATGTTTATAAAATTTCATGTGTGATTACATCAAATTTGCAGATTTAAAATATATTCTCATTGTATATTGATTTACTTTTTACACTCTAATAGAACTGCTTAGAAGTAGCCAGAATTTAAAATAAGACCATCTGTTAACAGTGAAAGTGGAAAAAGTTGTTACATTTTTCATACTTTCAAAATACTGCTCTCTATAATAAGAAACTTACTCATCTCTAACTAAAATTGTAGATGGTGTATATTTACCCATAAAATCCATGCATCAATTAATCAAATTATTGTATCTCTGAAAGACAGGAATTTAACATCTACATAAAATTTGGCCAAATTTCCAAGGCTTGTGAGTAAATCAATCATATACACACACTATTTATGTTGATGCAACTGTAACTTCATACAAACTGAACTGACGTTCCTCAAATGTTTATATTGGAACGACTAATGTTCTTTATGTACATGGTTTCCGATATATTCGACACCATTGTTTGTGGATGCTAGTTCAGCAATCATTATAAGAAAGGTCTTGAAATAGAGAAAGATAAGAACAATTTTGACATTGAGTTAAACAAATATACTTATTCTAAACACGATGTGTATAAAGTTTGACAGATATATCTGCATATTGTGGGTTCTGCTATATTTTATTTTACTTTCTTATTATACATTAGTATAATGGTATAATATAGGCGCCCTATACCTCTTATGCATTTGCAGTGTACTCTTTTTTTCTTTTGATTGGTAAAATTTCTTAGTTGAATAGATTGCCAAATTAAAAAATATTAATTCAGTGTCATAAAATATGTATAGACTAGAACAAACAGCATCAATAATAATGTCAATAATACTTGTTCAGTTAATTACACAACAAAATAATAGCGGAAAATTGATGCTATTGACCGTAACTTTGTGGTAATCGATTTTAAGTGATAGAAATAAAAATAAAACACTCTTTTACTATGTTTTTAATATTTCCACTTCTCTGTGACTAGTTTCCAATTGGGGTGAGTCATTTTCAAATAATAGCACTGACTAGGGATGGCAAAAAATATAAATATATCGATATAATCATCATATGATATATCGAAAGCTATATATCGATACATGCGATACATCGGAACAAATATATCGATACATACGATATATCAGAACAAATACATCAATATATGAAAAAATCGAATATATGTACGTGTGTAGGTATATATATTTTTTTTATTTCCAAAATTCAAGTTTTCTTAATAGCTACCGAGAAAATACTCAAGAATAATGTAATAAAAAAAGTAATTTTTATTAACTATAACTTACAAGTAGGTAAAATATCCAGTTCTACAAAATTGAATTTTTTTATGAAAAATAAAATGTATTTTTTTTTACAAATCATAACTGTCTCATAGCCACAGGACAATAAGTAAGCTGTTTGCCTGCATTTGTGGGTACATCAGTTCCATAAATGCAAGCTATCAGGCAAAAAGCTCAGAAATAATAATTTGGAAAGTCTACTTCCCTTGAGACGGTTACGACTTTTTGTAGCGGTTGCTCCAGCTTTTGAAAATAACCTCTCACTGAGGACCGACGTTGCCACAACACCAAAATATTTTGCCGCTAATTTAAATAAGTTGGCATATACCACTTTCATTTCATTCCAGGTATCCAAGAGATCATCATTTAGGTTTCTAACTGGCACGCTTAAATATTGATTAAGTTCACTATCCTTATTTGATCTGCCTTGTCCACTTTTTTTAGTGTTAGCTAATCTTTTATGATGGGCCCATAAATCAAATTCAGGACCTTCAGCAGACGAATCAGAAGATTCGGATGAAGAAGAGGTTTTTTGCAAACTCGTGATCTCACTTTTTATGTGTCTCATCACAGTACCTAGGGCTTGAGGATCTCTGAAGTGTATTTCTTTGAATCGAGGATCTAATATTGTGGAAACTGGTGGTATATAAGATTTTTCGATAGCGCCACACCTCTTTTCAATTTCTTTTAATAAGGTTGTTTTCAATTCTTTACCTATTTCATACTGGGGCACATACTTGTTGTACTGATCCATCAGACAACGAATCATAGGTATTACTTTGCCTATTGTTGGGTAATTTTCACCACTTATCTCTACTGTCATCCTTTCTAATGGCTTTAGATATTTGCATACTTCGCGTAAATGCTCAACTTCGGCTGCAGTAATCATATTTGGAGCATTAACATCGGAAAGTAAAATATTGCTGACCATTGGTGACATTTGTAAAAATCTCTCTAACATGTAATATTTGGAGTTCCAACGAGTTTTGATATCCAAAATCAGTTTTTTTATGTTTCCTTCTAGCGTTTCTGCATCGATTTGTGCTTTTCTTAACTGATCACTAGCCTTAACACTTCTTTTGAACCATACTACTATGGATCGCACCTTGTCAATAATATTATTCAAACCCACGGTGTTTGTTAGCGAATTGTCACATACCAAATTGAGAGTATGTGCGAAGCATGGGATGTGTCGGTTTTTCCCAAATTTGTCATGTATAGCTTCGACCATATTGGCGGCATTGTCCGTCACTACAGCAACAACATTATTAGGATCAATTCCCCAAATTTCGAGAGCTTTGCCCAATTCTAAAGCAATATAGTCCACTGTGTGAGACCCTGTTAATTCAATAATACCTATTGTCGCTGATGTTAACTTCATATCATGTACAAAGTGGATAGTGAGGCCCATAAAACTTTTGGTCTGCATATCGGCAGTCCATATGTCCGTTGTAAGTGTTAAATGCTTTGATTGTTTTAACATATTTTTAAACGCGGCTGAAACCACCTCGTACTTTCTATCAATATTATTTTTGATGGTGTTTCTGGTTGGTACTTTGTATAAAGGTGCCACTTCTTTCATCAAAGACAGAAAACCCTTACCTTCTACAATATTAAATGGCAAATTATCCTGAACAACAAATTTTACTAACGCTTCCGTTAGTTTCACATTCTTAGAGCCACCATCTAAAAATAGAAATAAACGGTGAAATTCATGCCGATTATTAAAAATGTCAGCTTTACCTTTGAAGGATGAAATTGTTTTGAAGGCAGACACAATTGTAGCTTGCTTGAATAACGAGCTTGTTATTTCTCTACTTGTGCTTGGTTCAGCCTCATATTCAGAAACTGTCATTGTTGAAGTTGATGAATGATCATCACTTTCTTGTGAAACAATAAGATTTTCCTATAAATATTTAATAATAATTTATTAAAAATTAGGGGTATATTGGTCTTACCTCATCTTGAGGTAGTGAACTACTAGTTCCAGCCGTTTCTACATCCATTCGGCTTTCGGGTTGGAATGGAACTTTTCTCTTTTTTGGTTCATCAGCCTTCTTTTCCTCCTCAGTTAAATGTTGTAGAACGGAGGAATGTTTTTGTTTGAAATGTGTTTTTGAATTTGTTGTATTGCCCGAAGTTTTCAGTACCTTAGCACACAGA
Organism: Amphimallon solstitiale; assembly: GCA_963170755.1. NCBI lineage: Eukaryota > Metazoa > Arthropoda > Insecta > Coleoptera > Scarabaeidae > Amphimallon > Amphimallon solstitiale. The sequence continues at coordinate 88,934,427 of OY720679.1, read as the reverse complement.
CTGCATTTAGCAGTATTTGGAGCAATTTTTTTAAAATGCTTCCAAATGTTATTTCTCGGAGGAGCCATATTTTCAAGACTAATAATCGGTCACTTAGTATTTAATAAATAAAGTTGATTTCAATTTCCACTTCATTAAACTTTTGAACAATCGCACTATACTCTTACACAGTGAACACTTTTGTAGCTCTTTAGAGACTGCGGAAAAAGTCGAGCTTTATTTATAAACTTTGTACTTTGTATGGTAATTCTCCGAGAAAAATGTTCGGGGAAGAACTTGATTTTGTTGCAATAGTTCAAAGGAATCCCGATTATAGCCGATAATTCTGATACCTATCGTATGAAATATAGGTAACTAAGTTACTTTCGCTCCTCGACGCTAGAGGGTACTACTATTAAGTAACTTAACAAATGTTGGTTTTAAAACAAACTAAATTGAAGTTTCATTGAGTTTCACACTTTCTTAATTTTTCGATATATTTCAACAAAAATATCGATATATTTTGCGATATATCGAAACTATTATATCGATATTTATTTATCGATATATTTGAAAAAACATCGATATATTAAATATATCGATATATCGTTGCCATCCCTAGCACTGACCGGACTTTTACCAATGTTCTATACGTGATTCGCACGTCATGAACAACATTTTCATTCTCAGTTCAAGCCCACTGAACAATTAGGCTGTTAACCCTTGTATTCTGTTTTGAATTCAGTAAACACGTGCTTAATTTATACAGTCACTTGCCAATACTGATTCGATTACGAGTAACTATTAATGTGTCCTGATACTGATTTCATAGTCGTACATTCTAACACCCGATCAGTGATATTTTCAATGATACATACACACGTATTGATTGCACAAACCCCTCACCTTATATATCATTCTTTTTATTTATTGGAGAAGTATTTGACCAAATCACTTATGTGTTAGCTATTTACTGACTCAATGTACATACGGATATAATTTGGTTAGTAAATTTAAAATTTCAAAATTTTCATGCCATATATAATTTATTATTAAGTTAATAAAATAATTACCTTAGACTCTCGTATAAATCATTAAACTTTTGCATATTCTATGCATTTTATATCTACACCTTAAAAATTAAATACATTGCTATTATGTGATTATTAACACAACTTAAATGTTATTGCAAATTTAAAAAGTGCTAAATATACAACATTATTCAACAACTATTAAATTAAATATGTTTAATTATTCATAACTATGCTTTGTTTTATACTATATAGCAAAGTGTATAACGACTTACCTGCAAGATTGTAGAGCCGGAATATAAAAATTTAAAAATAACGCACGTTTTCTTGTTCGAAAAAAAATATGAATTTCTTGAGAAGACATTGTAAGATTCAAACTTTTTACGAATATTCATAAATTCGTTTACTGAATTTGAGAAAATATATAATTTTTGACTTCTAATTTTCTAATATAAACAACTTAGAATGTTTTACCGTATTTCTTACAGGAAATACCGCTTAGTGGGTTCACTTTTAAAGCATGAATTTACGATACCTTACTTACCAATATAAAACTATTTCCACATAATATAAATAAATAATAACAATAAGTATGTGTAGTTTATAAAAGAAACTCATGCCTGTAATCAAAATTACACTATAGATTCTTAATTATGCAAATTGTTGTTTTGGATAAAGGCTAAAAATACTTTCCAACCTCTCTCGTTATTTGTGCAAGTATTTATATCGAGACATTCGTGTGTTCGAGTGCTTCTGTATATGTGTGTGAGTGTTCTGATTTGGGTTGGATCATTAATTTCCCGAGACTTAGCGGCATCTTAGCGGATTTCTTCGCCGGCGCGAAAAGCCATACAACAGGTTGCAGACACCCCGCACTCCCAATATTGATGGTGATATTTTCTCGTCCTTTCTAAATTACTTTATTAATGACAGGGAAAAAAAACGAAGGAAAAGAAACTGGAAAGAAAAAACAATTAATTCCCAATATGAACAGTATATGTAATATATATTCAGGACCGCAATGAGATTTCTAAACGATAGACGTGTGTTTTATGTACATTCGTGGTCATTTGAATCCGGACACCAACCATGGGACGCGCGGATATGTTATATAAATTATTCGAAAAGGTAATATATTTCTTTTAAATACTGCTATAATTTTGAATTGCAATCAGCTTAGTTTTATACACTCTAAAACTTGCCGCAGGGATAAATTATTTCTGTGGTTTTCGTGGCATGCATACATAAAGTATTTCTATTCGTATATAGATCAGCAGTTCTAAAACTATACGTTCGTTTGGCAGCACCAACTTAAAGTCGTAGTAGAACTATTGTTTTAAAAGCAAGATTATGCATATTCTTTATATAAATAACCCATTTAATATGTAAAATGTATTTTTAAAGAATGCATTACCAAAAGTTATACAAAATATTTACTACTCATTTTTCATGTCATGAAATAAAACAAAGATATGAACTATAGAGCTGTATACATATTAAAATACGTTAACTACAAATATATGAAATTAATTAACTACAAATGTAGAAAGACAAATAAGAAAATTTGTATAATTATTGTTAACGCAATTTTGTAATAATTTCAGATATGCAACTGTATTTACAATGATATTTATGATTAAGAGGAGCGTTTACCTATCGAAAACTAAGGCATCGCCGTTTCGCGTTTTTTGAACTTATTTTATAATTTTAGAATCTCAAATTTGGGTTAGTGATGCAAAAGGCTTTATATGTCAAGGTCAGTTTTTGTACTAATTTATTTTCTTAAAAAAGTTATGTGTCTTAGAAATAACGACAAAAATGCATGAATTTAATTAATGTGCACTAACTAAGGCTGATACACAAAAGAAAAAAACAACCTCCACGCGCCAGCTGCACATTTTATGAACGATATAAGAAGAAAAAACTTTCTGTAATTATTTTTGATATTTGAGATAAAAAACATTGAATAGTAAACATTGTCACACATATTTCACACGAGGTTTTTTCCAAGCTATTGCGTCGTCTATCCCCACTTTACGGTATCTCTACTGGTCCTAGCGAAGACGAAAATCTATCGGAATCGGTCGGCTAGGGGTTAAGTTTTAACAAAGAATTCTAATTGTTACAGACAACAAAATGTAAAATATAATTTTAAAGAAAAATTTTTTTTTGAAAAAGACAACGATTAAATTGTCGAAAAGTTAAACGTTTTTTTTATTTACCTTCATGCAAAATAAAAAGCAAGTCGCTACCCCAGGAAAAAAAATATTCTATAATTCGATTTACAAGCAATTAACACGGCCAAGATTATTCAATATTCAATTAATGAATAATTTTTTTCCTGGGGTAGCGACCTGCTTTTATTTTGCATGAAAGTAAATAAAAAAAACTTTTAACGTTTCGGCAATTTAATCGTTGTCTTTTTCAAAAAAAAAAATTTCTTTAAAATTATATTTTACATTTTGTTGTCTGTAACAATTAGAATTCTTTGTTAAAACTTAACCCTATTTTAAGACAAAAAACAATTTTGAAACTCACCAAACATTTTAAAAGGTTTTGTACATAAAAACACATCGACAACTTAGCCCGGCAATTAGGTATACAATAAACAATTCTTTTGACAGGATGCATCTGTAATTAAAGCAATATTTGTTGAATTTAATTTGTTCTGTGAGACATTTTGTTTTTCCCCCCATTTGAATTCCTTATAATCAAATTATATTTTATTAAAATAACCAACAAACAAAAACTCAAAAACATCACACTCACCAACAATAATTCTCAGATCTAAATTTCTTTTCCCTGTGTTTTCTGATATTATATTAATGTCATCTTCATTTGTAGTGCGTTAAACTTATTCATTGTTTTTCATTTTCTATATGTTTAACTGCTACGAGAATTGTTGTGTATTTATTCGTAAATGTACATGCATAGTTTATCTATCTACGATTTTGGTCACCTATCTCTGTCGTTATATACATTTAATAATAATAATAATAATAATAATAATAATAATATACAAGTAAAAATTAAAATAAATTCAAATTCAGTTCAAAACAGTTTTATTCAATTTACTACAATTGTTTCACCCTACTAGGGCTTCATCAGGTGATGAATATTATAATACAAAATATTTGTAGACGTTCTTATTTATGTCTTTTCCTAAATGAAGAGGGGGGGAGTTTGTGACATTAGGTTAAGAGCGAGAGTAACTTATATATTTAATGTAATATTTAATATATATATACATAACAATATGATTAAGAATATTAATTTTTTTTTTGAAAACTGATTGTTCCCTGTTATTATAAAATTAAACAATTTTTAAATATATATATAACTATAAGAATTATTAAGTTGATTTTGAATATTTAAATTTAACAACGGTGAATTATTCACTTCTAGTTGGTCATTTAAAATAAGGTTTAATTTGTTTAATTTTTTTATTTCTAGGCTTTCTAATAAATTTAATTTTTTACTCTTGTCTTGTATATGTAAGTATGTCAAACTTATTATTGAATTTATGTTTTTGTTCAATACAGTGGTTTGCATATGTGGAATCTGTTTTTTGTAATTTATAACTTCTTTCATGTTCTTTTATGCGTGTGGAAAAGGATCTACCGGTTTGTCCGATATAAGCTTTTCCACACTCGCAATTTAACTTATAACCCCAGATTTTAAATTTTTGTCAGTTTTATCTTTATTATTTTTAATGTGATTCTGTAGTTTGTTATTTGTACGAAATGAAATTAATGTGTTTGTTGTTTTTTGTAAATATGTTTTTATTTTTATGGAAGGTGTACCTATATAGGTCACAGAGGCAAATTTTGATAAGTAAGTTTGGGGAACTATAGGATAAATTTTGGATATGATTTTTGTTTTTTGTTTTTTATGAAGGAGATTATTTATTAATTCTTTTGAATAACCATTATTCTGAGCTATGGTGTAAATTCTATCTAATTCTTTATCAAAATTAATCTTATTCATAGGAACATGGATTAATTTATATAACATTGAATGAAAAGCAGCAAGTTTATGACTAATCGGGTGGAAAGAGTTAGAATGTATCGTAATATCTGTGTGGGTGGGTTTATGGTAAATAGCGAATTCGTGTGTATCAGTAATATGTGATATTTGAAGGTCTAGAAGATTAATGGTTTTATTTTCTTCTAATTCTATGGTGAATTTAATATTATCATGCAGTGTTAATATGATTATGAAGTGCATTTAACTGTCTTTCCGTTCCTTTAAAACAAACCAAAATATCATCTACATATCTCACCCAGTATATACAACGTTATTACCGTTGTTAAATTTAAATATTTAAAATCAACTTAATAATTCTTATAGTTATATATATATTTAAAAATTGTTTCATTTTATAATAACAGGTAACAATCAGTTTTCAAAAAAAATTTTAATATTCTTAATCATATTGTTATGTATATATATATATTAAATATTACATTAAATATATAAGTTACTCCCGCACTTAACCTAATGTCACAAACTCCCCCCCTCTTCATTTAGGAAAAGACATAAATAAGAACGTCTACAAATATTTTGTATTATAATATTCATCACCTGATGAAGCCCTAGTAGGGTGAAACAATTGTAGTAAATTGAATAAAACTGTTTTGAACTCAATTTGAATTTATTTCAATTTTTACTTGTAAATTATGGAGTTTCAACACGTATCTCCGTCTTCAATCAATTATATAATAATATACGTTTATGTAGCAATTGCTATTAATTTTACATTTTCTAATAATACTTTGTTGTTTACATGAAACAATTTAACCTAATAAAGAAAATTACAGTAAGCAGACTTATGAACTAATATACTTACATTACATACATTACACAATGTCAGCATTTGTCTATTAATACATACGAGTACAATAAATTCAATACAAATACCAATTGTGCAACGTTTTTCTAACTAACTAACCTACTTTAAATTATATACACACAATTTCTAATTTCTAAACTTCTTATAACGTTTTTTAATGTCTATACAAATTTATATACAGGCTGAGTCATCTAAGCGGGTAAGGCCGATTTTGCCTTTATGAGTAAAGATATTTCGAAGCGGTTTTTCCTTGTGATAGCTGTTCATTAGGAGCACATTTTAAAAATATTTTGTGTTATACAGAGTGTTCCATAACTTGGTGGCTAACCATAGTTATAGTTTTTTAAATGGAACACCCTATATATTATTGCATTTTTGTATTCGCCGAATAAATTTTAGTCAAAAAGTAATAAGATAGTATAGGCCTAAAGTGTAAAGTTTTTGACTTATTCCCAATTTTCTGAAAAATTCAATGTTTGTATAAAATTATATTTCTCAAAAACGACGTATTAGATGGACAAAATTTTATGAAGTATTGTTTAAAATAAGAGGTCCTAATACAAGCATGTTTTATTTTTTTACAGTTACTAACTGCATGTTCAGAAAACTGGATTAAAATTTCATGACACGTTTTTGTATAAAAGTCAATTTTTTTAAATTGGACAGAAACGTGTAAGACGTTAATACTTTAAAAGTGACTATTACTGAGTTACTGTCGTTTTTGATATAATATTGTTAGTTTTTGCAAAAAAGCCAATTTTTCATTTTTGAATTTTTTATTAAATTTCACATCAAAAACATGTAAGGCGTTAATACTTTAACAGTGACTATTACTGAGCTATTGTCTGTTTTTGATATAATTTTGTCAGTACTATATTAATTAAAACCACAAAACTGACAAAATTATATCAAAAAGGGACAATAGCTCAGTAATAGTCACTTTTAAAGTAATAACATCTTACATGTTTCTGACACGAAATTTAATAAACAATTCAAAAATGAACTGATATACAGGCTGTTCCATTTAAAAAAATTGACTTTTATACAAAAACGTGTCAAACAAATTTTAATCCCACAAGGAAAAAACCGCTTCGAAATATCTTTACTCATAAAAGCATAATCGGCTTTCCAGCTTAGATGACTCACCCTGTATAAAATTACTTATTTTTCTAGAATGTATTATAACTATGAGTCTTGCACTAAATATACTTAATTTTAGACTTTTGTGTTTCTAGAATTCGTTGATAACTAGGACAATTTCTGCCAAATGCACTATGGTTAACATCTAAATCAAGTTTTAAATTTACTACCATCCTCATACAATTTACACACTTTTCGTCCTGACCAACACCATTAACACAATCAATTGTACAGTGTTCACCTGCACACCTACCGCATGCTTTAGTTACTGTGCAATCCCTCGCAAAATGATTATAACCTGCACAGTTATAACACCTTATTGTATAATAATGTTATTTATGTATTCATATATATCGCATTTCTTCCATCCAACATTCTTATATACAGGGTGAGTTATTCGTAGCCGCTTCTTCGATTGCTCTTTTGTGTTTTAAATAAAAGGAAAAACAATAAGTGAAAGATCCATGGTTGCTTGTGGAGCATATTGCAAAAATACTTTAAGCTCTGACGCACTTCCTGTTTCACCGGAAATGCACGGAACTTAATTTTTTTAAATGACTCACCCTATATATTTTTAGATTTTCTGGTACTACTTTAAATTGTCTGTTCAACTGTTTTTTCTTTTTCAAAATTAAGCAAATAGTTTTTGAGTTATTAATTTTTTTTTTAAATACTTGACCAGAACATGTGTTTAGAAAAAAAACATTTTCAGATTGTTTTTAAAAGTAAAAACATTAACTTTGGTAGATGCTTGTAGCCAAGAAAATTTTGCATCATTTCGTATAAGTTGCACTCGACAATAACTCAATATACTTGGTTTTTTCAAAGCCTACTTCCTGAAATTTTCACATACCAAAAACATATTTTTTTTAAATGGAGCACCCAGTATTTTATTGAGGCATTTTGTTCCTTTTTTTTTTCTCTTTCATTTTTGTTAACAATGTCCTATATCTATCTTTTGTAATTTCTGAGATAATCACTATAGGAGCAATTAGGTGTCAATAAAAGAACTACGAGCGCTGTTGTTCTATGCACCAAAATATTCTTTCAACCAATGGAAGACAGGAATGGGGCCCGACTCCCTTAGTCACCTGCCAAACAAAGTAAATGTTAAATCTAACTACCTCAAAAGTAATAATTTTACAGAATGAAGAGCATCGCATTTCAATGTTTTAATTCCGGCAATATCCAGTTGCAGTATTTCATGTTTTACACTGTTGGTTAACAACGAAATAAATTACTGACATATTTGAAGATGTCTTCAAAAAGTTTTGAAAATCCGTCCGTAGAAAGCGAAAATACTCTCTTCCATAAACATTTTCATCGAAGAAATAAGGTCCAATTATGTAACTGCCCACTATTCCTCCCCACACATTCCATGACCAACGATTTTGAAAGTTTGCAGGTGTGATAAAGTGAGGGTTTTTATGTGTTATAATAGCGAAAATTATGACGATAAATGTATTCACTTTAATAGAAGGTGGCTTCGTCGGTAGACTACAAAAAATTGAGAAAGCCAGGATAATTTATTTGCTGCCCATTGACAAAAATGTAAGCGATTCTGAAAATTTCTTTCATCTAACCCTGTGTATGAATAAGCTATGGATGAATTACATATTTCCTAATTATTCTGGATTCTCAAATTTGACTTAATCTAACTGACGACTAATTTTCGTAGTACTAGTATGCGGGTGTTCGACTTCACTCGCAAGTACCATAAACGTCTTATCCTCACCAGTTATTGTTTTTTCCGCTCTTTTTTATAATATTCAGTACATTCTGTTCACTCAAACCGTTCCTTTATACTTTCGAAGGTTTTTTCTAGCTTCGGTTGACTTCTACCAGAGATCGCCGTGCATAAAGTCTGGATGTTAGCAAAGAGTTTCTTTCAGGTTCACCTAAAACGTCAATCTTATCTATTAACTCTTCATAAGATTAATTCATTTGGATGATAACTAATAGCGATGCTTTTATAAATTTGACATAAATGTTTACCGACTTTCTTTAAACAGTTAACTCAGACAGTCAGCCGCATTCTAGCCTTTATTGGATGAGTATTTGGGTACATAGAACAGGGCTCGTGGTTCTTTATTTGACCGCTAATTGCTCCTATAGTGATTATCTCAAAAATTACAAAAGGTAGGTATAGGACATTGTTAACAAAAATGAAAGCGAATAAAAAAAGGAACAAAATGCCATAATAAAATACCGAGTGTTCCATTTAAAAAAAATAAGTTTTTGGTATGTGAAAATTTCCGGAAGTAGGCTTTGAAAAAACAAAGTTTTTTGAGATATTATCGAGTGCAACTTCGTATGATGCAGATTTTTCTTGGCTATAAGCACCACCAAAGTTAATGTATTTACCTTTAAAAGCAATGAACATTTTTTTTTTCTGAAGACGTGTTTTTGTCAAAAATCTCCAGAAAAAATTAATAACTCAAAAACTAATGGCTCAATTTTGAAAAAGAAAGTATAGTTAAATAGACAATTTAAAACAGTACTAGAAAATCCAAAAATATATAGAGTGTCATTTAAAAAAATTAAATTTCATGCATTTCCGTTGAAACCGGAAGTGTGTCAGAGCTTAAAGTATTTTTAGAATATGTGCCCTAAGCAACCATGAATCTTCCACTAATTGTTTTTTCTTTTATTTAAAACACAAAAGAGCAATCAAAGAAGCGGCTACTAATGACTCAACCTGTATTCTTATATGTGGTTCTTTATTTTATATTTATATATATATATATCTGTTTGTTTAAATGTTCATGAAACAAAAAGGAAGGAGAAAAATAAAAACATTATTATTATTACTTTTCTTCTGAATAATCTTGAATGTAGTTTGGAAACATAATTGTAAAGTTAAAAAAAATGATAATTTGTATTTCCTCTCTTTACATAAAAAACAATAATTATGAGGTAAACTTCATTAGAAATCTCACTGTAACATGTTTTTGTTAATAAATTCCGAACAAGAAGGGAGTCGGTAAAACCGTCATCTAATTGACCGACACTGACCCCGAACTTATATCTGTTTAGCTCCGAAAACTCCACCAGTATTTCATAATTTCCATCAGCCTGAAGACACCGAATATAAGCCATACGTACTTCTACCTAAAGCACGGATACTATATATGTATGGTATATGTATTTGCAAAGGGAAAACGAGAGCAGCAAGCGGTTCGTCGGTAATTTGGAGACCGTGAAATATTCACGCGTTCGCACGCAGCACATAAATTACGACCGGCCCATTAGTCAAAGGACTTCTCCTAATTATGAAAAGGTGTCTCTTCGGGCCGGCAGGTCCGTTTAACACCTTCTAATCACGACGACGACCGGAAGCTGCGGCGTACCTCTGGAGGCCCATCCATCGGACTCCGGGTCCGAATCCGGGGTGTTTCCGGTTTGCGGCCCGCCGACGGCTCGGACTCAAATTGGACAATTGGGCCGCCAAATTGCGCAGCGGACGATATTTACGCCGATTAGGTGGAGATAGACGTGCAGGGGGCCGTGCAGGGAGCGGGCGACAGGGGACAAACGGGTCGGGCACTGCCAGCCATAAATTCACATTTAATTTTCGGGGGACAGTGGAGACTCTAAATATTTAACGTTGTTGTGGCAGACAGGGCACGCGGAAGCGTATAAAAGTTTCGAAAGTGCTAATTGTTTGATGGAGCTTTCCTGTCAACTAAACTGGGACAATTTGCAATACATACAAAAACATTCGTATTTTTAGTATTTTCACACATTTTCCGAACATTTTCGATCCATGCTTGTTCTACTATAATTTAGTTATTTTTTTAATTTTGTATGATTATGCATACTAATCTGAAAACAAAAATTGGGCTATTCTTCTTACACTCATTACACTGATAATTAATCAGTCGATAAACTTTCCGCGAAGTTGAAATTCGTATCCTATTCTTCTACTTGCAAAATGAGTGCTGGAACCTCCAAAATTCCACTACAAACTGTGAGAAAAATCCTTAAATTTCTTATATTTGTTACATTCTTTACATAATTAATAATAGATTTTATATTCAGTACATACGCCTACATACAGTACAAAACATGAAGAAATTATTATAAAATATATAGGTACTTATGTTTCTCAATGAAATACTTGCGTACCTACACATTAACAAATGCACGTATTGAATAAAATAATATTTACTACTAGAGATCATAACAAAATCTAAATTATTAATTTTAACAATAAATATAACAAACTTTTTTGAAAACTTTGCTGTTTATGAGTCTAAAGATAAACAATTCCATAATTGTGTGTAGATATACAGCATGTGTCAATTTTCATTAGCCATAGGCGATTAATCCATACAGTACATGGCAACATAGTACCCCCCTCTTTCCTTTCCAATGCCGGCACGACCGATACATGCTCGTAAATACAAGTTAGCGTGGTTAGCAGTAACTATTCGACCACCGGCACCGGCTTGGGTGTTTGTAATGCCTTCAGAAATAATATTTACGAGTTGCAAGGATTTGTTTTTCTTTTTCCTTTCAGTAAATGCAGAGAATTATTAAGCTGCATTCACGCTGCATGACACAAACAAAAGCGTAATTCTAATAAAATTAAAAATAAGGTAAATAAAAAAGGATTCTGAAAATAATAATAAACTACTAGATCAGGAGTTCGCGGCGGCCATTTGATGTTTCCCGTTCCAGTAATAAGACGGCTTTTATTGCAGACTAGATCGCAACGTGTTCGCAGTTAAACATTGAATGTAAAATATGGTCGGGAGAAGTGGGAATATCGGAGAAAATCGTTGTGATGTCGATTGTTGCCGGGATTGGTGACGGACAGTAGAGGTGCCACGTTGCCACGTATTACTTGTATACGTATAAATCGAACGTAAACATTGAATCCCTATACCTAATGAAAATTGACACATACGGTATATGTATATTCGGCGGATATTATACATCGGTAGTGGTTATATCGCAGAAAGTTAATATTTCACCACTTATTTTACCATTTATTGGTTGAGTTCATAAATAAGGTACGTCAGATATGGAAAGTTATTAATAGGGAATTAGGCTAAAATAAACACAGGGAGGGTGCCCTCACTGACTCCAGCGGTAGGATTTTGTCTGCGAAGTGCGTGGGTAATGCTTTTGGCAGTTCTGTTTAGCTCCAATGCCGAAACTAAAGTGACACAGTGTTTTGAGGGTATCCTCGCAGACTTGTACTCTTTCTGGGTTGGTGCGTGATTCTATGTTTTTGTATGACATCACTCATGAGGAGAGTCTTGAGGCGACTAAAAAGCTAAAGAATAGGAATGGTTTGGGTGGCGGTGGTTTTCCTACAATACTGATAAAGTGTTGTTCGGAGTTATTTTGCGACCCATGCATTATTTATTTAGTCTGTCCATCAGCACATCCACATTTCCAACTAATTATTAATAATTAACATAGAAAAGGTTAGCAATAATTGTTGTTTAGTTGTCATGTGGTTGTTGTGTACATTTTTCACAAATTTTCTGAATTTGCATTGTACGAAATGAGTGAAGACATTTCATCGGAAGTTGAACGATTAGCTGAGCAGCCGAATTGAAATTAATTCCACAGAAATCTAAAACTGCATATTATAAAGAAAATAGAAAATCATTGGCTTGGATGACAAAGAAGTAGTACCACATGGTGGACGAAACATTCATGCTTGCGTACATGAACGAAGTGGTAGGTAACACTATTAAAAAGGGTCATTAATTAATCTAATTTCTTGTGTTTCATAATAGTCCGCTATCTATAAATCGTCAACACTGTGGCGCATGCATTCAAAATTACAAACAATGCTAAGAATTAAAGAAGGGGTGAACAAAGTTTCATTTTATACGCTGTATGTGTTTATGAAGGAAACAAACATAGGTCACGGCTCTAAGAAATCTATGGTATTTCGAGAATAGGACATAAAAATATTTTGTTCAAGCTCCCTACCTTTTCTGTTTTTGAAGGTAAGAGCTGTCTTATTTTGATAGTTGTGACAAATATTGAGAGCAATATTTCGTTTTTTAGGTTGTCGTTATTTGTGGCATATTTGGCTCATGCAGAAGACATGACATGTGTGGTTTACGTATGTCGGACATTAAGAGAGAGGGCTCCGTTTCAGATATACATTTAGAATAAACAGTTCAAAGAAATATATCGTTACTTTCTAATACATCACTTTGAAATTCATATTCATATTTAAAATTTATAACATTATTAAATCC